>CM020028.1:0-45000 GCA_009769605.1 Bucorvus abyssinicus | reverse complement strand
TGCACTGGAAAATGAGATGCATCTTATCTCCTCCCTTCAAAGCAGAAGGAACAGTTGCTGCTGTTCATAGTTGGACCACACGGCTGAAGGAAGGAAAGTTTCACTGGGGAGAACCTTTCCTTGGAAGCATGAGGTGAAGGACAGTGCCACTGAGTTCCAGGTTACTAGTCTTACCCTGTGGTCTTTGGAAAATTAAGGTTAAGTGTGTGGCTGCCATCTGGGTTATTTATTGCACTGCTGAGGAGAAAATAAAAAAAAGAGATGTCAGTGAAGTTTCTAAACAGGAAAATTGGATTGCTACATAGCAAAAATTCTGTATTCATGGAGAAATGAGCTGATAAATAATGCTGGCTGAAAGGGGGAATTTGTATGAAAATGTAATGACTCATGTATGGACTGTCCTAAATTTGGGGAGAGTTTTCTGAAGACTTACCTGTGAGGTGCCACCAGATGCAGATAAGCAGACAGCAGAATGAACAATTGGAGAAGTGGATTCCAGAAATAGAGGCTGTCCCCAGGGTATGGCTGAATACAGCTGGGTTAGTCCATACAGAAAACCCAACAAAATACTATCAACAGATGGAAGGTTGCTGCTTCAGGAGAAGTAGTGATGGAGGTGGCCTGTGCAAGCTCTCAGACAGCTAAAGCCACAAGTAAAGCTTGTCCTCTGCTTAGGAGATGAGTGAGTCCAAACTGGTGGAAATGGTGCAGATTAAAATTGTGTAGGTTGCAATACTGCTGGTTGCTTTTTCACTGAGTGTTTTGTATTAACTTTTTCTACTTGTTTTGCATATGATAACTCATGGTGGGGGGTAGTCAGCTGTCTAACTGTTTGCCATGAGTGTGTCTTGGGGAGTGAGTGTGCCAGGCTTGTTGGCATTTGAATTACGACTAAAGCAGTAGATTTGTTATCGGAAGAGGCAGTCAAATCAAGAGCACTGCTTTTTGTTTGGGTTTTTGTTTTGCTTTTTTTTTTCCTAAAGGTTCCCAAGAAGTAAATAAAAAGATCCCCAGGGGGAAGGAAGAATTAAAATCTGTCTCTTGGGGACGTACAGGAAATAATTTCACCAGCAATGGAAGGAAGCTGGGGCTGAGTGAAGGAGCACTGGCTGTGTTGATCTGTATCGGAAGGAAGAGGGAAGAAACAGAAATGAACCTGCCGTTGTTTGTTCTTTTCAGGTTGTTCCTGAACTGCGGTAGATAAAGCAAGGAGTTACTTTAAGTAACAAGCTTCAGTAATCTACAAGAATGAGGCTCTAGGATAAAAGTGTCCTAAACTATTAGCAAACTAGGCCTGCTAGTGCTGATCCAGGACATGCAGTTCAATTCTGTAAAAAATTTATTTAAATAAATTAAAAATAGTCCCAATGCCGGATGTGTGCCAGCGATGGAAAAGCAGAGCAGCTGGACACATCAGTGTGTCGGTGCGGTGGAGCTGGAGCACGAGAGGTGCGGAGGGATCACCGAGAAGGGGAAGGAGAGGTTTGCTTCTTGCAGAAACCTGCTGGCCTGATGCTAGTCTGAGGCGATCGGAGCTGCGTGACTTGAGTTTCCGAGTACGCCGCAGCTGTAAGGGGAGGGCAGCAGCTGGGCTGGCTGGAGGGTGAGCTTGCTCCTTGCCGTTAGGTGGCTGTCTGAAACAGCAGGAAGGAAACGCTGGTGAGATTTTTGGAGCAGTGCTAGAAACTTGGCTGCAGCTCTTTGGTGTAACTGGGGCTGTTTTTACAGCAGAGATTAGTGAAAGGACATATTTTAGCGTTAGCTCTTCCCTGCCCGTGTGGAATGTGCCACATCCTCATGTGCATCATCTGATTATACATGCAACAGCAAAACCACCCACATCCAAAATTCTGTTAAAACCTTGACAGTCTCTCATCCTGTTTCAACACAGGTGCTGAAGGAATGACACCCTGCAGATGTGGAAGGAAAGCAAGAAGTGTGTGCTTTCCCAGTGTGGAGAGCTTCTCTGTCAGAGCTGGAATTATCGCTGTGGTCAGGGATAAAGGGAGCAATTTCCAGTTTATAAATCGTGTGTTAACCTGAATCTAGGTATTGGCTAGATGTGCCATTTAGGAAGTGGTCGTAATGGGCAAGTTGGGAAGAAGCTAAAAATCATAGAAGTAGGGCTTTGACGAAACTAGCCAAGTGCTACGTTGCTGGTTTAAAAATAATACTACAATTTTTCTCTGTTTCATAGCATAAGCATTTTCCAATGTTTGCATGCAGAAGTCATCCACCCTGGTCATATGCTACTGATCCTGTGCCCTTCTGCTCACGGTGGCAGGCAGGCAGGCAGGCAGCCTCCAACCTTGCTGGAGGCTGATGATACCCATTATTAAAAGGCACGTCCCTCTCTAGCAGAAGTGCAAAGATAGTGGTGTTTACCTTACCTTTTTGGAGATGGGTTGTGTAGGTGTTAGTGGGCTGTAATTGCTTACCTTGCTGTGCTTGAGACTGTTCTGTCAATAGCTAAGGAGTACTGTTAATGTTGCAGAACTCACATGCTCTTAACTGATTTTCCACTAACAGGATGCAGTGACTTAACCATGGTAAAAAGACGTTGTTTTTCTGTAGGTTCCACTGCGATTTCCATTTTCATCGCGACTATTTAGGCGTTTAAACAATTCAGTCCTACGTATGTGGCCTTATTCAACACTTAAGAGGCCTCCACTGGTCACAGTTCTGGACCATAAACACAGATAAAGCATTTCAGTACCATCCAGCCAGACATGGTGCTAGTGCGTGAAGTGTTCGTGTACATCCCCAACTCATTTTGTCAGGCAGCTTTGGGCTACAGCTTGATCGGCTGGTTTTATGTGGCAAAGTTGTCAGTGCCATAAGCAGCACTTTTGGATGCAGTAGGTTAGATGAGAGATGTGAGGCATTTACAGCAATCCTCTTTTGTCAACGCTTTATCTCAGGTCTTCAGGGATTATAATTAGTGGCACTGATACAGATAAATTCCTTTTCACGGAGGTCTGTAGACTTCCTGTCCCTGCGTTTGTGGTTTTCAGCGCATTGCCAGTGTCAACCAGTCTGTAGCCATCAGTAATACCTGCCTAGTTGATGTTCCTCATGATTAGCATGCTAATTAGGAGAGAGATTCCCAGCTTCCTGTCACCCTCTATTTGAGAGAGGTGGATTTTGGTTTAGAAAATAGTTGTTTGTTTGTTTGTTTGTTTTTGAAAACTGGGGTTTTTTTACTCTTTCCATTGGGTTTAGAACCGAGCAGCTCGGCAGGGGAAAAAGCCTCACAGGTGCTGCAGGAAAGGTCTTTGATAAGAAAGTGAAATACCTGAAACTAGAATAGGTTAAAGTTATTAATACCATCTCCTATTCTTTTTGTTCTAATTTTTCAAAATATTTTGGGACAAACTCCATCTTTTCTACTTCAGTATTCTGTAGCGTACTGTGTGGGAGGATTTGTTATTTCGTGTACCGTCTCCTTTGGGTGTACGGTTTTCAGGCCGTCGTCTGCTAACGAGGGTGTACTTTTAACAGAAAAATTACCCTTCTATGTACAGAGTACGTGACATCTGCCTTTCAGTCTGGGGTCTTGGAGGGAAGTTGTGTTCACGTTCCCTTTGCTTTAAAGTTGTTTTCTTATTTTGCTGTGGGAACTGGATAAACTTGTGTAGTAAGACCTGAAACAGAATCATCATCATCATCATGGCTTGGCTTCGCGGACGAAGATTTGGGAAGGGCTTTGCCCACGCTTATTGCAAGCGCGTTGATGGCTGAAAAGGCCAATGCGGGATAGGCAAGACCGGTTGCAAAGAGCACACCGGAGGGTCTCCTTGGGTGGTATAGTCGAGGCACGGTTCTTTCTGCGCTGTCTTTTCTCCTCGAGCTTGATTCTACGCGTGCTCTCAAAGGAGACAGCAGCGTTATGTATGGTGTGTCTCCAAATCTCCCGATTGGAGGCCAGGGTGGACCACTGATGGTGGTCAATATGGCCTAGGCTGAGGTGTTGTTTCAGGGAGTCCTTATATCTCCTCTTTGGAGCTCTTCTCTTGCGGCAGCCGGTGGCAAGTTCACCATAGAACACGATCTTAGGGAGGCGGTGATCCGCCATCCTGGAGACGTGCCCTGCCCAACGCAGCTGCATTTTCAGCAACATGGCCTCAATACTGGTGACGTCTGCCTGTTCAAGGACAGCAACATTAGTCACGTAGTCAGTCCAGTGGATGTTTAGGATTGTGCGGAGGCAGCGCTGATGGAAGCGTTCGAGGAGTCGCAGATGGTGGCGGTAGATGACCCATGATTCAGACCCGTACAGAAGAGTAGACAATACCACGGCTCTGTAGACACTGATCTTTGTACTTTTCTTCAGGTGTTTATTGCACCAGACTCTTTTATGGAGTTTTCCGAAAGCTCTGTTTGCCTTTGCTATTCTGTTGTCTATCTCTTTGTCGATCGTGGCATCTGAGGAGATGATGCTACCCAGATAGCTGAACTGCTGGACTGGCTGAAGCTCTGACTCGCCAATGGTGATGTGGGGATGATGGTAATCATCTTGTGGTGCTGGTTGGTAGAGAACTACCGTCTTCTTCAAGCTGACTTCCAGCCCAAAAAGCTCAGCCGCCTCTGCAAAGCAGGATGTTAAGCGCTGCAGAGCTGCTTCTGTGTGGGCAACAAGGGCGGCATCGTCAGCAAAAAGCAGCTCGCGGACAAGGTGATTCAGGGTCTTGGTGTGGGCCTTCATTCGCCTTAGGCTGAAAAGGCTCCCATCGGTACGATATCAGATATAAATGCCGTCTTGTTCGTCGAGGTCTGCCGTGGCCCTTTGGAGCATCATGCTGAAGAAAACTGTGAATAAAGTTGGTGCGAGAACGCAACCTTGTTTCACACCATTGGCTATTGGGAAGGGCTCAGAGAGTGCATCGCCATATCTGACTTGGCCGCGCTGCCCCTCATGTAACAGGATTATCATTTTGAGGAACTTGGGGGGACATCCTAATCGTTCCAAGATCTGCCACAGACCTTTTCTGCTCACAGTGTCAAAGGCTTTGGTGAGATCAACGAAAGTTACATAGAGACCCTTGTTTTGTTCCCTACACTTCTCTTGCAGTTGTCTAAGAACGAATACCATGTCTGTGGTACTTCTGTTGGCTCTGAAACCACACTGACTTTCAGGTAGAAGTTCTTCTGCGATAGCGGGTACCAATCTGTTCAATAGTATTCTTGCGAGAATTTTTCCAGCAATGGAGAGCAGAGTTATGCCTCGGTAGTTTGAGCAGTCTGACTTTACTCCTTTTTTCTTGTACAGGGTGATGATGATTGCATCACGGAGATCTGGTGGTAGTTCGCTTTGTTCCCAACAGCGCACAACTAGCTCGTGAAATTTAGCATGGAGCGTTTGGCCTCCATGTTTCCAGATTTCAGGCGGGATTCCGTCGACCCCAGCTGCCTTGCCGGTTTTCATCTGCTGTATGGCCTTAAGGGTCTCTCCCATAGTAGGGGCTATATCCAATTCATTTTTCACCGTTTGTTTTGGGATGAGCTGGATTCCTGAGTCTTGGACTACACGGTTGGCACTGAAGAGAGTTTGAAAGTGTTCAGACCATCGATTCAGGATGGAGGTTTTATCTGTGAGAAGCGTTTGGCCATCTGCGCTGAGTAGGGGGCTTTGAACTTGGTGTGTGGGTCCGTACGCTGCTTTCAGAGCCTCATAGAATCCTCTGTGGTCACCCAAATCTGCGCATAGTTGAGTCTTTTTTGCTAGGTTGAGCCACCACTTGTTCTGGATGTCTCGAAGTCTCTGTTGGAGTTTACTGCATGCAAGACGAAAGGCTGCTTTTCTTACGTGGCAAGATGGTTGAGCGAGGTGTGCTTGGTGAGCAGATCTCTTCTTTGCCAGCAATTCCTGGATCTCTGGATTGTTTTCATCAAACCAGTCTTTGTTTTTCTTTGTGGAGAACCCTAAGAATTCTTCAGAGGACTGCAGGATGCTGTTTTTAATATGTTGCCAAAGCGCTTCAGGAGAAGAGTCTATGGGACAGTCTTCAAGCCTAGTTTGAAGGTTTGCCTGGAAGCTGTCTCTCACTGCAGCTGTTTGAAGATTGTTAACTTGGAGCCTCCTCCTCAGAATGCCGCCCCTCTTAGGTTTGGGCTTAAAATGGAGGTTAAGTTTGCAGCGCACAAGGCGGTGGTCTGTTTGACATTCTGCACTAGGCATCACTCGGGTGTGACAGACATCGCGAACATTTCTCTGGCGCACTAAGATATAGTCAATGAGGTGCCAGTGTTTAGATCGAGGATGCATCCAGGTTGTCTTCAGGCTGTCTTTCTGCTGGAAGATAGTGTTGGTGATGGTAAGCTGCTGCTCAGCACAAAACTCTAGCAAGAGGCGACCGTTGTCATTGCAGTTTCCAACTCCATGCTTGCCTAGTACTCCTTTCCAGGCTTCAGAGTTCTTACCTACTCGGGCGTTGAAGTCACCAAGGATTATGATCTTATCATCTGCAGGAACCTTTTGAGTAAGGCGGCGCAGATCGGTGTAGAATTTGTCTTTTTCTGTAGGGTCAGCTTGGAGAGTTGGGGCATATATGCTGAAGAGAACAACATGTTGCTTGTTGTGTAGCGGGAGGCGTAAGGAGATAATGCGATCGGAATGACCTGTTGGCAAATTTTCAAGTTTAGAGGCGATGGAGTTTTTAATCATGAAGCCAACTCCGGAATGATGACTTTCGGTTTTGGGTTTGCCTGACCAATACAGTGTGTAGCCGGCACCATGTTCTTTAAGGCTGCCTTCCTCATGAAGGCGAACTTCACTGAGAGCAGCAATGTCGATGTTGAGTCGTGACAGTTCGTGAGCAATTATAGCAGAACGGCGTTCAGGACGCCCACTGTCTGCTGTATCGAGCATGGTTCTGATGTTCCAACATGCGAGTGTCAATCTGGACACACCTTTGGAGGCAGGTGTATGCCTTTGTCTCTTTGTCTTTGGTTGACCGCAGAAGAAGATGTCCGTTGGCCGCGGCTAGCCAACCGGATTGGAAGGGAGATGAGCTTTGGTTAGGCCACCTTTTCTAGGCCCCTCTCCATGTGGAGCAAGCAGTGCTCTCCTTGAAAAAGGCTGCTTGGTCATTCAGGATGCTGCCGAACGAGACTGTCATCTCCCGGGTCAGTCTCAAGCGACCAATGTCCTGAACCGCCTGCATGCAGGGTTGGGTCTGCGGCTTCCAGTGACATCTTTCCACCTGCCGTTTCGTCCCTTGCCTGTCGCTACAGGGCTTTGCAAACGTGAGTACACCCTTCAAGCCTGCGCGGTGGATTTTTTAGGTGAGGCGCAGTGTGCGCGAGACTGGCCCCACCCTTTACACCTGAGGTTCATCTGCCAGGGCCTAGCGAGCTTGGACGGTGACAGCGAAGTCCTCAGGTCGTAGGTTTGGTTAGAGTATCCTTCTCTTAGATGGATGGCCTTACAGGGCTAAACGAGCTCCATCTGCCCGGGTTTGGAGTTAGAGTTGTCCTTCTCCTAGGATGGTTGCCCGAAGGCTAGTGAGCCCATCCTGCCCGTGGACACCCTTTGTCTGACCCTTCAGTTGAGACCTGTCAGGCTTGGGAGACCCTACCGGAGGCATATGCCACCACCAGCATAGCTCTCAACTTCGCAAGGGCACGCAAGCTCTTTCCCCACGGCAAGGGGGTGCCCATGAAAGAGCCTGAAACAGAATATTAGCCAAGTTTTTGGCCTGATCTGTAAATATACAGAGGCCAGGAATTCTGCAGCGACATGTGTGAATTAAAATACTATTTGTAAAAAGGATTTTTGGGGGGTTTCTTTGTGTGGCTAAAACTACCTAATGGAATACTGAATGCATTACTTTTCCCGTCGTTCGGTTTCTGGCTGCTGAGAAATGGCTATTTTCTTTTCTGGTTTTTGATACCTGGGGATACGGATATCCGTGTTCCGTTGGGTGTTTCACCATGGTTCCACCTCTGTTAAGCTTTAATGATAATTCGTGGGTATGAGCCTATGGAGGAAGTGGTCTGTTGTAGTGAAGACCTGTTAATATGAAACAATTGCTTCACATGAAGTTATGTCTGAAGGCTGAAGCTGGGCACGTTTTAACTGAACTAAAATGCAGTTTGTAGAAGAATCAGACTTTATTTTTGGTTTTACTTCTCCAGCTGTTGCAATCTTTAATTCAAGTTTGGTTTTTTTCTTAAGTGATTCATGGTGGACCAAACCAAAGAATTAAGTGAGGTAGGTCAGAATAATAATAATGTTTAATAATCTCTTCTAGCCTTAAATATAAATAGGTGACCATCTCGTGGGACTAACAGCCAGCAGTAAGCTACAATGGCAGAACTTAGGTTGCACTCACAAAGTCTGTTGAAAACTTGTTTATTTTTCCACAAAACCTACAAAATATTTCCACATTCATGGCTTCCAGGCAGTGTAAGCACATGAACTCTTCAGAAGATTGCCCATATGGAAAACAGTCTGCACACCTGAAGTGAAACCTCACTTTTGGTCTCATTTCCTGCAGAGTCTGCAGCGATCGAGGAGTCACGCTGAGTTGCAGCTCAGCAGTGCCTTCCACATGAAATCTGCTGGCTCTCTAGCTGATTCTGCCCCATCACCATCTCAACGGGTAGAGTGCTTGTGTGCCTGAGCCACGCAGCGGGCGTAGCCGTTGCTGGTGGTTGTCTTGTGTCGGCATGTGGCCAAAGGGACGTCGAGGCCTTTGGGTTTCTTCTTTGGGGAATGCGTCAAGGAGGCCAGAATGCGTGGCAGATCTGTCACAAAAGTACTCTAAGGAAAAGCCTGGTAGGTTTTGGTTTGATTCTTGAAACCCACGGAGTTTAATAGTGATAGAAGAAAGTGTTTTGTCATTCCATTCTATGAAATTCCATGGTGTGTCGGTGGAGGTCCACTTCAGTCAAAACAGTGCTTTGCTTTGGGTCATTTCCCCTTGAATTCTGGGGGTTGTTTTGGCTGCAGTGATTTGGGAGGAAATACCTTAGTGAATTCTCTGCCTGGGCAGAAGATGGCTTGCCACTGGGGAGAAAGACGCTCCTAAAGTCTTACTCAAAAGAGTGCAAAATGCAGGTCAGCTGCCGTAGTAGGATATTTGGGGCAGGAGCAGGCGTGGAAAAGCTTTTCTTTATAAGGTTGACGTAAAAAAGTGGCACTTCCTTAAAACTCCAATGTTCACTATTTTTTTATGCAGTGAGCAGTTTGGTTTTAATGTTTTGGTCTGGTTTGGTTTTGGGGTAGGTGGATAACTTTATGCTTCAAAAAGCAGTTAGTGCATACTCCTTCAGTGCTCGATCTCCACTAAAACTAGACTCTTCCCAGAGGTGAGTGTATCTCAGGGGTTTTCTTGCAATAAGCAGCCATGTGTTACGCCTGACCTTTTTCTTCCTCTTTTGTGTAATACATAAAAATTGCTGTAGACTATGATGTTCGTGGTCGAAGTAGCATACTACTTGTGTATTAGTTTGGGCTTTGGTAATTGAAGTTCCTTCTCGTGTGTTCATTGAGTAACAGAAAAATAACGAAGACTCGTTCAGGGATGACCAACGTGTGCAATCGCTACCAGGCAGGGCAGCTGCTCTCTTCTTTGCTGTGGATGAATTTATGTTTGAGAATGCAGTGAAAACTCATCTATCCAAACGTTAGGAATCCAGTTTTAACTTCTCTGATCTGCCCAGTTGTAACAGAACCCACGGCTGACCTGATAAACTCGGGGGTGGTAATTTGTATCCCACAAAGCTGAGATTTTACGTGTGGCATCTGAAAGCATTCTGCTGCTAGAATTATGTCTGATGTAAACTATTCTGAAGAAATAAAAGTCTTCACAAAGCTCCTGTCAGGAGCTTCTCTTTCAAATGAGACAGATTGTATAAAAAAGAACAATTATCTAGTCTATAAGCTACTCAAATATGTATGGCTACATGTACTGCTCCATTACCTGTGTGACTGAAGCACATTCTTTTAATTTGTCACCTCTTTTAGTCATGTTATTTCATATTAACAACTAGCAGTTTGTAACATTGTTCTTTTGAAGTTACCATTTGAAAGAGTTGTTGGAAATTAGTATAGCATTAGATTAATTTTGCAGTCTGTCCCCATTTCCTGCATTTCCAGTGCTGCGTAGTCACTGTGGTGGAAAAACTAGCAGTGAAAATAAAATCTTTCTTAAAATCCTGTGTATAAAGAAAAGTCATTCCCCAATGCTATTTACCTATCCTTTTTGTGAACCAAGCTTAACTGCAGCAGTGGACGTTCCCAGAACAGAGAAAATTTGCCTCCTGACGTTTATTACGTGTAGGAGAATAATGAAGAAATTTGGCGCTAGGAACTTTGATGGATAAGAGAAATGGGCCTGAAACAAGAAAGCTGAGTTTGGAGCACATTCTCCCACCTGTGAGGTGAAGGCAGTAAATGAGAACATCTACTCAGCAAAAATAGAGCCTTCAAAAGGGAGTTCTCTAGGCTTCCCTCGTTACACTGAGTTTAAAAAAAAAAAAGGTTCCAGGGATGGGGCATCTGCCACCTCTCTGCACAAGCTGTTCCAGTGTTTCCCCTCCAGCATTGTACAAAATTTTGACTTTTGAAAGTGAAAGCAGTAATGGTAGAAGTATCAGAGTGTGAGCAGCAGGTGCCGTGCGTGTTTGCCGATACCTCTGGAGAATTCAGCTAATTCTAAAGAGTGGTTGTACTGATTGAAAGCCTGCTCTACTGTAACACTGCAGCGTAAACTCAAGGCAGAGTTTCTGCAGATGGAATGATGTTGCAAGGAGGGTAAGATAGAAGCCTTGTTGAGGATATCCCACCAGCATACCAGACTGCACAGCAGTTCTGTCAGCTCTTCCTCTGCTCCAGAGCACTAAACGTCAGCTAGTAAATGCTTCTCCTGAAGGTGAAGGAGGCTGAGGAGCAGAGTTTCAGGGAGGAGGGTAGTGTCTGGTCTCGCAACAGCAGTTGTTCCTAGGAGCAATCTCGGGTCAGCTGCTGTAGACTGTTGTTGCAGTTTACTCTCCTGTCTCTTCACATCAGGCTTCTTCCTGCCTGGATTCTTTGTCCCTCGGGCTTACTCCAAGAAATCCTTTATGCTTATTTCTTTCTTCTTTCTCATCTCTGCTCTTGCTTCTTGCCTCTTATCTCTCTATTCCGGTTATTTTTAGGTTAAGCTAATTATCTTCTGAGTAAATTCCTCTCATGGATTACAAATATTACAAACGAATGTAGAAAAGGAAGTTTAAACTGATACTTGCTGGTCTTCACTGTTCTCATTTCACACCTTGTGCCCTCTTCTTTGACGCCTGTGTGGTTTGCATGTTTAGACTGGGAGCAGAGGGCAGAAATGTAGTCTCTCATGGCTGTTTTGATTTGAACAGCTTCTAGCAAAACGTGGTCTATTTTTGCTTGCTTCCAGTTCAACACGTTAATAGAAGGAGCAAAATGTTTTGCCCTGTGCAGGGTTATTTTACCTAGTTCTAATTTTCCTCTTCTTGTTTTTTCTGCTTTTAGGAGATGCCAACCTCTTGACGTACTCGTGTTAGGGTAAAGCTTTATCTTGAAGCAAAGCTGACAACTAGGGGTTTTTTAACAAGTAAATAAATCTCGAATAAACATTTGCCCAGTTTGTTGGGTGCACATAACAATCTTTCATGCTGCACAGCATGACAGTTGTACCTCTCTAGTACTGTGGGTTTGTTTCCCATTCGAGCCATTTGGTCTCTGTTTCAGCACTGTGACCATGCAGGAACTGTTAACGTCTCTGTGGAAGAAATGTCGACCAGAGTGTGAGCAAGCTCACCGGCAGCTGGTGGGTGCTCTTAATGCCTGAGCTGGTGTCCATATCATTAACGGTAAGACCGGATGGCTGTAGCGTATTTCATCGCTCCTTTTAATAGGCTAATTATGGTTGAGGTGACACCGTGTAAAAACGGTGGCTTTTTTGAATTCAGGGAAAAAACCATAGTGAAATGCTGGGATTTGAACAGTGTTTGTAACAAAACCCAACATTTGTTCTAGGTGAGGGTGAAAATAGTAGTTTGGTGCATCTTTGAGATGTCTCAGAGCATTTCTGGCTTTTTTTGTATCATATTCTGTCTTGATTCTACCATCTAGGTGTACTGGGAGGATAAAAGAAGTTGCACTGATGTAATTGTACTTAACCTGCTTTTGTTTTATTGGTACCGCTTTGTGGGCTTCCTTTGTGCCCCTGCCGGGCAAACTGCTGTGCTGACTGTGGCATCTCGTTGCTGCTGCCGGCTGTACAGCTCTGTCAATGTAGATTTTTGTCCGAATTAGGAGGGGAAAAAAGCTTCGAATGGGAAACAGAAATAATTATGTTAATCTTGAATGTGCCGCTAAACAAAGTAATAGTAAACTAAAATGAATTAGTCATGGATGTGGAAAAAAAAAAAAGCCTCTTTGCCAAGTAATAAGTCTTCTAAAGTTGACAAGCTGCTTGGATTTTTCCAGCTCATGTCTGCCTTCAAAGAGGAGAAGGAGCAAACTGCCTGTTCTGCTACTTGCCTCACAGAAGGACTACCTTCAGATTCTCTAGCCTGTAGTTAGGTTTGGAATACTCTGTTGTGATTATAGGATGGAGATCGAGTTTTTCAGATAGAATTAAGTGCGTAAAAAGCTTTCTGTACAGACTAAATACTTCTGAAATATGCTAGTAGCAAAAATTAAGTTTGGCGTTTTTTGAAAAGCAGATTAATGAAAAGTACATCTGGTGAGGAAAAAAAAAGCAGGACTGAGGCAGAGTTCTGGGACAGGTCTGTAATTTTTCTTTTTTTCCCCCAGCATTAGTGTTACGCTCAGTTTTCTTTACCAGCAATGAGAAAGCACACCTTCCGTGATTTTATGGTTAGTGTAATTGAAATCTCGTATGGCTCATTGTTATTAGTCCAGCTATAATTGTTACAGGTGAAAAAAGAATAACAATCGCATTTACTTGTTTCTACTGCTTGTCTTGCTTTCAAGTTCACCTTTCGACAGCCCTTCTGGGTCCTGAGGTCAGTGGCTTCGTACTGGTGGTGGCAGTGCTATTACTAGCTGTCACCACCTGGAGTTTCTTATAAGAAGGAATAAAACGTTTATGTTAATGGTTTCTTCTTTCTCGCTCAAGGATCCAATTAGGGTCATTTTTATGGTTGCCAGCCGACTTTTCCACCTTTCTCTTTCATCCCTGGTCTACAGCTCCGTGTCAACACCAAACTCAGTGGACGTGATGCCTTTTATGACTGCTACGTGCTATTTCTTTGTTCTCTCTTTGTTGCCCCTAAAAGCAGTTTTGTCCAGCTCTAGGTCTGCATTTCTGTGACTGTGGGTGAGTTGTTTATAGCCGTGGCTTCCTTATTCCCTGCCCAGCCTGTGCCCCGTCTCTCAGCATCCCGTGGCTGTGCTCTACGCGGCGTCCTGCAGCTGGACTGTTCAAGGCCTCTGCCATTGTCACTCGCCCTGGGTTTCTCTCCACTACATCGTTGTGTTAGTTGTAAGTAGCTCCTTCTACATGGAGTAACGGCTTGTTACTGCTGGCTGTGTAAAGCCTTGATTATACCACACAAAGATAAACAACAGTTAGGAAAAAAAAATTAGCCATAGACCCCTAGTGAGTTGGAGAAACTGCTGTCCCAGCTCAGCCCAGGAGAAGGTGCAGGCAGGTCAGGAAACGTTCCAGGGAGGCCTGACAAGCATTGAGCTCGAGGCCCTGCAAATTCAGCACGTGGCTTTTGGGCTGTTACTAGTCATGGCAATCTTACACTGCAGGACTGCACCCTTACCACTGCTTCAATGGAAAAGGCAACAAATCTTGTTGGAATAGGGTTGTTACACTTCCAGATATGTAGGAAGATGATTTTTGTTTTACTCATCTGTCTTTCTACATTTCATGTCCCCGTACTGCTTCATGTTTTAAGAGTCTCCTAAGACAATTACTGGCTAAGTAATTTTCTGTCACTTGAGAAAAGAAAATAAAAATTCATATTTTTTCCCGCTTTTCCATATCAACTTTAGTTTGGTATTTCTTATTTATAGAATCTATTTTCTGAGAAGTGATTGTGGTGTTAGCAGCTTACACTGGTAGTTACGCTCCCTGCATGTATTTAATCATTTCTGCTTTTCTGAAGTATGACACAACTCTCATTGTTTACACTGTGTGTCAGACGGCCCCTTTAAACGGTTTGGTCCGAGATGGAACACGGAGCTTTGCGAGAAACCACAGGGCAGTGGCAGTTTTGGAAGCTCTGCGAGAAACAATAGATAGCGAGCTTTCTCTGGAGAAGTGTGGGGATAGTGGACTAATTGCCACAAAGCGGATACTCCCATGATGAGCTCATGATCACCAGCCTAGTGATCAGATGCCAAAGGATGGGAAAAGGAGGGGAGTTGCCACGCTAGCGAGTTTTCCCATGTTCACAAAACTCTTATCGAGGAAGAAGAGTAAAGATGAAGTCAAACGACCACCACACAGCGACCCCAGTAGTGAAATAGGGCATGCGTGAAGTTACAGATTATGTAATTGAAAGGTGGAGTTTGGGGCAGTCCACACGTATGTACTGGCCATACGTTGTGTCAGGGGCGGCTTTAATCTCTGTTATAAAGGTAGTGCTGTTTGAGCACAGGGGGGAGGTAGCTACACGGCAAGAGGAGGACCACGCTTGCCTCCAGTGGGGATGCCCACTAAGGGTCTGGTACCTACTGACGCCTCATCCCAAAAACAATCTCTGCTGGGGACACTGTGGATTTGGACATCGCTTGCTGTCCTAGGGTCGGTATGTATATGAACTGAGGGAACTTTCTTCACCCCTGCCCCAGTTCATCATGATGAATTGCACTTGGACAGACGAGACTGCTTATACTGCCCTCGAATGTCCGCAGGGTGCATTGTTAGTTGTTTTAATCATTTTAGCAGTAACTTTAGTTGTGATACTTTGGAAGCCTAAATTCTAACAGGGTGTATTGTTATTTGGCTTAATTGTGTTAGCAGTGATTTTAGTCATAATATTTTAGAAGCCTAAACTCTAATAGTCCATGGATATATATATATATATAAAAGTCTATAGTTAGTCTGGTTGTGGGTAAAATAAACCCAGTTATCCTTGTGTGCGTGCCTGTTGTTTTAATCACCCCGGGATCCTACGAATCCTTACTAGTACACTCTGGCAGAGTGAATAATGTATTTGCCATGCCAATTCGGTAACGCAGTCACTGCAGAGGGTTGTAGATGACTTTTTTTTTAGTGCAACGTATGAGTTTTTTGGACTTACGCAACTGTGAATATGTATTTTAAGATCAAGGAGTCTACAGATCTTGCAGTCACAAAAGGTACCTAATTCAGAAACTGCTTTAGACTTTGTAAAATAGAGTATTCTGTCTTTCAGCAGTTTGGGTTTTTTGGGGGGAGAGCGGGGAGCAGCACAGAATGAATAGGGAAGACTTGCTTGAAGACAAGCAGGTATTATACAGCCTCTCTGAAAATATCTTAGCGTGTTAGAAGTGGTGGCTGGTCATGCCTACTTGTCTATTTAAAAACCAACAACACATGTGTATTGTGTATGGTTTTGTTACTCTTTTTTGATTCAGGGGAATATACCTTGGCTGCAGAGCTGTATAGAGAAGCGTTGCCGTCATCTGAAGAGCACAAAGAAAAGCTCAAAACAGATTCCTTGCAAGTGAATGAGCATTCAGATGTCAAGAGACATAGTTAAGAACTGGAAGACTTTAGATTTAATTGAACAGGTCAGTCTTTTCTTCCTCCTAGTGGTGTGCTGAATGCCTTTAGGCCTGCTGTCGTTATCCCAGTCTTTAGATAGGAATCTGTCCCGTGACCTTCACCATTTCCTTTGAGTTTTTTTGAAAGTTACTGTATTTCTAACTACTTTTGCTTGTGAGTCTTCCTGATATCCCAGAAGCAGTGCATGATCTCCACCTGCTGTTCTGCAATAAACTTCACAAGCTGTGTGTGTGACTGTGACTGCTCAGGTTAATGGCACTGGATGCTGGGTTTGCATTGAGAATGATCTTGGTGTGCCAAAGAATAGAGACTAATAAAATTGTTGCACTGCAGAAGATGTTCTCTGAAAGGACATCGAAATGTGAACAAGAATCCAAGCGAATTTTCTCTTCAGGCAATATATTAATAAATTTCGAGTACTATATTAAAAATACGAATGGATTTTCCCGATGGAAAAGCAACGGTTCTCTAACTAACATCTTTACATTTCTTCAAGAAATATCAGTTCTAAATGGACCAAAAAAATGTTAATGACAGATATCTGTCTATATCTGTTCTTTGCTTGCTTCACTAAGTTATTGTTTGATGATCTTGCATGTCATCATCTGATGGCTCTGTTCTACTTCTTTGATCCTCCTTCTCCTTTGTGCCTTCCCAGAGTGACTTCACTTAGCACAGCTACTTAGAACAGGGTTGTTAATTAAGCCGTTTAACTGGATCATGCAATCCAACAAAGTTGGTTGTTTTTCCTCGAAATTTGCACTGCCCAGTATTGCCTTTGTGTAGTAAACCTCAGCTTATGTTGAGTACTTCCCGAGTGTGTAGGCTTAGCTCTTCAAGATAATGGCAAAGCACTGCTGGCCAGAGCTCGTTAGTGGCTAAGACAGAGCCAAGGTGAAGTGATTGCAGGAGTGGAGAAGGGCACAGGTTCACTATAGCGGGGGTTATTAGTATGGGTTTGGGGGAGATAGTTAGATAGGCAAGCAGCATGAGATGAGGGCTCTGGTTTGGGATCCCTAGGGTGAACCTAGGGAAGAGGAATAGAGTTGCCTTATATTAACAGTCTTTATTTTCCCTAAGAATAAACAAACATGTCATGTTTTATTCGGTCATCTTGTATTTCAGAAAAGTGAAAAACATGAAAGATGATTGAAGCTCTTGGGAGCTGTTTTTTTCCTTATACTTTATTTTGCTTTAGATAGGCTAAGTGACTTACCTCCTTACAATATTCTGAAAGATATTTACGAAAGGATGTGCTCTGAGATAAAGGATTTGTTTTCCATAATATTCATTAGCAGGGTGAATATGGGACAGAATCTGATAACTTGGTATCAAACTTGCCTGCTGATTTCTTTCTGAGGTGTTGAAGAAGGTCTCTTTAACGTTTTATTTCCTACCTCAGTAAAACGGGGGAAAGAATGTTTATTTTCTTTAAAAAGATGCTCCCAGATTAACAGAGGAAAAAATAAAACCGATTTTAAATGAATGCTGATTTCTTGCTGTAAGCTTTCATTGCTGTTTGAGCTTTTCCTGTTACAGATACTGCAATGTATTTGTTCATGATTGCTGTTGTCTTTGTGTGATTTAGAGACTTCATTCTACACACAACGTGATGGGCTTGTTGGCAAAGCACCCAGGAATTGCCCTGACTTTGCGCGACAGCCGGCTTGCGGAAGAGGTAACTGTTATTCATTTCTACACAAACACATTTTGAAGAGCACATTTTTAATCTCTCTAGCTAAAGGAATGACATTGAATAGCTTTCAGGTTAACTGCATACATTTCCTTTCAGGTTAGTAAAATGAAGAGTTGTTTTAGTGTGTGAGTTGGGGGCAGAAATGTTCAGTAAAACGCTGCTGCTCTGAATGCTCGGTGATCTCTGTTATGATATGAGTGTGTTTTATGGAGGTTTTAGTGATTGTTATCTCTAGAATGTCATTTCCCCACCCCCACAATCTTCTTGTTGCAATAACTTGCGTAGATGTTACTGATAAAGAATGCATCATCCTGATTTCTTTTGAGTCCTTTATTTCCTCAAGTTGTCTTTTTCTCATTTTAACTGTAGATGGTCTTGTCTAGGTGAAGTTTATTCTTCTTGCATGCTTCCCCGTCTCTTGGGAAATATGTCACTCTTGTACTGCTTAAACATCTCGAAAGATTGACCGTCTTTGGCCAGATGAGCAAGTCACTGCTGGTTACTTTCTGTGTTCAGAAGCCTGTTTATATCCTTAATCTTAATTGGGGGAATATGTGTTAAGGTAGCTGGGATCACTGTTGCCCACTGGTTACTCATAGTGGACATAGGGAGCACATTTGCAAAAGAACCTCATTATTGTGGCATCATTTGGATCGGAAAGGACCTTGGGACCTCTCTAGCTGAACCTCCCCCTCTGAACAGGGTCAACATGTAGCTCAGGGCTTTATCCAATTGGGCTGTTAAAACCTACAAGGAAAGAAATTTCGCAACTTACCTGAGCAACCTGTGCCAGTAGTTCATAATCCTCCTAGTGGGGGAAAAAAAATTCACATGCAGCCTCCCATTCCGATTTCTGGCCGTTGTGCCTTGTTCGTTTGCCATGTGCTTCAGTCAAGTGCCCAGCTCCCAGATCTTGGTGATTTCTTTCTTGCTGCTGAAAGGCTGCTGTTCTGCACTGTCTAAGCCTCTCTTCTTCAGGCTGGACAAGCCCAGTTCTTTCAGCCTCTCCGGTTAGGTGGTGGCGATCAGTATCTGTCTTATTATTTGGATAGCTTTTGATACTTTATCATTGTTATGTAAACTCTATGGACAGGTAGCATTTTTTTCGTGTTTTAATGAGACTTGTTCTCTTAAATATTTAAAGAAGTTTCTACCCACCTTTATAGAAATACTGCCCTTTTTTTTTTTTTACTGAACTGTAGCAATTTATCACCTTATCCTGATGATACTGCGAAGAGGAGCATGAGAACATTTGTGTTTTGCTTATTACTGTGATGCAGAGATGATTGTTCTTCATAGCTCTCCTTTGCCAGTAGCTCATCCAAATACCTGAGTCCTGTCCACTCCTGATAAACTAAGCTCCATCCGTAACACTAATATAATTATCCTGATAGTAGCAAACAAAAAGAGGACAGACTTAAACACGCCCTAAAATGCACAAAATAACAATATCTAGTAAAATCAGAATGTGACGCTGAAAGACACATGTGTGTACATGTTACTTGTAAGAAATGTAAGTTAGTTATTCACCAGTATTAAAAATATCAAATAAACTGGTACTGATTATATCGTAGGTACCTACATACCGGGAGGGGTTTTCACTGTCAGAAGTAATTTTGGTGAAAAAATTATCTGATTCACCTAAACATGATGAAATGCGAACCTTTATTATTATCTTATGGATAAGTTTTATATGTAGGTAAGTTGAATCGTTCCGTTCTCAGATCGTTCAAGGGTTTTTTATTATTTGCTTCTTCAAGACAATATATCTTAATGTACAGAGCACTAAGAATTCTGAGTTAAATTCCAGTTCCTTTTTGTAATGCAGTGTATTATTCCTATGGTGTTTTTTGGGCTTGTCCAAAAGTCAGATTGCACAGTTAGCATCTTTGTAGTCAAATTTGTCTTCTCCAGCGTTTTCTAGGCTTGCTAATAAATACTAATAAATAGTGTGTTTGTAAGCACAGCTTAGAAATGAAAGTGGGTAGCACGTGGGTAGCACGTAGGTAGCGCTGACCATTTTAAAACATGATGGTAGCTGGGGAGTTCTTACATTTTCCGTTATTTCTCATAGATAAGATTTGTGCATAATTTAAGCTCTTATTTCATAAAGGCAGAACAACTCGACAGCATTATGTGAGTAAATCCAGTGCAGAAGTTGCAGAAGCCCATCAGGCCTTACAGCCAGTTCTTCAGACCATTTGGGAGCTCCGCAGAAAGGCAGGTACCTCTTACATATTTAGTCTCTGAATTTTGGGATCCTTTGTCTTTTTTCTGTTTACCCAGAGCTGCAGCTGTTTATCTCTAACAGTTCTTTGAAGGCCAATTTGGGATAGGACTTTGTGCCCAGTCACAGAGCCCCAGAACGTGTTCCGTGTTACCCACCTAGAGGCTCACAGTACCTGAGGAGCAGATGCCTAAAACCAGAGGTACGGGGCGGGAAGATTCTAGTACGGTTTAACGCCGTACTTGATTTCTGTGTTAACTGTGCTGCACCTGTAATTTAGGTCAATAACTTACAGGTTTTGGCCGTGAAACCTTTCTGTGATGTATCAGAGGGTATTTCCGTTACTTTCAAAGCAACTGTTCTTTGACCTGCGTTTAGTCATTGCTTGAGGCTTAATTGTCCTTAGTCAATGTCGCAGTTCAGGTTTCACAGAAAGGTGCAGATCCTGAACGGACTGGCGACGGCCTGAATTGAAATGCTGAGTGTCACTTGCATAATGGTAAAGAAACAATAAAGACATGGGGGCAAACGGCACACAAGGATGTAAACTTCTGCGTTGTCTTTCACCTTCTAAAACTAGAAGGTCACTTCAGTGCTGCTCTATCAATTTCACAGAGGCCTTGCTGTCTCTGATTAAAGGATCCTTTCCTCTCCTTTTGAGAGAGAAAGGGGAAATTCTGAGATGACAGTACCTCTGTGTGCATCTACCTCTGCTGAAGCAGTTCAAAGGGGTGAAAGCAGATAAGCATGTAGAAAATTTCTTAATCGTTCACTGATTTAGTATTCACTAAAACAGGAAGGGAAATATTTTTGAAGCAAACTCTTCTAATCCACTTTCCATGGAGTTTAGCCGTGTGTGTGTGAGTGTGGCCTGAAGAGCAGCATAAGTCTCTGCTGCAATGAGTGTATTCAGTTGTTCGTTGAATGTTCACGGATGACTTTGTTCTTGTGCATACAGATACCTTCAGGTTCTCCTTGGTGGTTGGACATCATCCAGACAGCAGTACAGGATGCCATCGGTGAGGAGCTTGTTCAACGTGTGCAAAACGAAAGAACCTGCAACTACAAACAGCAGACTAATAAACTCTCCATGGCAGAGAAGTGAGAGTACACCTAAAATAGACTCACGAATACAGTTAAGTCTGCTCAAGTCTTCTCATCAGTTTATGCTAACAGGTGCAATTAAATAGCAGGCATTTTTGCTTCAGAGGCATTAACATTGAGTAACCTCTAGAAGAAATGGACTTGCTTAAACGGGAAATAGCCAATATCAGAAAATCCTGTTAACACCATAAAATAGCATCCCTGTTTTTTCCGAGCAAAGAATGTTGGTTTGGTTTCACGTTCGAAAGAACAGTACTGCTGTTGTTTGTGTGTCAT
The DNA here is from genome assembly GCA_009769605.1 of Bucorvus abyssinicus. Taxonomy (NCBI): domain Eukaryota; kingdom Metazoa; phylum Chordata; class Aves; order Bucerotiformes; family Bucorvidae; genus Bucorvus; species Bucorvus abyssinicus. The sequence continues at coordinate 23,987 of CM020028.1, read as the reverse complement.
TGCAGAGTAATGGGTTGGAAAGGACGTCTGGAGGTCACCTACACCAGCCCCTGGCTTATAGATCCAGGCCCATGCTCAGAGATTCAGCCTGATCAGGTTGCACAGGGATTTGCCCTGTCACGTTTAGGGTATCTCCAAGGAGGGAGATGTCATAGCCTCTGTGTGAAACCTGTTCCCAGAGTTGACCCACTTAGAAGGTTTTTTCCCTTTTTTTTCCCCTTCCATCTAGTTAATATTTCCTGTGTTGCATCTTGTCTTTGTCTTTTGTCCTTTCACCACGCCCCTTTGAGAAGTTTGGCTTGGTCTCCTCTGTTCCTTCCAGTTAGATAGATGTGGAGAGCAGTAAGGTCTCCCCTGAGCGGTCTCATTTTAAGGCTGAATAAGCCCTTTTCTCCCAGCCTCCTCTTGTAAGTTCCTCACAGAAAAGGGAGGCACAGGAAGGAGAGCGCTCTCATAGTCTAACTTCAGCCAGTTTTCTCAGATACATGAACAATCCTTCTGCTCTTAAATACAGTCCTTCTGAATCATGTTTTAGTTAAATACAATTTTTTCTATATATATTACCGATGTATCTGTAGATGTATATAAATACATATATATACATACAGATCTAGTGCAGATATTATACGTCTATAATATCTAATACATCTCCATAAAATGCGTATGTGTGTATAAATTGAAATACTTAAAAGACGCACAAAATGTAATTGAGTATGTAAAGACACGTCCTCCACTGTGACTGCTCTGCTCTCATAGTCCCAAACGATGGCAGTTCCTCACCCTTGCTTGAAAGTAAGCACGTCCTTTACTTTTTGGTACTTAATAATCTAAATAATCTAAATAAATCTAATCTAAATAAAGACACAAAGCTTTACCTCTTCTTTGTTCAAAACTCAGAATGCTGCTGAGAAGGTAGAAGGAAATTCTCTCGGTTCCCAATGGCTCTTGGGGCCATCCAGCTGGAAAGTACCTTTGCAGAAAAGGGTTGTAGGAGTTCTGGTGGACACCGAACTGGAGCCGTCCATGTGCCCTCGTGGCAAAGATGGCCAGTGGTATCTTGGACTGCATTAGAAAACATCTGGCCAGCAGGCTGAGGGAGGTAATCCTTTCTGTCTACTCAGTGCTGCTGAGGCCACACCTGGAGTCCTCTGTGTCCGGTTCTGGGCTCTCCAGTACAAGAGAGACATGGACATCCTGGGGCGAGTCCAACAAAGGACCAAGGAGCTGATGGAAGGACTGGAGCATCTGTAGTGTAAGGAGAGGTTGAGAGAGCTGGGACTGTTCAGCACTTTGCGAGGGGATCGTCTCAGTCCGTATAAATACCTAAAGGAAGGGTGAAAAAAGACGAAGCCAGGCTTTTTTTAGCTGTGCTCAGCGACAGCACAAGAGACAGCGAGCACTAAGTGAAATACAGGGGGTTCCCTCTGACCATCAGGAAACCCTTTTTTACTGTGATGGTGACTGAGCACCAGCACGGATTACCCAGATATGCAAAAGCCATCTGGGCATGGTCCTGGGCAACCAGCTTGGGTGACCCTGATCAAGAAGAGGTGTTTGACAAGTCAATGTCCGGAGGCTCTTTGCGACCTCAATCGGTCTGTGAGTCTGGATATGAGCGTTCCATGGTTAAGTGGTGTTTGACAATGATAGCATCTCATTCTGGTCCAAACAAAGTTGAGGAAGGGATTGTTTGCCGGAGCTCATATGCCTTTGCATCTATCTACATGCTTACCCGTGTCATACGGATAAAAGTTGATTTTTTTTTTTCTCTCACTTGAAATTAGCTGTTTAGGAAGTGTATTTTTAAATTGTTGCTGGTTACAGGTTGTATAACTTTGGACTATCTTCGACTCAACTGTTTCTTATATAAAATAGGGATAAACCTTGTATTTTCTTTCTAATTTATTTTAGCATCTGCAGTAATGTCTGTCTTATGAAGTATTACTGGTCAGTGGTGGAAGCAACAAATGCTAATCTGAGGTTGATTATTAGAGATGGTTAATCCAGAGTATAGTGTGGGAGATTTTTATAAATCTGGAATATTTGGCAACTGATAGTATTATCCACAGACTTGTGATTGCAATTCACGTGTATTTTCAGAATACCTGGTTGCCTATTTTCTTTTAAAATACATATTGCTGAAGTAGGTCATACGAAGTGCCGTGCTTTAGTACTGTTGTTAAACCTGTGCTTTTCTCTCTGCATGTTACAAAAGGGATGTATTCGATCAAGCTTTCCCTGTGTGGTAGAACCGCAGTCTTGGGATATGCTGTCTTGTACTTGAATGCCAGACCTCGTATGACTGGTGCGCTCTGCTCACCGGACAAACACCATATGGGAAGGGCTTGACTGGTGTGCGTGTTCCCACTCCAGTCAAGAAAGACAGCTAGGTTTAGGAAAAGAGCTCCCTGTCGTGTCCGTTTAATAATTTCAACTTTGAAAGCTAACTTGCAAAATACAGTCTATTTTTGTGACGGATGCATGTGAATTGCAGAGCACGTTGAAAATCAGTTTGGCCAACAGATGACAATAAGGCTGTAAGCATGCGCAGTAGGTCAGTAATTTGTGTGGTGGACCGGAACGGTGCACGTTGGTCTTGACTACTCGTATTAGGTCACACCTCTCAAGTCTTGGAGAGTCTTTCTCTTCTGCAAATACGGGGCATCAGCTCGGGGGATACAATGGTGTGATCTCTAAGAGCATTCCATGGAGTAGTTACAAGCCTGTTCTCGTGATACGAACTTCTGTGTCGTCCTGTGTTGCCGTGTGGCTCTTTCTCCCTACTTCAAAGTACTGAATTACGTTTGGACTTGGTGACTCGGTGTGCAATGAGTTCCCTTGTTCTTCAAATCAGATTCCATGACTGCAGAGGCCTCAACGCCTGCTCACAAACCAGCTGGAGGAGGTGAAGAGGTTCCAGAAGATGGTAAGAGAAGCAGTGAAAGACTGAGAAGGTCCTCCCTCTGCACATGTTAGAGAGGCTGCCGCTATCTGCCACTTGTGACCTGTTAGACTTTAGAAGTGTATAACTGACTCTTCCTTTATTTGAAATGAGGAGATGAAAGTCTTGATGCTGTACACAGCGTTCATGTGTACACAGGTAACAGAGATCCATTTGTTAGAGCCGGGACCTTTGGTTTTTCTTCTTCCAAAATCTGTTCCTGTCAGTTGTTATACCGAGTGTAGGTACGACTGTTAAATGGTTCTTCTTTTAAGGGCTTGGCGTGGTTTTATATGTTGGAATAAGGAACTGCAGGAATGTTTCTGAGGAAATTCTGAGCGCTTCTGTTTTCGATGTCCTGTACTGCAGCTGTGTCTTCTGTAAGGCTGATGAGTTGTTCACAGAATATGAGTCGAAGCTCTTTTCTGACACATAAGTTCACAGCTTTATAAGCTTCTCCCTGTAAAAAAAGTGAAAGTTGGAGTGGTTTATATTTCTGCTCTAAGTTTTCTGAAATAGTTTTATGAATATATTACAGCAGCTCCTTGCTAGTGGCCGTGAGAGCTTACTAGTCAGGTTTAATTTCCGATGTGAATTTGATTTGAAAAAGGTGTGTGCCAGGAACGAACACACGCCGCTTTTTCTTGGAGTCGAAGGAACTGGCAAGGCGGAGCGAGGCGCCCGCAGTGCGGGCAGCAGGCATGCGCACTGAGGGGACTGAAGCCGTGGATGGGCGCCTGCGCCGTGCGATTGCCCACAGCTTGGCAGGTGCTCATGCGCAGTGAGGCGGCCAAGCCCCGGAGCGGCGCCTGCGCAGTGCCGTTGCCCTTAGCTCGGGAGGCGGTGCCTGGTCGGTGCGGCGACTGAAGCCATGGAGCGGCGTCTGCGCAGTGCGGTTGCCCTCAACTCGGGAGGCGGTGCGTGGGCGGTGCCGCTAGGGTTTCTGTGCTCAGTGTCGCCGCCTGGCGAAACAATTGCGTTAGTGCAGGCCCAGAGAGCCGCGCGGTGGGAGGCAGCGGGAGGTGACGGGGGGGCAGTCCCTGGGATGGCCTGTCGGGTGACTGTGAGGGAGTGGGGGGCACTGGGAGTGACTGGAAGGAACTGGGAGGAACTGAATAAACTGGAGCTGGACTGGGAAGTAGTGGCTTCCACTGGAAATTGACTGGTGGGCACTGGGAGGGCCTGAGGGGCCCTGGGAGTCACTGGGAGTGACTGGGAGGAACTGGGTGGCACTGGGACGATCTGAGTAAACTGGAGCTGGACTGGGAGGAACTGGCTGTCACTGGAAGTGAACTGGTAGGCACTGGGAGGTGACTGGGAGGGCCTGAGGAGCCCTGGGAGTCACTGGGAGTGACTGGGAGGAACTGGGTGGCACTGGAAGTGAACTGGTAGGCACTGGGAGGTTACTGGGGGGTACTGGGAGGGAGTGGGGGTTGAGTGCGGAGAGCTGGGTGGTGACTTGGTGGGCCTGTGTGCCACTGGGAGGCACTGGGAAGTGAGTGGGAGGAACTGGGAGGTACTGGGAGGTGACTGAGAGGGCCTGAGGGGCCCTGGGAATCACCGGGAGGTGACTGGGGGGAAGTGGGGGGCACTGGGAGTCACTGGGGGTGAGTGGGAGGATGTGAATGAACTGGAGCTGGACTGGTAAGAAGTGGCTGTCACTGGAAGTGAACTGGTAGGCACTGGGAGGTACTGGGAGGATCTGAACAAACTGGAGGTGCACTGGGCACGACTGGCGGTCCCAGGGGCGCGCGGTGCTTGTGCTCAGTGTCGCCGCGTGCTGTACGCGTTCCAGCCCGGGAGAGCTGCGCATGCGCGGCGACTGACCGCCGAGCCATAGCGTGCGACTTTCGGAGGACTGGCAGCCGCTTCCGCTCTCGAACCACAGAGTGTGGGGCCGCTCTGTGGCGGGGCCTGCGGCGGGGCCTAGCGGGAGCCGTGGCGGTGCGGCGGGGCCTGCCCGGTGCCGCGCGACAACTCGCAGTCCCCGCCGGTCCGGCGGCAGGGGCGGGGCCTCCCGCGGCCTGCCGGGAGCTGCAGTCCGGGGCACGGGCTTTCCGGCCGGCCGAGCTGGCTCCCGGAGCACGCCGGGAGCGGTAGTTGCCGCGGAGCGGGCGGCCGGGCAGACGCGCTGCTCCCGGGCGCGTGCGGCGAGGCGGAGTTTCGTGGCGGGTTCCGTGCGGGTTTCGGCCGCGGAGGAGCCCCGCGCTCCCCGCCGGCGGGGAGCATGGCGACGCGCGGGGCCGCGGCTCCGGGATGCGGCGGCGGCGGCGGCTGTGGGCTGAGTCCGTGGCTGAGGTGAGTGAGGCCCTTGGTCGGGTGCGGGGGTGTGCGCTGCCCGCCGGTCGCTCGGCGCTGGCGGGACGGGAAGCCTCAAAGCGCCTGCTGCGGCGGGATGCCGGTCCGCTGGAGGCGAGCCGGGTGCGGGCAGCCCCGGGCAGGTCCCCGGGAGCAGATGGAAGGGCAGAGGGCGAACGCCGGGCGCCCCGCTCCAAGTCGCCAGAGCTCGCCCTGAGCCTCCCCTGGAGGCCTGTCCTGTAGCCGCAGGTCGCCCCTGAGCCCTGTGCTGCTGGGGCAAGCTGGCCCTGCGTGGGGCTCCAGCCGTCGTAACGGTGCTGTTTTTTCTCTCCCTCTCACAGCGGCCGCGCGGAGGATGCGGTTGTCCGTCTGTCCCCGGGGATGCTGTTGAGTGCCCCCTGCTCAGCCTTGCGAGGGTTGTTTCTGCCTGGCCTGGCTCTCCTCCCAGGGAGGTGTGGGGGCAAAAAGGGGTCCCCAGAGCATTTGCTGGCTGCGGACAGGAGCTGCCGTTGGCTGAAGCTGCAGAGGCCGGAGCGAGGTGAACCAGAAGAAATGGAGAGGCAGCTGCCTGCTGCTGCAGGCGAGAGAGAGCCGGTGTCTGCAGGTGAGGGAGGAGCCTTCTTGGCAGTGCGCAGCCGGCCAGACCGCCAACACGCCCCAGAGGGTCTGTGCGTGTCACCCACAGCGCGGTACGGCCGCATCGTGCAGGAGCGAGCGAGGCCGCCTGTCCGGGCAGCGTGGTCTCCTGAGAGCTGTGAGACGCCCGCGAGTTCTTGTGGGTGGAGAACAGCCCCGTGACGGGAGCTCGGGGAGAGGAAGAGAGGAGAGAAGGAGAAAGAAGCCTCTGAGCCGTCCGAGGCTCCTGGTAGGAGCGAGAGCTGTGGTGAGTGGCGGGCCCTCGGGGCCCTGTCCCCGCTCTTGTATGTCCTGGTCCTTTCCTACCCTTCCCCTGGACCCTCTTTTTCCCAGGCTGCTATGAGTTTCTTTTTTTTTCCTTGATTTTTCATTTATCCCCTCCCCTGTACCTCTTCTCTGTCTCTTCTCGTATCCTGCTCCGTCTGCTGTTTCACCTTTTCGTCCTCCCCTGTCTCTGTCCTGCAGCCCGTCACTTTTTTTCCCTTTCCCATCTCTTTGTCCCGATGTGTGTCACTCTCTTCCCCGCTCTGGTTTCTCGGGCCTGTTCCCTGGCGTTCTTTTCCTCTCTGCGCTTGTACGTGCTGCTTCGTGTCCCTGCCTTCCGATTTGGTGTGTCCCTGCCGGTGTCTCTCTGCTCACGCCTCTGTCCCCTTTCTTCGTTCTTCCCTCTGTGCCCTGGGGCCCATGGCCGTTCTTAGTTTTGCTCCAGCTCTCTGGGCCTGGTTCCTGCTCCCGTGCTCCTCGCCCCCCCTCTGGCTGTGGCTCCCTTTCCCTGACGTCCAGTGCCGTCCCCTTGGGCCCTGCAAGTGAGTGCCGTCGTCCTGGGTGTACGGGGCAGGCTGGCGTTGGCTGGGCTGGAGGCAGGAGCGGTCGGGGTTCAGCTGCAGCTGCAGCAGAAGTTACGCTCGGTTGCAGCTTTGGTGGTTTTGTTTCTTTTCTTTTTCAGGACGGGGCTTTTGTCTGGAGCGTTCAGGGCTGGCGAGATGGTTTAATAGCGTGGGGTTTGTTGTTTCCTTCTAGGGGCGTGCTGCGGCGTGGCGTTCTGCCAGAAGCCCTGGCTTCCTCAAAGGTGGAGCCTCGGTCCTTTCCTGTAGCGGTTTCGCTGTCTCCTGGGTAAGTTGCTGACATGGTGTCTCTCCCTGGAGCGGCGTCGAGACACTCTAGCAGGGGTTGGGGCGGGCGTCCCGTGCACGTCTGCATGCGCAGTGATGGCGTGTCTCGAGAGAGCGGCGGGGAGGCGAGGCGCAGCGTACGTGTGTCGCCCGCGTGGGGCTCCAGAGCTGGGTCTGTCGTTTTGTGGTTTCTTTTTCAGCTGGAGCGAGGAGGCCTCTGCAGACAGAAGACAGAGCCTGGGTCTCGACAAGGCGTGGCTGCGAGTGCGGGAGGTGCCGGGGAAGCTGGCGGCTGCAGGACTGTGCCGGTGAGCTGACGGAGTGCTCGTGGAGGAGGGGTTCAGAGCGCCAGCCCTCTGAAAGCAAAGCTGAGGCCCCGAGGAGCAGGGTGTAGTTTTGACTGCAGTTGGAAAAGCGACTTTCCTGAGTGGAAACCTCTCTCGTTCCAAGAAGCTGCGTTGGAGGGACTTGCCATCCGAGCGGATCCTCGTCGCTGAGGTCCATGGCCGTAGGAGCCCTCAGCAAGGAGACATTTCTCTCCCTTTGAACAGAAAACAGTCCCTCTCCTGGCAAAGGCCCCGGCAGACAGGGTACGCGTCTGGCAGAGGTTGGTGGTGTCGGCGGTCCGTGGGTTCTCGGCTGTAAGCGCTGAGGTGGTGTAAAAAGGCGTTCCTCGGGGCGCTGCGGCGGAGCCCAAAGCAGCGCACCCATCCGGGGGGTCTCTTATCTCACCGATTTGGGCTTTTTTTTCTCTCGTAAATGAAACTGAAGGAAAGCGTTCAAGCGGTACAGTGCAGAGCTGCGCGGTTAGAGCCGTCGCTGCCCGATGGCTGCAGCAGCCGGTGTGCCAGGAGTGTTGGGGCGGGCGGGTGTTTGTGCTCGGCATTTTCCAAGAGAAGCCGCGGAACGTTCAGGAGGTTTTGTCCCCGGCATCTGGACGGAGCGCCGCGAAGCGCTGGGTGTGTGTCCCGCTGTCAGTCGGTGGCGCGTTTCCCTGGCGGCTCCGGAGCGTCTCTCTCGGGCAGTGCAGCCGACCAGGCGTCCCTGCCGAGTGTGTGACACAGGGAGCGGGGGGAAAAGCCCCCTGTTGCAGAGAGAACGGTGTGTTTCGGAGACGGACCGTCGACGGGCGTCAGCTCATGACGGTGCCAGGGAAACGAACGCAGGCGGACAATCCAGTCCTTGGGTATTGCGATGGGCTGTGCGTGAACGCGCGTGGGCCTTTTTAGTGCCGACTGGTGACCGGCTGACGCTCGTTCCTTGTTTTTCTTTTTGCTCTTTAGTTAAAGTTTTACGCTTTGTTTTCAGGTTTATGGAGCGAGCCAGCAAGATGAGCCGCAGCAGCAGCACGAGAGCTGTCACCGTGCCGGCGGATCCGCCGACACAAGTTCTGATTTTGGAGCGAGCTCGTCCGGCGGCCTCCCAGGGTTCTCTTCGTGCTGCAGCGCCGCGAGGGAGGGACGAGACGCCTTCCGGCCGCAGCGGGAGCGTTGCGGGGAGCGCTCAGAAGCTGTTTGCAGTCGTATCGATGGGTCTTAATACTGTTTTGGGGCATCCAAATCCCTCCCGCTGCTGCCGGGTCTGTTGTGTTTGCAGGTGCCCCGCTGGCCGGGGCCCCTCGTTTGGCTCAAGTCCTCTCGTGGCCGTGCTTCTGAGTGCGTTCCTCTGCTTTGTGCTGTGTCCCTTTTGTACCACGCTGAAGTACAGCGGGGGGTGTTTGTTTGGCAGAGACGCTGCTGTCAGCGTCTGGGGCTGCTCGGTCGATGGCTCCGGCCCAGGTTTGCTGCCGGTCGTGACGGTGCTGGCCGTGAGGGGCCGTCCCCGTGTGCAGAGTCTGCTGGTGACCGGGAGGACCTGGGCGGCACGGGGAGGTGACTGGGAGGGAGTAGGGGGCACTGGGAGTGACTGGGAGGTGATGGGGAGGAAGTGGGGGGTACTGGGAGTCACTGGGGGTGACTGGGAGGATGTGAATGAACTGGAGCTGGACCGTGAAGAAGTGGCTGTCACTGGAAGTGAACTGGTAGGCACTGGGAGGTGACTGGGGGGTACTGGGAGGGACTGGGGTTTGACTGGGAGGAACTGGTTGTCACTGGAAGTCGAAGGAACGGGCAAGGCGCAGCGAGGCGCCCGAAGTGCGAGCAGCAGGCATGGGCGGCGCGGCGGCTGAAGCCGTGGAGCAGTGCGCCTGCGCAGTGCGGTTGCCCTGAGCTCGGGAGGCGGTGCCTGGGCGGTGCGGCTGGGGTGTCTGTGCTCAGTGTCGCCGCCTGGCGAAGCAATTGCGTTAGTGCAGGCGCGGAGAGCCGCGCGGTGGGAGGCAGCGGGCGGTGAGGCGGGGGGGGCACTGGGGTGGGCTGTCGGGTGACTGTGAGGGAGTGGGGGGCACTGGGAGTGACTGGGAGGAACTGAATGAAGTGGAGCTGGACTGGGAAGTAGTGGCTGTCAGTGGAAGTGAACTGGTAGGCACTGGGAGGTGACTGAGGGGCACTGGGAGGGACTGGAGTGTGAGTGGGAAGAGCTGGGTGGTGACTGAGTGGGACTGGGAGGGACTGGTTGTCACTGGAAGTCGAAGGACTGCGCAAGGCGCAGCGAGCCGCCCGAAGTGCGGGCAGCAGTCATGCGCAGCGAGGTGGCTGAAGCTTTGGAGCGGCGTCTGCGCAGTGCGGTTGCCCTGAGCTCGGGAGGCGGTGCCTGGGCGGTGCGGCTGGGGTGTCTGTGCTCAGTGTCGCCGCCTGGCGAAGCAATTGTGTTAGTGCAGGTCCGTAGAGCCGCGCGGTGGGAGGCAGCGGGAGGTGACTGGGGTGTGTCACTGGGATGGTCTGTCGTGTGACTGTGAGGGAGTGGGGAACACTGGGAGTCACTAGGGGCGTGACTGAGGGGCACTGGGAGGGCCTGGGAGGAACTGAATAAACTGGAGATGGACTGGGAAGTAGTGGCTTCCACTGGAAATTAACTGGTGGGCACTGGGAGGGACTGGGAGTGACTGGAAGGGACTGGGGGGCACTGGGACGATCTGAGTAAACTGGAGCTGGACTGGGAGGAACTGGCTGTCACTGAAAGTTAACTGGTAGGCACTGGGAGGTGACTGGAGGGTGCTGGGAGGGAGTGGGGGTTGACTGGGAAGAGCTGGGTGGTGACGTGGTGGGACTGGGGGACAGTGGGAGGAACTGGGAGGTACTGGGAGGTGACTGAGAGGGCCTGAAGGGCCCTGGGAATCAGCGGGAGGTGACTGGGAGGAAGCGGGGGGCACTGGGAGTCACTGGGGGTGACTGGGAGGATCTGAACAAACTGGAGGTGGACTGGGCAGAACCGGCGGTCCCGGCGGTCGCAGGGATGCGCGGTGTCTGTGCTCAGTGTTGCTGTCTGCTGAACGCGTTCCGGTACTGCAGCCTGGGAGAGCTGCGCATGGCCCCGTGGCTCTGCACTGTTCTGGTACTGGCTGCTGTCCCCGGTTCACCGAATTTCAGTCGTGCGGCCCTGTTATTGTCTCGCCGGGCCCGTGATCTGAGGGCCCGGGGCCTGATAGGGGCCAGGGCTGGGGAGGGCCCGGGCCTGGGGCAGCTGCGCGAGGGCAGACCGGGGGCAGGGCGGGTGGGTCTGCTCCGGGCCTCATGTCTGCGGGAGCTGCGCCAGGCTGGTGTGGGGCCGTGGGGATGGTCGCGTTCTGCAGTGGTGGCACAGTGGGTCTGGGCTGGGGGAGCTCTGAGCAGAAGCATCCGCGGGTGGGGCCAGATTCTGTTCTGCAGGTGCTGGTGGGGGCAGGAGTGGCGCTGGGCGGTGCAGGGACACCCGTATCCACCCCGGCTGCTGCTCGCTGGGACCGGGCTACATTTGCCGCTCCTGCCGAGCATTAGAAAGTGTCGAGGTGGTGCAGGATGCTGGCACCTGCCCGGGAGGGAAAGGGCCGGGCCCAGCTGTGCTCCTGGGCTGCTTCGCTCGGCTCCCTGCAAGGGTGTTGTAGGGTGCGGGCCTGGTGGTGCTGCCGTACAAACGGCGCAAACCAAGCGCGGTCCTGCCTGTGCTGGTGTTGCCCCGCAGGGGCATGGGGCTGGGCCCTCTGCAGTTCCCCAGAGTTCCCGACGGTGCTTGTGGGGCCCTGGGGGTGCAGGGTGGAGGGGAAGCGGGGTGGCTGTGCTCCCGCCACCCCTCAGCTCCACATCTCCTGTGGGGAGGGGCTGGAGGGGGTGTCCGATAGCGGACAGGGTGAGCTGGTTTGGGGCCCTGAAACAGAGAGCAGGTCAGGTCATTTGTGTGTGTGCGGCGTCAGTCTCCCTGTGCTAGGTTTGGAGCTGCTCTGCCCGGTGCTAGAGCGGTGTCAGCCAGGGGAAGAAGGACAGTCCTTGTCCATCGTTAGTGTTCCTGTGCCCAGACTGTCCAGTTACAGCCTGTACAGTTCCCCTCGGAGCCTGCAGCCCTCAGCAGCAGGAGAGGCTGTCAGGGGGATGGCTGGCACCATGTGGGAGAGGCTGCTGGAGTGGTGGTTGAGCAGATGGAATCTCCAAGGTGCTGAGGCCTGTATGCATAGAGCTGGATGTTTTGTTCTTGTGCGTCACGCGTCAGGCCACTGTTGGACTCTGGCTGGTGTTCCTGAACGGAAACCACAGCTCTGGGCTTGTGGAGCTGTCGATCAGCATCCGGGTGACTCATTCAGTGCTGTTATTGCAGATGCAGAGGGACGAGCCTCGGGCCAAAGGGTGACAGAGGAGGCGAGCGCAGCGCCAGAAGAAGGTGGGCTGGTGTGTGGTGTTGGAGGGGAGAGGTGAGTGGTAGCTGGCTGACTGGCTTACGAGTTTTGGGGTTTGGGTTGTTTTATTTTGAAGGTGCGAAGCAATGAGGAAAGTGGGATATCAGCCCCGGAGGGGACTTGGGCAAAGTGAATGATGATGAGCGGGCTGCAGGAGCAGTTCTTTTTCAGATGTGACATTGTTGGTGAAGTTTGAAGCGTCCCTTGTTGTTTGTGTTTTGCAGGTGAGACCCGAGCCTCCATGTGGCAACTGTGAAGGGCAGAGGCCGGACAGGTGAGCGGTCCAGGTGAAGGAGCGGGAGGTGGGGATGGCTGCGGGCAGGCTGGGCTTTGGGGCAGCATCTCAACACGTGCCTTTGGCTTTGACTTTTGCAGGTGCCGCCCGTAGGCTTGGAGAGACCAAGGCACCCACCGAGGAGGGATCTGAGACGGTGAGGCTCTTGAGGGCTGAGTTGGCGTCTCAGAGCAGAGACTCCCGGGGCAGTTCGGTGAAGCGTTTCTCGCTGGTTCTGCAGGCGCTGTGCGGGCCCCCTCTAGAACCAGAGGAGCGTTTGAGGTGAGCTGGGGAGCACCGAGGAGGAGCCTGGGGCTGGGGATTCCTCACAAGCCCCACAGCGGGCTTTGGCTCCGCAGCCAGCGTGTTCTTTGGGAGCAGCCCGGCAGTGTGTGTGCCTTTGTCAGGAGCTGTGGGAAGGGAGACTGGGGAGGGGGAGAGGAAGTCTCTGTAAAGGGGAGGTGGTTGTTTCCTGATCTACTTGGCTTTGTTTGTACAGTTAAGATTAAAACAAGTGTACAACATATGTCTATGGGAATTGTTCCCTTGGACAGAAGAACAGAGGAATTGGGAGGAGGAGGAGAGACTCTCCCCTGGGCCCCGCTCTTTCCATGCTGTTGCGATTTCTTGTTTTTGTCCTGCTCCCTCTTTTTCGGTCGTTCTGCCACTCCTTTCGCTTTTTCTCTCTGTGATTCTGCCTTGCTCCCCCTCCCTCCTCTTTTTTCACCTTCCATCTCTGTCCTGCAGCCCATTGCTGTTTTTTCCTTTTCCATCTCTTTGTCCTGATCTGCATCTGTCTCTTCCCCTTCCATTTCTCGGGCCTGTTCCCTGCTCTTCTTTTCCTCTCTGCGCTTGTAGGTGCTGCTCTGTGTCCCTGCCTTCCTGTCCCTCTCCTCCCTCCCCTTCTCTCTCTTTCTTTCTCTCCACCTTTCTCTTGCTGTCGCTGTTTTTTTCTCATCCTCCTCCCTGTTCATCACTTACTCTCTCTGACCCTTTGTGCTGCTCCCTGTCCCTATTATTTATCGCTCCATCTCTCTGGCCCTGTTGTTTCTCTCAGGCTCCACCTCTCCATTCTCTCTGCTGCTCTTGTTGTCTCTCTCTGTGGTGGCATCCTGCTCCTTGTCCCTCTCCCGGTCACCGTGTCCTGCTCTCTGCTGCTCCCTGTCCCTCACCTGTTTTCTGTATCCCTCTCTCCTTCCTCCTGTCTTTCCTTGTCCTTCTGGCTGGCTCCAAATCACAGTTTATCCCTCTGTCCCTTCTTTCCTTGTCTGTTCCACTTCCCACTCACAGTTTTCTCTCTCTCTCCATCTCTCCTACTCCTGCCTGTGGTGTGCCAGTGAGTGAGGCTGGTCTCTTGACACTTTGTCTTGGAGAAGCTGTGAGACAGCCATGTATTCTCTTAGGTGGAGAACAGCCCATGGCCAAGCCGAGGCCATTTCCTCTCATCCTGTCACTTGTTCCTGCAGTTGTTTCCTCCGTCACCAGGACGCCTCTCGCAGCACTTCAGGGACGCCCGGCAGTGCCTGTCAGCCCTCCGACCGTCACACTGCACGGGCGGGAGGCAGGAGTGGGTGTTCCAGCTGTGCCGTCCCTCACAGGGTCTCACAGAACCATCGGGTTGCGCTTCGCAGCGCCGGCGGCAGCTGAGAATGACCTCGTGCAGCCGGGAGTCACTGACCCCGGCTCTTGGAGCCTGACGCTGCTCAAAAGAGTCCGATACGTGTGACAATGCTGAAAGAGCACGAGATGAGAAATGGTGCCATGCCACAACCCTTTCGCCGTCGCATGGGGCTGAAGGTGGGATCCCTCACCCAGGGCATCGGTTTACGCCAAGGGAAGGAGAGACAGACTGACACACGAAGGGAAGCCCCGAAAACCGGGGGGGCACGTGCACAGCCCCCCTATGCTGGTCCCAGGTGCTGGGCGAGGGGCTGTGTCACACTGCCCTGTGCAGGCCAGAGAGCTGCTCTCTTCCCCAACCCCTCTTACAGCTGTTCCTGTCTCAGCTGGTTTCAGTGCAGGTTCCCTCGAGTATCTCCACAGCACGAACAATTAATGCAGAATGGAAATGGAGGAAGAAGCTCTGTCGAGTCACTGCTTTGTGTGAGGAGCCACATGGAGACTTCAGGGCAGCCTCTGCTGACCCCGCACACTTGGTTAACTCCTATTTCCAAAGCTTTGCCTCGCTTGCGTGGAGCTTGTGGTGGTTGATCTCCGGTAGCCGTTCAGAAATGCAGCCCTGGCTGCCAGCAGGGACAGGAGCTCCACTGGGGGTGGACCCACTGCGGCTGGGGGTTGGTTCTGGGTGTTGATTTACTGTCCTGTTACCACTGGCTCATCACAAACACCCTCCCCTGCTTGGGTAGTAAAGAACTGTGTAAATAAACACGGTTTGTGTTTCTATGTAAATAAATGTAGCAGTGAAGTGTGTACATAAACCTAATAAATAAATGTAAATAAAGTCAATATCCTCGCAAGAAGCATCCTTGTTCACAAGGTTTCTAAGGCCCCGTATGAACTTCCACAGCAATTTCTTTTTTTTTTTTTTTTTTTTTTTACAATCTCCTGTTTTATGATCTTGTTTCAGGACTTTGGCTGTCTCAGAGGGCTCAGTTTTAGCCATCCAGGAGAATACTGCGATACTCAGACTGCCCGGTGCTTTGTGTGCGGCAATTTCAAGGCAGCGCAAGGTACAGATGCAGTTGCAGGGGAGGAAGGATGTGGGTTTGAGAGGCAGAGCTCCAAAGAGAGAGCACACATCTTCTTCTCCACAGTTTCTCCTACCGTTGCCCAGGAAGGGCAGAGAAGGGGGTTCTTCTTGATAAGCTGTGTTTTTAAAAACCCCAAGGTGACCCAGCCATCACTTCCTGGTCATACCCTGAACAGGGACAGTGTGATGGCATGTAAAGGCACTAAAATATTTCCTTTAGCATTCCCCTCCAGCAGGACCTAAGTGCAGGTTACTGGGTTTGCTCCAGAGGTCAGGCTGGGCCCCACCCCTGTGCTGTTAATGGCCCCTCAGGTGCTGCCAGTGAGGGGTCCTGCCCCCAGCACAGCCCGAATGCAGCTGGGATCCCTATAAGTAGCTTCCCAGCAGTGGGTGGAGGTTTCTGCTGGTGCTGCAGTCTGGTGTGAGGAGCTGAGAGGTGCTTGGAGGGTCCTCAGTGTGCGCGGGGTCAAAGCTTCAGATCCAGGTACGGGGCTGGAGGCTGGGTGTAAACGTTTTCAAAACCAGTAAGAGTTCCTAAAGCGTCGTCTGGGGTTGTGGACTTCATAACTGAGCTTCTCTTTTACTGGCGTGGTTACCTGGCGTGGGTTGGGTGTTTGTCAAGGTTGTTTTAGCTCTGAGTTAACAGTTCCAGGGCTGAGGGAGGGCCAGCGAGGCTGGGTGCTCTGGGAAGTGTTGCGGTGCCAGTGGGAGCCGCGCCCTGAGCGGGAGGGTCAGGCAGCTCCTGGAGGGTACAAAGGGCTGGTGCTTCAGGCTTAGCTTAGCCTGGGGGCTGTGGTGCTGCTGCTGGAGAACAGAGAGCTGGGTGCCTGGGGAAACAAGAGCGCTTTAGAAAGGCAGGCAGGATCGCCACTCAAGAGTGGCTTCCGGACTCTGTGCAGAGTCCCGTGTCCACTTTCTAGCTCAGGAGATCTTTGGGGGCCTCAGAGGCGGCCAGGGGATTGCTGGAGGAAGGTGGTCTGCCCTGTAGTTTAACACAGCAGCAGACTGTGATGACAAACCTTCCCCTTGTTCAGTGGGATCGGGGAGGGGCAGCTGCTTTGAGGGTGTGTGTTGTGCTTGTGTCCTGCTCTCTGAACAGGTCTGCCAGGCGATAGAAATGGTCCTGGGGGATGCAGCGTCTAATCTGGGGGTGTGAGGAGTCACCTTGCAGCACTGAGGTGCCCCTTGGATGGTTCAGGCGGTGCTAGCAGCTGGCTTTGGCTCTAGGAGGCCAATTGCCCCTGTGCTGCCCTGGGGTAAACACTAGTGTCACCTCCCCAGCGGTTTGACCCTGCAGGGCTGGGTGGGTGCCTGAGGGCTGAGCCGCCTGCCTTCCTGGGGACCCTGTGCTGGGTGTCAGGGCTGTGCTGCCCCTGCTACCCCTTCCTGAGCAGTGACGGAGCTGTGAGGGGCTCCCGGGGCCGAGCGGTGGCTGGGAGGATGCTGCCAGTCTGCCCTGGAACACGGGCCAGGAGCGATTCGGGCAGCCTGCCTGGCCCAAGGGCTTTCCGCCTGCTGCAGGCACGGGCGTCTCTGGAGAGGCGCTGGGCACAGGGTAATGCCATGAAACGCCTGGAAAAAACCACTGGAGAGAGCGAGAGAGCGAGCTGGTCTGCCCGAGCCAGCACCGCGGGTCCCCACCGGTGTCTGCGTGTCGCCGGCTCTAGAGCTGTCCCCGCCTGCAGCCCGCTCCCTGCCAGCAGCGGGGCTGGTCCCTTTGCAGAGGGGGCTGCCGCAGAGCGATTGCTCTGCGGGGCTCGGTGACGGACTGACGTGCCGGGGGGCACTGGGCAGGGAAGGCTTTGCCCGGCCCGAGGCGCAAACAGGTCTCGGTGCTCCGCGCTGGCTTCTGCGGAGCTGTGTGTGCGGGCTGTGCACTGACTCCAGGGAGGAAGTCCACGCAGGAGTCCACCATCTTGTACGGAAGTCCTCCGAGGAGTCCGCCATTTTAACCGGAAGTCCTCCAAGGACTCCGCCATATTAACCGGAAGTCCTCCAAGAGTCCGCCATCTTGTACGGAATACCGTTACGTAGTCCGCCATCTTGTACGGAATGTTACCCTGGAATCCGCCATCTTGACCGGAAGTCCTCTCGGAAGCCCGCCATTTTGCCGGAAGTCTACCCAGGAGTCCGCCATCTTGTACGGAATACCACACTGGAATCCGCCATCTTGACCGGAAGTCCTCCCAGGAGTCCGCCATCTTGACCGGAAGTACTCCCGGAACTCCGCCATTTTACCGGAAGTGGTCCCAGGAGTACGCCATCTTGTACGGAACGCCACCCGGGAGTCCGCCATCTTGTACGGAATACCACACTGGACTCCGCCATCTTGACCGGAAGTCCTCCCGGGTGTCCGCCATCTTTACCGGAAGTCCTCTCGGAAGTCCGCCATTTTGCCGGAAGTCTACCCGGGAGTCCGCCATCTTGTACGGAATACCGCACTGGACTCCGCCATCTTGTACGGAAGTCCTCCCGGGTGTCCGCCATCTTGACCGGAAGCCCTTCCGGGAGTCCGCCATTTTGCCGGAAGTCCGCCCGGGAGTCCGCCATCTTGTACGGAACACCACCCTGGAGTCCGCCATCTTGACCGGTAGTCCTCCTTGGAGGCGGCCCTCTTGACCGGAAGTGAACGACAGGTTCTAGTTGGAGTCTCCATGGTATTCCGTACCAGAATCAACACCTCTGGGTTTGTGAAGCTGTTGATCAGCATCGGGGTGATTTGTCCAATGGCTCTGTTCCAGATGCAGAGGGATGAGACTTCCACTACGGAGTGATGGAGGAGCAGAGCACAGCACCTCGAAAAGGTGGGTCTGTGTGTGCTGTTAGAAGGGGGGATGTGGTTGGTGTCCATGTCAGCACATTATGATTTGGTTCTCTCTCTCCTGAAGGTGGGCGGCGAGGAGGGCAGCAGGATTTTGGCACCGGAGGGTCCTCGGGCGAGGTGAGCCATGCCGGGCGGCCTGCAGCAGCAGTTACCGTTCGGGTGTCGTCATGTCAGTGAAGTTACAAGCGTCCCTTGTTGTTTGGTTTCGCAGGTGGCCCTTGCACCTCAAAGCGGCTGCCCACGATGACAGAGGTCAGACAGGTGAGTGGTCAAGGTCGAGGAGGGGCAGAGGGGAATCCCCGCAGCCAGGCTGTGCTTTCAGACTCTATTTCTGTGTGTGCTCTTTTTTTTGCAGGTGCCTTGTTCATGCCTGGAGGGATGCAGCTGCACACAGAGGAGGCGTCCGAGAAGGTGAGACAATTGTGGGCTGGGTCGGTGTCTCAGAGTAAAATGTGGCACGGTCACTGGGTGAAATATTTCCCTGTGGCTTCGCAGGTGCTGTGCTGGGCCCCCCTTGGAACTGGAGGAGCCTTGGAGGTGAGCTGGGGTGGTAGCGAGGAGGATCACGGCGTTGGTGTTTTCTGGCCGGCACAATGTTAATTTTGAGTCTTTTGGTATCTCGGGTCCCACCGGTGACGATGGCCGCAGCATGTGACTGTGGACTGAGCAGGTGAGAAGGGTTGCCAGTGTGCTTCTGAGGAGGGGGGTGTTGCACATGTTGTGCTCCTGGCTGGCATGCTGCTTACAGCTGGTTTTGTTTTTTTTTTTTTTTGAATTGCAGATGACCAAGAGGAACTTGGGGACTGCAAGACCACCCCGATGAGGGGGTATGTCTCCTGTGTGGAGGATGGATCCCGATTCTGTCTGTCAGAAGCTAAGTTGAATGATGCGTGCTGAGGAGCAGTGGGCTGTGGGAGCGGGGCGGAAGTTTGGGCGGTACTGGGAAGGACTTTGTAGTCAGCAGAGAGGGGAGAGCTGTTGAGGAACGGTCCCCTTGGGGTGGGCCAAGGGAGTGGGTGACTTCTTGGCTTTAGACCGGTGTGGGCAGGGCAGCTCCATCCCGGGTATGTGTCGTTGTGTTGTCTGCGCAGTCTGTTTCCTGCTGTCGGAGCTTCCTCGGGTATATTCTCCATATTCTCGTGCCTTTTTGCGTTCCCGGGCACAGCACGTGCCTTGGTCACCGTCCCCGGGTCTTGATACCCGTATGCATCGGCATTGCACCAGTCGGGCCCTTCTTTTCCTGCATATCAAACCTGAGGGACGGCTAGGTCTCGCGTCTCAGAAGTTTCGGGTCGATTCTGTTTCGTGCCATCGTTCCAGGCTGTGTCAGCAGCTCTGTTCTCTAGCCATCCTCTTTCACGGACCGGGACTTCTTCCGTGCATCCGTGCGTTCCTAGGTCTCGATGCCAGGCTTTCTTTGCGCGTCCGTCATCGCAGTCTCGATGGTAACTTCTTGTGAGGGACCGTTGTCTTGGACTCTTTTCTGGGGCTGCCACAGAGCCTTGTGGCGGCTGTATTGCGGCCCTGTAGGTTGTCTTTCCTTACGGCGTCACAGTCTTGGCATCTCTCTTTTCACTTGGTTTTTTCCTCTTCTCAGTGGTGTGTTGCAGTTGTGTGGCTTGGAGCTGCTCTGCCCAGCGGTGTGGAGTCAGAGGGAGGTGGAATGGCGAGGAGAGTCCATGGTTATTATGTAGATACGTGCGACCTTAGGCTCTGTGTGAGACTAGAATGTCAGTGTATGGCTCCGTGTTGGCTCCCTGCCGTTGTACAGCCTGTGCGGGAGGGGTTGGGTGACTTGGATGTCAGCGGGAGCGGAGCGGGTCCAGATGGCTTGTAATATGCTGCAAGCCAGTAACTCCTCAGTGTTTTTTCCTGATGTTTTTGCAGGCTTCTGGTGACCGGCTCCTTGATGTTCATTCATTTGGCATAGGATGGAGCAGCGGTATTGGTTTGAGGCACACGATGAGGAAGTTCCAGGGCTAGGTCTAGAACTGTGGCGATCTATCATTTTGCCAGGATGGGTGGTAGAACAGTTCTATCTTAAGTGTGGGGCGGAATGAGTGGATGTGGCGTGCGTGTTCGTTCTGAATGAGTTTAACTTGCTAATGAACAATAGGAAAAAGAAAGTTTTCAGCTGGGGGGGAGTGTTATTTCCTCAGCTGCAGGTTTGCTTTTTTCCTGGTTGTGGCTGCTCTGCAAGGCAACGTTTGCTTAGGTTTGGGTGAAGGCTCTGTTTGGGCCAGGGTTTTGCCAACCAGGGGGATTTGGAGGCTTTTAGGCATGCCAATTCTGACCAGCACTGCAGAGGCCTGGTGTCGGTCCATTGTGGCAGGCAGGTGGTAGAATGGGCGATAGGAAGGGAGGGGTCGTTTATGTCAGAGGTGAATACGTGGCTTGTTTGGTGTGTGTGTAGCCTTGGGCGATTGTGTGATGTTCTTGCAGGTTGTCTGTGGAGGTGAGAATTTCCTTTCTTTGTAGGAAAAATAAAAATAGAATAAAAAATCCTCAGCCTGGGTTCCTCCACCCCCCAGCCCCCAGTGGTTTTTTCCCCTGGTTCTGGCTGCTCTGTCAGTGATGTTAATCATCTGTGTTTGGGAATGGGTCATGCTCGGGCTGGAGGTTTTGTCAGGCAGGTTGATTTTTTTTTTGGCCCCTAGCGAATGGAGTGTTTGAGGAATGTCACAGAGACAGGGTGATAGTGTGTTGTGGAAGGGAGGCAGTAGACTGGCTGAGCGGAGCACAAGGGATGCACGGTGTGGTGGTAGCATGTGTGGCGTGTTTTGAGTGTGAGTGTGGATGAGTCCGTGTATAATGCTGTTTTTTTCTGGTTGTATGTGCAATTGAATTTTTTTTTTTTCAGGTAAAAATGTAAAACTGGAATAAAAAAACCCAGCTGGGGGATTTTTTTTTTTTCCCCCCCAGCTGGGGTTTTTTTTCCCCGGGTCCCGGCTGCTCTGCGAGGTGATGTTCATCACCTATGTTTGGGTGCTGGTCATGCTCGGGCTGGGGTTTTGTCAGGCAGGGTGGTTTTGAGGCCCCTGGGAACAACGTTCTGGGGAGCACTGCAGAGCTGTTGATGAGGTGATGGTGTAGGTGAGTATGAGATGAATGAGTGCTGTCTTGGCTGTGTTTAACCTTGATTTTTCTGTTTGTCCCCTCCCTTGTACCTCTCCCCTGTACCTCTCCTCTGTCTCTTCTCGTGTCCTGCTCCCTCTGCTGTTTCACCTTTTCGTCCTCCCCTGTCTCTGTCCTGCAGCCCGTCGCTTTTTTTCCCTTTCCCATCTCTTTGTCCCGCTCTGTGTCACTCTCTTCCCCGCTCTGGTTTCTCGGGCCTGTTCCCTGGCGTTCTTTTCCTCTCTGCGCTTGTAGGTGTTGCTTCGTGTCCCTGCCTTCCGATTTGGTGTGTCCTTTGCCGGTGTCTCTCTGCTCACGCCTCTGTCCCCTTTCTTCGTTCTTCCCTCTGTGCCCTGGGGCCCATGGCCGTTCTTAGTTTTGCTCCAGCTCTCTGGGCCTGGTTGCCGCTCCCGTGCTCCTCGCCCCCCCCTCTGGCCGTGGCTCCCTTTCCCTGACGTCCAGTGCCGTCCCCTTGGCCCTGCAGCCGAGGGCCCGTCGTCCTGGGTGTACGGGGCAGGCTGGCGTTGGCTTGGCTGGAGGCAGGAGCAGGTCGGGGTTCGGCTGCGGCCAGCAGTAGAAGTTACACTCGTTGCAGCTTTGGTGGTTTTGTTCTTTCTTTTCCAGGACGGGGCTTTTGTCTGGAGCGTTCAGGGCTGGCGAGATGGTTTAATAGCGTGGGGTTTGTTGTTTCCTTCTAGGGGCGTGCCGCGGCGTGGCGTTCTGCCAGAAGCCCTGGCCTGCCTCGAAGGCGGAGCCTCGGTCCTTTCCTGTAGCGGTTTTGCTGTCTCCTGGGTAAGTTGCTGACATGGGTCTCTCCCTGGATCGTGGTCGAGACGCTCTAGCAGGGGGTTGGGCGGGCGTCCCTTGCGTCGTGCGCGCGCAGTGACGGCTTGTCTCGACGGAGAGCGGCGGCGAGGCGAGGCGCAGCGTACGTGTGTCGCCCGCGTGGGGCTCCAGAGCTGGGTCTGTCGTTTTGTGGTTTCTTTTTCAGCTGGCTCGAGGATGGCCTCTGCAGACAGAGACAGAGCCTGGGTCTCGACACAGGCGTGGCTGCGAGTGCGGGAGATGCCGGGGAAGCTGGCGGCTGCAGGCCTGTGCCGGTGAGCTGACGGAGTGCTCGTGGAGGAGGGGTTCAGAGCGCCAGCCCTCTGAAAGCAAAGCTGAGGCCCGAGGAGCAGGGTGCCGTTTGACTGCAGTTGGAAAGCGGACTTTCCTGAGCGGAAACCTCTCTCGTTCCAAGAAGCTGCGTTGGAGGGACTTGCCGTCCGAGCGGGATCCTCGTCGCTGAGGTCCGTGGCAGTAGGAGCCCTCGGCAAGGAGACGTTTCTCTCCCTTGAACAGGAAGACAGTCCCTCTCCTGGCAAAGGCCCCGGCAGACAGGGTACGCGTCTGGCGAGCGGTCGGTGGCGTCGCTGGTCTGTGGTTCTCGGCTGTAAGCGCTGAGGTGTCGTACAAAGGCGTTCCTCTGGGCGCTGCGGCGGAGCCCAAAGCAGCGCACCCATCCGGGGGGTCTCTTATCTCACCGATTTGGGCTTTTTTCTCTCGTCAATGAAACTGAAGGAACGCGTTCAAGCGGTACGGTGCAGAGCGGCGCGGTTAGAGCCGTCGCTGCCCGATGGCTGCAGCAGCCGGTGCGCCAGGAGTGTTTGGGGCGGGCGGCGGGTGTTTGTGCTCGGCGTTTTACCAAGAGAAGCGCGGAAACGTTCAGGGGTTTTGTCCCCGGCATCTGGACGGAGCGCCACGAAGCGCTGGGTGTTGTTCCGCTGTCGGTCGGTGGCGCGTTTCCCTGGCGGCTCAGGAGCGTCTCTCTCGGGACAGTGCAGCTGGCCAGGCCGTCCCTGCCGAGTGTGTGACACAGGGAGCGGGGGGAAAAGCCCCCTGTTGCAGAGAGAGACGGGCATTTTGGAGACGGGACCGTCGACGGGCGTCAGCTCACGACGGTGCCAGGGAAACGAACGCAGGCGGGAAAATCCAGTCCTTGGGCATTGCGATGGGCTGTGCGTGAACGCACGCGGGCTTTTAGTGCCGGACTGGGGACCGGCTGACGCTCGTTCCTTGTTTCCTTTTTGCTCTTTAGTTAAAGTTTACGCTTTGTTTTCAGGTTTATTGAGGGAGCCAGCAAGATGAGCCTGCAGCAGCAGCAGGAGCAGCGTGAGGCTGTCACCGTGCCGGCGGATCCGCCGACGCAAGTTCTGATTTTGGAGCGAGCTCGTCCGGCGGCCTCCCAGGTTCTCTTCCTGCTGCAGCGCCGCGAGGGAGGGACGAGACGACCTTCCGGCCGCAGCGGGAGCGTTGCGGGGAGCGCTCAGAAGCTGTTTGCAGTCGTATCGAGGGTCTTAACGCTGTTTCGGGGCGTCGCAAATCCCTCCCGCTGCTGCGGGTCTGTTGTGTTTGCAGGTGCCCCGCTGGCCGGGGCCCCCTCGTTTTGGCTCAAGTCCTCTCGTGGCCGTGCTTCTGAGGCGTTCGTCTGCTTTGTGCCGTGTCCCTTTTGTACTGCGCTGAAGTACAGCGGGGGGTGTTTGTTTGGCAGAGACGCTGCTGTCAGCGTCTGGGGCTGCTCGGTCGATGGCCCGGCCCGGTTTTGCTGCCGGTCGTGACGGTGCTGGCCGTGAGGGGCCGTCCCCGTAGTGCAGAGTCTGTTGGTGGACCGGGAGGGACCTGGGCGGCACGGGGAGGTGACTGGGAGGGAGTAGGGGGCACTGGGAGTGACGGGGAGGGGATGGGAGGAAGTGGGGGGTACTGGGAGTCACTGGGGGTGAGTGGGAGGATGTGAATGAACTGGAGCTGGACCGTGAGAAGTGGCTGTCACTGGAAGGGAACTGGTAGGCACTGGGAGGGCGACTGGGTCTGGGAGGTGGGGATTGACTGGAAGAGTGGTGGTGACTTGGTGGGCCTGTGTGCCACTGGGAGGTGATGGGAGGAACTGTGGAGGACTGAGAGGGCCTGAGGGGCCCTGGGAATCACCGGGCGATGACGGGAGGAAGTGGGGGGCACTGGGCTCGCTGGGTGTAGTGGGAGGATGTGAATGAACTGGAGCTTGTACTTTGGAGACGTGGCTGTACTGAAAGCGAACTGGTAGGCACGGGAGCTGCCTGGTGGGTAACCGTGAGGTGACCTGGGTGTACTGGGAGGTGACGGGAGGGACTGGGGGGCACTGGGCTTCAACTGGGGGTGAGTGGGAGGATGTGAATGAACTGGAGCTGGCCTGGTAAGAAGTGGCTGTCACTGGAAGTGAACTGGTAGGCACTGGGAGCTGACCAGGGGACACAGGGAGTTCACTTTGTGGGGGGGTGACTGGCAGGCACTGGGGGGCACTGGGCGGTGACTGGAGGACTGG
>CM020027.1:38421010-38738510 GCA_009769605.1 Bucorvus abyssinicus | reverse complement strand
AGATCCCGGATTCAGCTTCTACTCTCAGGAGAAAAACAAATGAAAATAATAAAAATAAATTATGATTTCAAATATACAGTCGTCTTGCATTGCTATTCCAAGGCTTACTTTATGAGCACAAAGTAATTTGGGGACAGAAGTTTCAGAGTGTTTCATAAAAATCAACAGATTTCATTTGGGGAAAAAAAGAGATATGAAACAGCCTGAGGATTGTTTAAGTTTTCTCACTTTACTGCCTACAGTCAGTCCAGTCTGAACAGAAAACGCCCACAATTGTTTTCTCTCTGTCACACTTCATCCGCGCGGGATTTGGTGGTAAAGTGTCACGTTATTCCTTTATAAAATAAGAAAAAAGGTTATCTGCTATCTCTTGGGTAAATAATACCTTAAATTTTATTTCCAGATTGATCTTGCCTCCATATTGTGTTATCAGGACCCACTTCCTGCCAGGCCATACATGATAAAAAAACTCCTCTAATGAAAGTAAGGGACACAGCTTCAGCACTGAGACTTTACCAAAGAGCTTTACGGGTGAAGCGAACAGCAGTGTACAAGATGGTAAAAAAGGGATCGTAACTATTTTGCTTGTGGTACTTGCTCAGCAATGGGGAAGGTGTCAGCACAGTGAGCAAGGAGGATGCTTTGGCATGTACAGTCTGCATTTCACATTTTACATAGAGTGCCCGTGCTAGATCCTGCAGACATACTACGGTGCAGAACTGTAGCATTACAGACCTGCAACTCCCACAGAAGTCAATTACAAGTTAGGATGGATGAGAACTGCAAGATTGTGTCATTTTGAATTAGTTAAATGAGGATAAAAACAGAGATTCCTTTAGTTAAAATAAATCAGAAACTGTAGGAATTTGAACTTTGAGAAAATTGAAATAATAGGTGTGATTTTTCTCAAATATTTACTGGTTTTGTTGTAAAGAGAGAGACAGCAGGACAGTCTTTTTAAAGCTTTTCTCCTTATCAAGTGGTGAATGTAAGCTGAAAATACAGATAGGACATTTTCCTCTTCTAAGTTATGACTTAATCAGCATTGGTATTAAAATAAAATTTTATTTTTGTAGTAACACTTTTTCAAGATGAGTACTGAGATGCAAAAAATAGTTTAGTACTCATTAGTTAATAAAAGTTTTTGGAGCAAAAATGAAGTGTGTAGCTCCCTTTACATTTGGATATCCAGATACGGGGAGCTAAACCTAGAAACTCAAAAGAGAAATTAAATTCCTAATCCAATACGTAAGGCAGTTCTGTCTTATCCCTGTGGATAAAGTATTCAAGTGCCGAACATGGCTGGTTTTCACACACTTGGATAGTAACTTTTTTTTCTTAAAGCAATCATTAAACACTGCACATTCATAAAGTATGAGCTACAAAGAGCTGCAAGATTTCACACGTGCTTGTTAAACTCTTTCTGTAGTGACAATCTTCAAAACCTTTGGTGACATTTTGTGTGATGATAGAATAGTTTTCTTAAAGATATGGGATTCGTGGCTTTCTCTCTAATGCTGTTCCTAGAGATAAATAAACTGAATTAACAGAAGAAGCTTAAGACATGTTTTATAATTAATGTTTTATGTTACATAGAGCTGCAAACCTTCAAAATAGTGTTTTTTTTTTTTCCTTCTCCCTGCATATTATCCTGAGGTCTGTAAGCAAATTCAGATTTTGATTCCAAACCTCAAAGTCTATAAGTGTGGATCCAGCATGGGAAACAAAGTTTGTGTATATAAATTTATTGTTAGTTGTTTGAGGTAGATTTCTCATCTTCATCTAGTTGTGCCTTTTTGTTGCAGAGTTTTGGTTTGCTATGCCAGTATAATGCGGTACCTGGATCATCTTTGATAATACTTTACTATGGCAGGTACTGTTGAAAATAATCTTGGATTTGTATAAAAGTAGTGGAATAACAAATATAATCCACAAAAATTTGTCATAATTATTCAGACATGAAGATGTTGGTTTTAATTTTGTTACTGATAAAATCAACAATAACAAGATGATTTTTTTGTGGTGGCTGATATTCATGTTTTCCCAAGAGAACAAGATAGCTTCAGCAAGCAACTAAACAACAGACAGTATGACATTTAGCTGCTGCAGCTGGCAAATCCTTACTTCCATCTGTGGACCTGACTTTTACGCCAAAGAGAGCAAATATGGTGGAATGGATGCTTTGTCTGCCTTTTTAGTGTTAGGCTTTACCTAACTTCCAGGGGTTCACCTCTTTGTGTGCCAAGGTCTATTGTCACGCAGCACAGCTTTATGGGACATTCTGTGAAGAAAATTTCTGATGAAGGGGGGAAAAAGCACAGGAACTACAGCCAAGCAAGATAAACCAAATAAAACAAAGAGATGTTTAACAGGTAAGACAAAGATAGTTAGGAGCTCAGAGATTAAAGCGGGAAAATGCTGACATGAAAAGGTATAAATCTTTAATAAATAAAGGGGAAGATTTAGAAGACAGTAACTTGGCATTGTGCAGGCTCAGCCTGCAGTCCAGAGCACCCAAAGTTGGCTCTTGCCCACCTCAAGTGTAACTCTTCCACAGTCTGGAGAAGAATCTCAGAAACAAAACAAAGCAAGAAGTACATACAAGAACTACCCTTTCCATCTGTGATAGACGTTCTGGTTTGTAGACAGCCAACATTAGGGTCTAAAGGGAAAACCAAAACATAACATGAAGCAGAAATTTGAAGAAGAAAGTGCTATATGTGTACGATTACTCAAAGATAATGTATATTTATGAACCTACATTTGTGTATGACAGTGAGTAGGAAACTTAAAATTATTACCTAAGTAAAAATAATTATTTTCAGGCACTTAAGCATGAAACTATTGATGAATCTCTACATTCTCTTTAAATGTTACATAGAGATGGAGGTAAACATTTGTGCCTGTTCTGCTGGAGTGTGCTCTGATATCCTCTGTATGCATATTCCTTGTCTCAGAATTTTTTTATCATTGTTGTTTCTTTCTCTCCTCATAGCGATAAAAGAGTTAGGAGGTTTAATAAAGCCATCAGCAGGTAGAACCTATATGAATATTTTTTTTTTCATCTAAATTTATAGCACCCCTTCCTGTATGGACCTGTACAAAAATGACTCATGGAATCACATAGATCATCTGCAATCTAAATCTACTCTCTGTTTCATGTGAGTTAAATTCATTCAAATTTCGAACACTTATTGATTCTAGTGGGGCAGAAGTTCATCTTTTCAGTAAAAGAACTTTATTCTGTCAATGCAGTCAAATGAATGAATGACTTTCAGGAAAGAGAATCCATTTTTCCAGTGTGTTACATAAAACAAAGAGTTTTATTTTATTGTTGAAAAATGCATACAAGCTTGGGGAAAACAGGCAGGTGGGGGAGGTTCTTTGCTTGTTTTTGTCAATAACAAGGACAACAACTCCTACACAGCAATAGGAAATTCTAAAATATTTTAACTGACCTGATTATTGTCTATGTTACTTACAAAAAGGAAGTACAGCATTGCTGCTATCATTACTGCAGAGGAGCAGTTTCATCACTAAAGGATATCATTGCTTTTACTGGATAATTACCTTTAAATACATTCTGAGAAAGATTGGACTGTAGGAAATACACAGCTCTTCAAACCAATTCTATATGCTTGATTCAGGAAAGTCCATGGCTAATGTATGATTTGAAGATACTCGTGAATAAACTTATCAATTGTTAGCAGGTTAAGATACCTTAATAAACCCCCACCTTCTTGCTAATTCCATTTTCACTTGAGGCATATCTGAGCTTTGCGATGAACAGGTTACGTAGTTTAGCACTGGGTACATACGCAGTAAGGATAGCTGTCTGTTCAGAAAGTCTTCTTGGGAATGTGTACAGTATATCTGCTATTTTTTTGGAGTTTTTTATTGTTATTTTTCCAATTATATGTTTGCATCTGAAGACTGGACTTCAGCAGGATTTTAAAGTTTTATTTTCAGGAATTTCATCTGTATTCTCAAACAGAAGTTGGTTGGCATGTATTCCCAAAGTATGTACTATTTTACAATGCAAGCTACAATAAAATGCATCTGTTTTTAACTTGAACTTTGAAATCTGGAGATAGTCTTCCATTTCTAACGTATATTCTAACTTTATACTAAAGATTTTACACTTTGTGTAATTGTCCAGAACCCAAAGCAGAAAAAGGTGTAGCAAAAGCATATACCTTTGTTTGATAAGCAAAAGCATTAAAACTACCACATCTGCTGTAATAGCAACATAGTTTGTGTCATGTCTATGACAAGCTAAAGGTGAGTTATAAATGGAATTAAAAATGTGCAGTGAGTATTTCTGAGAAATATTATGGAGAATGAATGACTACCCTCCCCAGATTTTATTTCAGGAAAATATTGCAAGCTCTAATTGATGCACTAATTAAGGAATAGGGTCAGAAAAGTCAGTTGAGGAAGAGGATAAAAGGGGGAAAAATAAGAGGAAACTGGAAAAAGAGAATTTCAGAGAACAGTTAAAAAGGAAGCCGAGTTGCTACAGCTGTATTTGATGAGAAAGCTGTTTTTCAGATATAAACTCTTTTTACAAAAACAAACCATATAGAATACCGATAAGCGAAAGACAGGTGGGGTAAAAAAAAAGGAGCATTTTGAAAGGCAGCAACGTTAGATAACTCAGGTAACTCCTTAGTGTGGGCTAGATTTGAAGGAGAGAGCTGACTTGCCAAAGAGGAGCTCCATCTTTCTGTGCTAGAGTAGTGGGGTTTTTTCCATTTCTTTCTTTTCTAGGAATGTTTTAGTTACATAGTCAATAATTTATTTAACCAGAATAAATGATAAGACTGGAACAGGGACTTGTTAAAATTTGCTTGGTTTAAACTCAATTCAACGCATTAAGACGTACTTGAAAAAGTTTAGTGGAAACAGTAGATCCACATAAGTGATGAAGAGAAACTCACTGAGGTCTGTGGCCCAAGGGAAGTTTGTCAGTCTTCATTCCTGTGATTTGTTTCCTAAACTACAGAAAGAAAAGTAAAAACTGCAAAAAGCAAAGACTTGTTGGTTATTCCCTGGAGCATTTCTTCCAAAGCAGAAGAAACAGGCATTGGTCACGGCCATTTTCCAGTCTCCTCTGTGAAGAGGAAAGCAATACACAGTCAAGCTGAACATCATAAAATATTGTTAGTTCTTCCTCACTCTTCCGTGACCTAATTGTGTTTCTTAATGCAGGAGATTTTCAGACCACTTCACAAGGTAGAGAAATATTGTAAGATATGGCCCATGGCTTCTGTAATCAGAAAGGCTAAAGGAATCAACTCAGCATTATGATAGAGATGAAAAATCATTTGTCACATTCACACAAAAACACAGACAAAAACAACCACACAAATAAAAAGATACAGAAAAAAGAGGTGTTATGATGCTTAATGTTTTGGTTCTTGTGGTTCTCCTTCCCCAGTTATCTTTGGTCTGAACTTCCATGCTATTTCTGCTAAGTCATTCAACTTTCCATTAATAGAAGAGTTTTCGATCTCACTAATAATAATAATTTCTATAGACTGAGCCTTATTAATAGATAAAAAAGAAACATTTACAGTGAAATTGTATTAATATGTTTTTAAGTCACTTCTTATTAAAACAGTAGTCTCTGTGAATCAGGCTGCTTGCCAAAGACATTTTGTGTTTAATGTCTTGCCCACAAAATATAGCTCTTTAGACTTATTTAAGTCAAAGCATATATAGCATAGAAATGTAAAAACTGAGTGGTTTTTTCCCTAAATTATTCTGAGTTAAAATAGGATTTTTCTAAAATATATATATTATATTTAAGAAACTCTACTTCAAATGATTTAAGAAGGCTGAATAAGAACTAGGACAGTCCAGGACAACTGGCTGGAGAAGCACTTCAAAAACTTTGTAACTAGGAGGTCATTGTGTTGCTGGAAAAATTGTTTAGTTATTTTAATCCAATGTCTGGAAATAAACCTTTGCATATACTTAAGAAACCTTTCTTCTTTCCCAAGCATTTTATTCAGACGTTGCTTCCCTGCTTCTTTTTCTGCAGAGGCACCATGCTCATAAGGGACTGGTTTCACATAAAAAATTAGAAAGCACACTGTGAACATAAAATTTAATCCTAACTGCGCTAAATCATTCTGAGTTTCTTTCCTGACCAAATTTAGCACATCTGAGGAGTTATATGTACAACAAGTCATTCTCTGTAGATTTGGAGACGTCAGTGTCCAGTTCTGTCCGAAATGAATGAGGATCTTCTTCTGTTTGGCTCTGGGTGACATACTACTGCTGAGCTTCAAACTCATTCAAATTCTAGATTCAGTATAATTGTTCAATGTTTCCTATTACTGAATACCATAAAAAATGGAAATTATTCTTTCATTTTGATGATGAATTCTAGGTGAATTCACAAGTACTTTGCAAATGGCATTAGATTTAGGTACAGGTGAAAACCTGACGTACCTATTGGATTCTGTGACTGATATTGCCGTTAGATTTAATCACTAGGAAATGCATTTTGATTGTGATCATATATATTGTGAGTCAGCAAGCAAGTGTTAGTTCCTTAACTAGTCTACAAAATACTTGATACTTATTTTAGGGCTTCACACGTAATTGCTTAAATTTTTCTATTTGAAAATACCAAATTAAAAGCTAATAATATTTTAAGTGTAGTCAGGCTACACATTTGCGATGCATCACATAAACTGCATCCTCTGTCAGAGGAAACAAATATTGTTGTGCTGTAATTGAATGTTTTTGCTACCAGTGAGAGCAGGAAGCTTTGAAAACCATGTTTTGTTTTTGTCTCAAAGGCCAAATTTATTCTGTCAAAGCATTTAACTTCATCAAAACCTTCTGCTGAATTCTGTATTAATATGCAAAGGGAGTTCCACAAGAGTTATGGCCTGTCATATTTTCAACAATACCCTATTTAATGGTTTCAATATGCCTGTCATAAGCTTATCTTGTCTTGGAACTGTCTACAACATTGCAGAACTCAGCCCTTTTAAATAAGGGCTGAGATATTTTTGACAGGATCTGCTGGTTCTAGCTTTCAGAAGTAACTACTATAACACATAGTCTCTAGTGACTGCCTTCTACACGGGTATCTTGCTCCCCTTTCTATAAGCTTTCATTATTAATCATAATATGATAAATTTTTGTAGCTAACATGCTATGAAAAGTCATATATTTTGTTATATGGTGTATGCATTGTATAATTATGCAGAACCCCAAAAGTCTTCCTGTAGGAATTTATGACATCATTCCTCTTGATTTCAACAGAAACTGAAGCAGACCGTTTCGTAGACTGCTGTAGATGTATGCTAGGAGATAACAGTAAGGTGTCATGCTACCCTGAAAGAATGTGTTTAGGTACAAGAACAGTATAGCTACATCAGCCTGACATTCTGCTAACACACTGAATAGGCTTTTCTAGAGTAGGTTTTACCGCAGATAGAACTCAAAATTTGTTGGATACTAAGGAGATTCTGGTGTCCAGCTGACCTTATCCACAGCTAACTCAGCTGTTACCATGAAGCACAGAGAGGCCAGATTTATAATAACTTTAATGAGCCTTATTAGCACTGCCTGGTCCAATGTACATGTTTGAATCACGCAAATTAATTACATGGATTTAATTTTATAAGGTTGGGTCTCGCTGCAAGATCGTTTACCTTATAAACATGCAGGCATAACTACTGTAATGATATTGTCATGAAATGGAAAATTTTTATCCCTTCTATTCTGCTCTGCTACTGGTGGGAGGAGATTTCTGAATGCCACTGTGGAGAAAATGTCTAGCAAAATTTATCCAAATATTTTAGATACGTACTAGCTGTCTAAAGGGTTTGGCACTGCTTGAATAGATATACATATATTAATTCCGGCATTGTAGCTGAGTTTCAGTCTTTTATGATCAAGTAGGCCCATACGTTTGAATTTGTTTTCTGATGTACATTCTAAGTACCATCTAAATTGTGGAGTGGGATTTATCTCATCAAACTTCAGGTGTTAGCAAATGAGCTTGTCATTTAGTCTCCCTTTAAAATCACAGGAGTTGCTTGAAACATGTGATCCATGTCATCCTGAGGTAGATATCTGAGACAGGTCAGATGATTAACTTCTCCCTATTGATTTTAAAGGAAGTCTAGACAACTAGTTCAGGCATAGATACCACTGTTGAAAGACACTCTAAGAGTCTTTCAGTGTGGATAGCTTGAAAAGACTGAAAGCTTTTGTAGGGTAAAATATGTATTCTTTTTAAACCAAGGCCAGAGCCCTATCTTCTTTAAACAAACATATCCAGTGGCTTAGTTCTTTCTCTCGTGATTTGTCTTGAATTTGGTTATGGAATCCAAAAATCTTTATTTCTTTAATAAAAAACTACAGTACTGTGACTGTTCGAACCTTTCTTACAGTTCTCCCCAATTTGCCCAATTTTTTTATCCAGTTAAAGAATGTTCAAGATATTTTTCTTAACTATTGCATTCCTTATATCATGATTTTAAATGCTTATATTTACAATTAATAACTAAGTAATCATTGTGAAACATCTTCATTGACTTCTAATAAAAATCTGTCTGATTTTTTTTGATATATATTTATTCCATGCAGTATGAGAGGCTATTCAGTCCATAGCTATTGAGAAGAACCAAGTTATGTAGGATTTTTGATTTTGTAGGACAGGAAAGAAGATAATAGATTAAGTATGATTCGGAGGAAGAGGACATTTACCAAGGCTTTTAAGGAACTATAAAGAAGTAGAGAAACTCTGCTTTTCCAGTTGAAAATCCAAGAATGATAGCAACCTGTGCATTTAACTTTTGATGAGCTACAGGAAGTGCAGTTATTTAAGTTTTTAATATCAATTGATACTGTATCTCCGGACACATACTCTCCATAGTGCCTCTGTCTTCCCTAAGCTTGCACTGTGAAAGTAAAGGGGAAGGCCAATGAAGCATGCATTTGTGTTTTAGTTAAGTGACATTGGTACAAAAAATATCCCATAAAGACCAACATATTCTGGCTACTGCTCACAGCAGCATGGATGCTGAGCCCTTGTCATTTATCAGTTATGGATTTCAGAGGAAAAAGTTATAACTGCTCCAAATCCATTATGATTCATTGTCTTCAGAAGCAGTGCTTCAGTGGCAGAATACTTATGTTAGATGTACTGGACTATTTTTCCTGCTGTACAAACCAAGCCTTCCCACTATCTCATTCAGTTCGCATGCGTATTTTTAAAGCATCTATTATTTTGGTAATTAAAATACTTGAGCAATGTGTAGTTCCCTTTCCTAATTATTATCAGAAATTCTTTCTCTGCTTCTTTTTTTTTCCTCTCTGATAAGAAATTTGATTATATTAAAAGAAAAATGAGCTTGCTGAGAACGTATGATTCTATATCACATCAACAAGAACATTCAGCAGACAGGCTGGTAATCTGCCTGTGTTGTGCATCTAGAAAAGTATTTTTTCCTCTAAAAATGTTTGTCATAGCTTTCTTTTCTCAAACTGGCAAATGCAGTGTGTTCAGAGTCTGACATGAATATAAGAAGGTGTTTGGCTAATAGTGATGATAACTACAGACAAACTCTGCAGAGATTTATTTAGTCTGGATGCTTGTGATGAGAAAATAGGGACATGTAAATCACAAGGGTACTAATTTCTTCAGCTTCTAACTTACAAATTAATGGCAATGTAAAACATGAAAATTTCAATTAAACAAGAGTAAAGATAAATCATATCTACCCTGGAGACTCTTCTGAAAAGACTCTCATGGTGAAAGGAAAATGATCTGATGTTCTGTACTTCTTGAATCCTCATTTACACTCCTGTTGCAATAATGTTTTCAGATCAAGCACAGAAAGCAAATACTTTTTATGCAGTCTTTGAAAACACACAAATACAATAGATTAATGGGTAATGAAGGAAAAGAGAAGGCTGTATGAATAGCTGTAGATGTTCAGGCTTTGAAGGGTAAATGTGTTCCTTTGTGTGTGTGAAAAAAACCATATATAGGTATGTTTTTGGAATTTATGATCAGTTATCTGAATGATTGAAAATTAGCTCTGTTTGAAAACAGAACAGAAGATCCTTTAAAAAAAAAAACCAAACAAATTTAAAGCTAACTTTGGAATATAAAACTTTCTCTCCAAGACTGAGAAGATACTGCAATTTTAATACCAAAGAAGCAACATCTTACTGACTAGTTTATTTTCTGTAGAACCGCAGTAAGCACAGTATTCTGTATGCACATTCCTGTGCTTGTGTAGGTTTGAGAAAGAGACATGTACAACCAGAAGTAAACAATGTTTGTGTAGTGTTTCTAGAATCACTAAAATTAGGCATAGTAATGTGGCAAAAAAAGCAAGGTGAATTTAAAAGAAACTAAATCAATATAGGATACACATAGCTGGTAGAAGTTTGAGAGTAAAAAGGGGAGTAGCAAAAGAGGCTGCAGTAGGACATAATCTTTCTAGAACAGTTTGTAGTGATGAAACTTATGGAAAAGGGAAATAACTGTTAAAGCGCCATCATTATCTTTGCTACCCAACAGATACTTGGACTTCTTTGAATATTTTTTTCCTGGTATGTCACAGAGAACATCACGCAAATGTATAACGCACTTCAGGACACCTAAAGAGCTCAGCTATGGCAGTTGCATCCTAGACATCATCCATCAGGTTCTTCCTGAGACTTGAGTCCCTGCACAGGATCCTAGGAACTGCAATAGAGATATTTCACTGAATTTTTGTGTCTAGGGATCATTGGTAGGGATCATCGTTAGGGTTTCAAACTATGTTTAAAGCCTGGAAACAGAGATATAAAATAAAGTGGCTTTTTTTCTCTGATCTCATGACCTTTCTGTGTCTATGGATGCAGGTAAAAATCCTTTCTTTCCCTCTGAGGAAGGAGTATTTGCACAGTCTAACATTTAAAAGCAGAAAAGATAATTCTTTCCTCAATGTGGCATAAGGAATGTGGCATTCACAGTTCTGGAAGTTACAAGGTTATTTGTTTTTCAGTAGCACCTGTATGTCTTCCGTGGAAAATACCTAATGGCTAAACATCTTCTCACTCTTTATTGGGAAAGATTTGCTGAGATATTGTCCTTAGTAGCTCCCACTGGGAGGTCGGAGGGGTAGGGGCTGGATAAAAGGAGTGTTCTTATTTCTGTAACTACAATGTTTATGTGTCTGTTTAAATGGATCCCAACTTATTCCTTTCCTCTCTCTCCTCAGGCTGGTTCTGTCTCAGAACCAGCTGTGGAAGGTCCCACTAACCATTAGAATCCTGATTCTTAAAACCAGCTTTTGCACTGTTTACTGTTAGATGCTCAGTCTTCTTAATTACATTGTGTACATTATTGATGGTGACTTTAATAACTCTGAACAATTTCAGCAGGCATTACAAAATCTCTGAGTGTTGGGAATTTGGACATAAAAACCATGTCACAAATCTATAGATATCTTTCTTTTCCTATACAGAAGCCTGCACTTAAAGTATCTATTTAAAGTTTTATTTATTTCTATCTAAACTTTTCATTGTGTAGGGAACCATGGAGAAAAGAGATTGGTTTGTTGATCAGGGAGTCAAATTTCATATTCTGTAATATTTTTCCAGATAGGCAATATGATTTTTTTTTTTTTGCAAGAGATGCATTTCTTTTAGTTTAACTTTACATAAAGGTTTTAGAAAAGTAATCAAAGCTGTAATATCTATGTGAAACAGACTTTTTTCATAACCAAACTGCTTAATCTCCTGGGATGATTTGTCCCTGCACTTTAATTATTTATCCTTAATATTTTGGGACTCTAAGGTTGAAATAAAAAATCATCCCTCTTGTACATTAAAACTAAAACCAGAAGTAATTGATTCCTTGAATACCCTAAAAAGTTGCATCAAACATTTTGCAGTATAATTACTGTCATGATCTTGCCCATCTTTCCCAGCAAAAGATTCACTAAAACATAGGCCAAGAAAGGATCTCAGGATGCCTAAAGCTGGAACTGTGCATTCTTAGAAATGAAGTTTCCTTGGCAAATTTCTGATATTCAGGATCAAATCAAGCGCTCCATCCCACTGTCAAAAAAATCTGTAATATTTTATCTGAGTATTGTTACAGTTACAGCTCTTATTTTTACCCTGTCAAGACCAGACAGATAAAAAAGTAGAGCCCTACCACAACCCTATGCGTATACTTATACACACACAGAAAATCACGAACCCCCACACAGCATGTATGTCTGACAGCAGTTAGCAAGTCTCCCACTGATGTTTATTCACCCAGTGGATCAATCACGCTTGTTTAATACCATTTTCCTTTTCTAGACCTTTGTTCATGTAGCAGGGTTGCTCACTGCGTTGGGCAGTCTGCTCCTCTGCTCCTGCAAGAGGGCTATGTTATACAGGTGACTTGTGTTCCGCTTCATCCATTTAGAATTTCACATCTTTCTTTACCTTGATCTAACCAATTAATTTCTATTCTCTATTCGTACAGAGGACATTTCTCATTAAAGTAAATCATGTGGACTACTAGGGACCCAGGCATTGATTCCGGACTTGCTGGATTAAGGGCACAGACATGGAATGTTTGTGTCCCTCAGCTCGAGGGAGGCAGACGTGGAAGCAGTGAACAGCATTGTATACTTGCTTGCTTTTGTATGTTACTCAGCTGATCCTTGCAGAGGAGTATGAGATGCAACAAGCATCTATCTGTGTTACAGGATTTGGAATCAACTACACCTATATGGTGATTCAATCACATAGTAGAAGGGAATCTCAGATTTGTTCATTTACTGACTTTAACTGAAAGGAATTTCTCCTACTCATTTGTGACTTGAAGTGTAACCAAGATTTTTTTATTACTGAGTTTGATTCTTTTGCAAGAACCTCAAAACATCCTTCTCTCTAAATTGGAGAGATATGGATTTGATGGGTGGACTGTTCAGTGGACAATGAATTGTTTGGATGGTTGCATCCACAGGGTAGTAGTCAATGGCTTGATGTCCAGATGGAGATTGGTGACAAGTGGTATCCCTCAGGAGTCCTAACTAGGACCAGTGGACCTGGACAAGCTGGAGAAGTGGGCCCATCTGAACATCGTGAGGCTCAACAAGACCAAGTGCAAGGTCCTGCACCTGGGTCAGGGTAAGCCTTGATATAATAATAATCTAAACTCTTATTACTACCTCTAATATACTTACAAACTCTACCAATTTTTTCACATGTAAATTCAGTGAGAATACTCTTTCTTTTATTTGAGACTGCTCAGTTAGTAGAATCAGTCATAGAGGAGGCTCTGTGAAGCCACCAAAGATACATGTTCCCTTATTTTCACATAGAATATTCTAGTCATTGTTCACTCATTACATAGTATTTAATCTATTTAGAGTAACATAGACTCTCCTGTGGGGGGGGGGAAAAAAAAAACTGAAAAAAATTATCTTCATAAATACTATATGAATTTAAATGTTCTATATGAGAGTTTATAGAGTTCTACTCTTACTTTATCCTATTTATTCCTATCTCCCAGACGGTGGAAAGGTAACAGGTTGTGTGTTTCATTAATTGCTATGAGGTTTTGAATCAAAAAAATGAAAGAGAAGATATAGTATTTTGCATGCTAGTCAGTATTCTTGGATGCCTGAAGTTATTACTCTTCCTAGTACGCAAACTGCAACTTAAAAGTAATTGTATTGACATAACTTTATTGTAATAGTTACTCGAGAGGAACCAATCTTAAATCTTAAAGCAATTAATCGTGATTTATCTTCTACATAGTTACACGAGACTGATACATGCAGAACTGACTGTTCACATTTTTCAGTTAGAAATTTATGCTCCTTCTGAAGATTTACCATATGCCATTAGACCAATATATCTTTAATACTTCGCAGTAAGGAAAACAGAGAAATCCCAACTCTGTCAATAATGAATAATGTTTACCTGTATGTGTATATATATGTAAACATATAAAATACATGTATACGTGTAAGTCTATGTATGTATGTGTGTGCAGGTATGTATACATGTGAGCATATAAAGAATAACTTTGTTTCAAATGCAAAGTTGTTCTTCATATTTATTTACAACTCTAGCATAAATTAATGAACTTAAACTCTTTTTCAACATTGAATTCCACTCTTTGGAATTAGAGGTTTGTCTTATTTTTTAGTGCAAGTATTCACAGTAATTGCAAAGTTGCATTATACATGTGTTTGTTGAGTGTAGGAATTTTTATGCTGACTGGGGTGCTGCTGGCAAAAGAAGGGCCCAGCTGCTGCCCCGTGCCAGACACAGCCAGTTCCAACCAATTCCAGTGAACCCACCGCAGGGCACAGCAGAGCCCCTCAGCTGAGATTGTGGCATCTCTGGGAAAATGTGTTTAGGAAAGGGTAAAAAACTGCTGTACAGCAGTTGAGACAGAGGAATGAGAAAAAATGTGAAAGAAACAACCCTGCAGACAGCAAGGTGAAAGAAAAAGGAAGGGGAAGGAGGTGCTCCAGGTGTCAGAGAAGAGATTCCCTTGCAGCCTGTGGAGAAGACCATGCTGGAGCAGATATCCACACTGCAGCCCTCAGAGACGACCCCATGCTGGAGCAGATGGATGTTTCCTGAAGGACTACAACCCATGGAAGACACACACTAAAGTACGAGAAAAGTGTGAGGAGGAATGAGTGGCAGAGAACTGTCTGGACTTACCACAACCCTCCCATTCCCCTTCCTCCTAATCCGCTTGTGGGGGGGAGATATTAAAGTCAGGAATGAAAGTGTTGAGCCAGGGAAAAAGAGGTCATAGGAGGAAGGACTTTTAAGTTTTTGCCTTTGTTTTTCACCATCCTGCTCTATTTTTAATTGGCCATAAATTAAACTGATCTTCCCCAGGCTGAGCCTGTTTTGCCCGTGATGGTAGTTGGTAACTGATTTCCCTGTTTTTATCACGGTCCATGAGCTTTCCCATCCTATTTTCTTCCACTCTCCTGAGAGCAGCTGAATGGGTGTCTGGCAGCCCACCAGGGTCAAGTCATCACAATATCTTCAGCCACTGATTAATAAATGGAAGAGTGGTTAATAAACAGTATTCTGAACTAGTAATTTCAGCCAGGCTGAAATCTGTCCTTCCGATGTCAGAACAAGTTTTTCGACTTAATGTAGTGGGTACAGAATGGCCGATTATTGAATATATGTGTCTCTTTGTCAAAGCTTTATATGCAATGCTGTAGCTGCAATTTATCCCAAATCATATTTCTTTAAGGCTAATTATTGACATTTTTTCTAATATTATGTTTAAATTACAAACAGTTGACTGAAAAATTCTAGGTATGAGAAGAGAAATGAGATAATTTAATCATATTTCCTTTCTTATTCATTCAATGAATGTAGTCATTTAAGTCCTGTTTGTTGTCATGAATGTCTGGAATTACAATACCAAAACTGATCTGTTTTAATAACTATTAAAAGACAGCAAAACATATTATTATTTCTTGTATGAGAGCAGGGAATATTTTATGAAGCTTTTTACAAGCATACAATAAATTGCATTCTCTACTTCAAAGTGAATATTTAATATTTTGCTAAAATCGTGTTTTTAGGGATTCTACTGATAAAATTGTTTATTACGTTTCTGCAGAGTAAATACA
Source organism: Bucorvus abyssinicus (assembly GCA_009769605.1). NCBI lineage: Eukaryota > Metazoa > Chordata > Aves > Bucerotiformes > Bucorvidae > Bucorvus > Bucorvus abyssinicus. The sequence goes on along the minus strand of CM020027.1, from coordinate 38,722,863 downwards.
ACAACAGAAAAGGATTGTTTTTCAATTTTTGGCATATTCTCTTGAGAAATACTAGAGCATGAATTCTCTCTTCATTCACTAGGGCCTGGCTGAGAATTAAAGCCAAAATAATTAGTAGATTCAGTTATATGAAGTATGGAAATAGTCAACAATTGATCAAATCAAAGGAAATTAAATCAAGTGTTTCATAATCTTTTATGAGATGTAAGAGCTGGAGAAGTAAAGCTTTCTATGTTCTTCCCATTTATCATTATGTACACAAGTCTAGCCAGCAATAACCTCAATTATACATATTATCATATAACTTTTGTACTCTTAGAGTATTGCTATGGTCCCTTTCACTTTTGAAATGTAATTTACTCTGTATTTTAGTCTTCTGTTGATGTTTTTTACTGCTCATTGAGTTGAAAGCTGTATGTGTTCAAGCTGCAAGCAGTAATAACACACATTTCCAAAACCCCAGTAATAACCATTCACATTATTTAATTATACTGTTTCCCAATAGTTATTTGCTAATGTGTCTTGCTGAACATGATACTCTTCTAGCTATTTTCTTATTTAATTATAGACTTTCCTCCAACCCAAATACAAAGTTTCTCGGATAGGCATGACATATTTCCATGCAACAAAGACGTTGTAATTCAGTAACTGTAAAAATTGAATTAAAAGTATGATTCCTTTGGTAGTTTTTTATGTCATTAGAATTCACTATCATGACTGCTTGTACAAAATGAAAAAGACAGAAACATACAAAGAAGGAAGCGAAAAAGGGTTAATAATGGAAGCCACAAAATATCTGATTTGTGACGAAGAGTTTTTCTCTAATTTTTTTTGCAAGTAGGGTGCACAAAAATGGTATAACCTATGCAGACAGATCAATGCAGCAGGGATAAGCCAGACCAATGCTTCAGAAGGCTCAGTAAGAACAGCCAGGAAACTATTTTAGATATGATCATAAAACAGTGCTGTCTTTCTCCCTACCATGTCAGAGCTGCCTAGAGGAGTTCTAACATTTGACCTCAAGAAAAGAAATGAAAAGAAAAATCAATCTGATACTAAATATGACCAGATATGATATCTGTGATTTTTTTTACTAGCTTTCTCTGGTTGAATTTCTTTTCTAATGACAAGTGAGACCACTGGCTTCCTCAGATCTTCCACTTTCTCTCTCCTTATCCCTCCATTCTAACTTCCTTCTACACTTTCTCTGCTTATTCTCAACTTTTCTCCACCTACCACTTTTTTTTTTTCATTTTAGCTTATCTTCTCCAAATGCAGAGAAACCATAGCAACAAAACTAATTGTGGAGCTTATATGAATTTTTCTTCCACCACCTTTTATCATCAGCCTATTATCACACATATCTGTCTTTCTCACTTGCATTACCTTTTCTTCAACACTTATAATCTTTATTCTGCAAGCAGTAGATAACAAAACACAGTCTGTACATCATTCTACAATAAATATATAGTAAGAGTTATCATAACTATGTAATTTGTTGATAATAACAGCATAAAAATATATAAATCTGCTAAATAGATAGCAGAATTAATTTATCATAACTTGCCCATTGGCTCAACTTAAAGTAGGACAAGGAGGGAGATATAATATCTGACTTTTTAATTTACTGCATTGTCTGCCATCTTATATGAAAATTATTTGAGCAGACCTATTAACAGTAAGCCCCCACAGATGATAATGTGTAGTTTAAAAAAAAATCTGAATCTCAAAATCTTAAGTGAAATGTATTCCATATTTTGTCAATTAGCTTTTCTGATGTTACCATACATAATTTAAGAGCACAGATCAAAGAGAAATACAGTAAAAATGGTATTCCTAAATTAAACATAACTATATCTTTGCTTCAGCTTGGTCCTGACAACATCAGGAAAACAGAAATAGAAATGGATCAGAATTAAATAAGGTATAATCCTGCGGCAGGCCAGGTGGCTTAGCAGCTGTTCAGAGTACTGTGGAATGGGAAGGTTGGTTTGAAAGCAACCTCATCTATCTTTCTCTCAGCCATTCACTTGGCTGGGAAAGCTCGGCCATGCTGGTATTGTGAAGGTGATGCAGTTATGTGGCCTGACCTTGGCTCCTCTGCGTGATGAGGGATATAAGTAGAGGAGCAGGGGAAGTGACAGCTGCCGAAGGTATGGGTACCTCCTGCTGGTCAGCTGATAAAGTAATGCAGAAGGTTGTTCCCTGCTGATTTTCTTGCTGCGTTTATTTTTCATAGTGGCTACAACACGTACACAACGCTTTACTCCCACTGCAGTTCAATGACATATATATTAGCAGATACAGACAAATCTGATCTTGCACTGCCCATTCTATGCCAGCAGTGGAAATGAGGGATGGAAGTCCTTGAGCTTTTTGCTGCTAGATACAATATAGTTTTGTTACATGTAATCACTTAGTTGAAACACTACAGGCTCTACCCTCTAACTTTTCTTCTAAAAGAACATATGAAGTCTTTTTTTATACCTCACTCATTCATGCCTTTTATTTACAGCCTCAAAACCAGATCACTTTGAAGTTAAACATTGTCTAGGGAGGGAAGTCTATACCAAGAAAGAGGTTCTTAGGTGGATTTTACAGAAAAATAGGAGTCAGTTTATGAGCAAATGATTGAATCTGAACCTACTGTATAACGAAGGAATGGGGAAGAACTGAGTTTTAAGTGAACGTGATATAAGTCTTTCCTGAGACTAACCAAGGTAAAGTCAACAATCCACTATGCTGACCTCCTTTCTGGAGACAGTAATGACCTCTGCCATCTCCCTTTCCAGTATGGACATGAAAATAGCTGCAATTTAAATGACTATGCTAAAAGAGCATGCAGTGAATTTGGTTGTCTGTTTCTCCATTCATGTTCATGAATGTATGAAGAAACTCAGCATAACCACTACGTGCCAGGTTCAGTGACTCCAGCATTGTGTCCAGTTTACAAACAAGAACAAATTTTTAAGGGCAGCCTTGTGAACTCAGATAATTTGGAAATTAAGCTGGGGTTTCTTTTCTGTCATTAGGTCAGCATCTAGTTGATAATATTGTCAATGAGTAACATGCATTCCTGTGTTATTTCATTGCTAAGCAGATATATTCTTTTGAACTTTGAAGAAGTTCACAGTTCCATGCAAAACATATTATAGAGAAAGATTTATTCCACACTTCTCCACAAGACTGGGTTCCTTGTCTAGAAAGTCAAAATGTCTCAAAAATTGCAATTTTGGTGGAAATTTCAGTTACATTCTGATTTTCCACAGAACTCTCATCCATTCTCAGTTTTGCTTCAGAAAAACTGCACCTATGTCCAAATAGATGTTTTCTCAGGCATATCACCTGATATTGCTGCACACCCTTTGATGCTGCCTTGTGTTCAGACACCTTGAAGTGAAAGTTTTAGGGTGGGCATATCCTCCCTGCTGACTGATTTTGGCTACTCAATACAGCGTTCTGTGCTTATATTTCATTGCTTGTCTACCATGGAATAACCTTCTTGCAGAATGCTGAGGTCTAAGACAGACCAAGAAGTGAGATGAGAGAATGCTTGTCAGCTGAATTAAGTAATTTTAAAAACATTTTAAAAAAAGAGAAAAGAAGAATTTTACAAGCGATATTCATATAGAATCATAGAAAGGTTTGGGTTAGATGGACCTTCAAAGATCATATAGTCTACAATCAAGTAGCATTACTTGGCCTTATTGAACTTCGTGAGGTTCACATGGGTCCAATCCTCTAAGCCTATCAAGGTCCCTCTGCGTGGCATCCCTTCCCTCTAGCGCTATCACCTGCACCACTCAGCTACAAACTTGCTGAGGGCGCATTCAATCCTGCTGTCTACGTCACTGATTAAGATATTAAGTGATGCTGGTCCCAGTACAGACTCTTGAGGGTCACCACTTGTCACAGGTTTCAACCTATACATTGAACAGTTGACTGTAAGTCTTTGGATGTGGCCATTCAGCCAATTCCTTATCCATCTAACAGTCTGTCCATCAAATCCATCTCTCTCCAATTTAGTGGAAAGAATGTTATGGGCGACCATATTGAAGGTATTCCAGAAGTCCAGATAGATGTCACCTCTAGTTCTTTCCTTGTCCACTAATGCAGTCAGTTCATCACAGAAGACTTCTAGATTGGTCAAACACAAATTGCCCCTGGTGTTGCCTGTCTCTAATCACCTCCCTGTCTTCCTTAAGTTTTGATATATCTTTCAGGAGGAACTGTTCTATGACCTTACCAGGTACAGAGGTAAGGCTGACTGGTTGGTAGTCCCTAGGGTCAATGAATAGGAATAGTGACTATGAATAACAGAATTTCAAACAACAGTAACCTACCATGCTGCTGTCTCCTTAATTCAAGGCATTATGGCTGACACAAAATGTGGCGGGTACACATGCACAGACTAAAATTGCTAGTATATGATACTTAAGGGATATAAGTATATGTAGGGTAGAGTTGCTTCCACAGCAGGAACCTCTTCCTTCTGTAAGACAACCTATCACAAGGGGGTCATCATTAACAAATAACTTATCAACAAGTTCCATTACTAAGATAGCTGATGCTCTATGTTTCAACAACTGTTCATTATTTCAAAGGTGACAAGTGGAAAACTTTAGAAGTTAGCGTGAACAGATCAAGCAGGTACATTTTCCAGAAGGGGCATGAAGAGCAGCAGAGAAATATCACTCTGCAGAGAAATATCACTCTACAGATAAATTCCAGAAAGCCCTTCTAGAACTGTGGAAAGACTTCACTCACTTTCAAACAATTAGCAGAATCAGACAAGGAAGGAAAGCAGAAAAAGAGGTGTAGAGATGGCTTCACTTCTGAGACCAGATGATCTTAATCAAAAAAAAAAAAAAAAAAAGAAAAAAAAAAGAAAAAATGAACAAAATGAGGCATTGAGAACACGTCTGATCTCTCTTGCTCTAAGTGAATACAGAGGCCAAAATTTCACTAACATTTAATAGTTTGTACTGCCTAATAGCTGGAATAGTAGTCCAACACCCCTCTGTAGTCAGACAGGCAAGACGAACGCGGGTCATGTAAGAGTCATGGCTAAAGAATCCGAGCCATGCAATGGGCTCTAGAGTAGATCGCAATGATTAATGTATAATCTGCCATATCAGAGCATGAAAGAAACAAAGAAAAAACACTTCAGAAAAAGCTTTCAGACATTTTGTTATAAAAGATCTATGGTTTCAGTCATAATTCATCTGCCATTTTGTAGATAATACTTTTTTTTAGTCTCCCCTTTATTTGCAATGGTTTCTATGAAAAAGGAAAATAAATCATTACTAAACACTTTAGCATTCTGTGTTTACTTGCTAGTTTTTAGTCTGAAATTTCTGAACTTGAAGCTGCTTTCTAGCTTTGAGCAAAATACTGTAAATGAGGAGAGCTGGTATCGTATCACTGTCAGTGTCCACCAGTCCTCAGGGTTTCATTTAGTAAATTGAGTCTGTAGAATTTGCAGAAAGCAAATTAGAATTTATTCTTAACTGAAGGAAAATAAAATAAAACAAACCTTTACTCTTATGAAAATAAGGCATATTAGGTAAATATTTTAATGTAATGCAACACTGTAGTCAAATTTGATGTTACCAATCTTTCAAAAAAGGAAAGAAGTAATATGTTTGCTATTTTTACTTCTGGAAGTTTGCTCGAGACAAATATTTTATCTCCATGTCAAATTATGAGTTGCGCTGATGCCTGAGGTATTAAAAAAAATGCTGAAAAAATTAAATATACTAGAAAGAATTGTATAAGAGAAACTCAGGCATTGAATTTCACTTTTTATACTGCAAGTCCTTATCTTCTGAAAAATGAGTTGATACAATTGAAAAGATAGATTTATGACTTCTTAGATAACGCCCTCAACAAGGACAAAGGCACGTGCTGATTATAGTGCAATGACTGAAGTTGTGTTTTAAGAATGAGAACAAACTCAGGAAGGTAAATGAGATTCAAAAAGAGACTTGGACACATACTTTCCAGTGACAGCTATATCAGTATTGTGTTCTGGATTGGTGAAAACAAGAGAATATCCATTAGAGCTAATATCCACCTCTGTGCACTAAGCAATAAAAACCTAGGCTGAAAAAATATTGTTACTGTTAGATAGGTTTTGGGAATGCATTTATCTCTCATAGATGTTTTTGGTTATAGTAAACAATAATATTGTAGTTTAGACCTTGTTTTAAATCTTTAATCCACTGTACATTCTACTGATGAGGTTGTAAACCACTTTTTAGGCTTAGCTGTCTCATCTTCACGGTCCCCATTTATAATGAATCTCCATTATAAAAATATTGATAGCAACAGGATTATAGTCTATTTTGACCAAATATTAAATACAGACACAGGGAATAAAACTTGTGAGACATCGGCTTTGAAGTTCAAAAGTAAGGTATGGAAATGTAATGAGAGAAATTTGTGCTAAGTACCTGAACAGGATCCTGTTACAGTCTTTTTCTGACAGTCACACTGGCCCTCTTGCCCAGAACAACCCATTCTGAGTTAATCTGGCTGCCTTAGGGCATGAGAACCGGAGGAAATGTCTACAGCTCTCTCTAACCCTCAACTAGTCTCTCCTTCCTACATATGCTCTTTCTAAGTTTGAAACCGGCTGACTCTCACATTATGTATCTTTTTCACCTCTGCTGGACAAGGTTGCATTTTTTTCTCCAAGTATAAATGTCCAGATAGTATAGAAACCATTCCTTTGTTTGCCTTTCACTGATACGACTGTGGAGTGCCCAAGCTACTCAGAGAAGTCAATAGATATTCTGATCCCAATGATGAAGGTGGTCCATCTCTTCATTGATCCCTTCAAGCTCAAACAGGAACTTCAAAACCACTACGGAAGCCTTTTGTTTGTGTTGGTCTTTCACAAACTGAGTAGCCATCGTGTCTGCAGCCCCTTTGACAACAGGCTTCAGGCAAGTCTGTTCCTGTGAAAATTCATCAAAGGTCATTTGTTCGTTTGTGATAAGCATCCCTTAGCAAAGAGCTCTCTCATTGCAGCTTTGCCAGTTTCAACTCTTCCGCTGCAGAAGGCAGGGTTTCCAGGTGACAGTGACATCAGTAAGCATTATGAAAACAGTAAATGGTCAGTTGTGACTGATTTGACCAGTAATTATGCAAGTAAAATGAGATGCACTCTTTACTGATAGATGGATAGAAGAGTGTGCATCAGAAGCTTTAGGGGTAACTAAATCAATAGTTTTTCAGTGCATCTCATATTGTCAAGATGTTTCCAAACGTATTAATTAACCCAGCTGACAGTGTCCAGTTGATTTAATGTTTTTTTTATTCTGTCACTTCAAGTATCCCGTCTCTCATTTGACTTTCTTATTTCCTTTCTGGATTGCCTTTCAGTGTAATCCAGCCTGTACTCCTTACCAGCTGTTACTGGGAACCACTGAAATCTTTTCTTGTGGTTCTCTTGTTACAGGTAGCACAGGCAGGTCTTAGTCAGGCCTTCTGCTATAAACTTCATGGGAAACTTTTTATTTGTGACATTGCTAACATAATAAAACAGTCTTTACATCAGAGTAGTTTGTTTTCATAAACACAAGCTTCTTTTAAGGAAGCTGTAAAAAAGAAGTCAGATTTTTAAGGTATTGGGGAATCTAAAATATAAATCTAAATTGGCAATTAAAATATAGCAAATTTAGTAACTAAGTATTTTCAAATATCTCAGTGGCATTTATGCAACTTGGCATTTAATCATGCTTGTCATGTATCATTCCTATATATAAATAAGTAATGTTTGTGCTGATTCCCTCCAGAAATTAAACGTGTAAAAATGTATAAAATGAATTTTGGAGATAATGATTTCTTTATTTCAAGGTGAACCTGAAGTTTCACTGATCACCCAGAGGAAAAATTCACCAACTATTTAGTCACTTAGTCTCACTTTGTGACAATTCTAACTTGGAGAGGTGTAGATCTTACAGTTTTTCCCTGGGAAAGAGTTGTTTCATCACTTTTAAAAGAATAGAGTAAATAAACGACCTGGTGCGATATAAAGATGAGAAGCACCTGGCTGAGAAAAAGGTTTTCAAAAATCTCAGGATTGTATAAGCTGGTTCATTCGGCTTGTTTGACAGAAGTAACATGAAACTGCAGCAGCATGAACAGAAACACTGGGAACTTCAAAGACCAGAGAAGTTAAGAGCAAAACGTCCTTTCATCAAATCAGACACAGGGTGTGATTTGTAGAGAATTGGGTAGAGGAATAACAAAACTAGATGCCTGGAACTGAGTTGATAAGCATGATGATAACTGCATTTGGGAGTGTGGTTCACAACACTGAGGAGTAGACTAATGCAGTAACTTAGGTTATAAAGGATGGAAAAGTTCACTGGCTTTGACTGAAAAGAAATGGATTAACCAAAAGGAAAAAAAAAAAAAATTAAAAGAATCACAGCCTCTTTGATGTTCCTTTTGCATTTGACAATCAGTTGGATGACTGACATATCCACATCTAAAGTAATAGCATGGCTTTTATATTTTAGCCCAAAGTGGGCTTTTATTTCCCCTCACATTATTTCAGTTTACTGCACTGATATTAATACTCTCTGAACTCTAACTAGAGGAGGTAATTTTGCAATTTGTTTCATTGTTGCTGATAAACTTAAGACTTACAAAGGGTTAAATTGTCCTCATCTGGCATTAACTTTAAACTTATTTTTTCAATTGTTAGATCACAGATCAGTTTGTCAGCTAGACCACCACAACTGCTTGAGCTGTAAAAACAGTCATGTATAAAAGCTTCAAAACACTGAGTCCTTGGTTTTTTTGCTCTCCTGAAAAAAAAAAAAAAAAAGCAAACAAACAAAAAAAACACCCCAACATCTCCCACAACATTTATTAAGGGCCAAAGTGCTTACTGCCTGTGAGAATTGCTTTATCCTGGTCTGTAGAATGAAAGGAGCATCTATTATGGCAGGTAAGCTGTAAAATATTCCATGCCACCAAGCCCTAAGTGATGCAGAAAAAGGCTTTCTTTATATATATATATATATATACATATATAAAGATGTTGGTGATGACTTACTAGGAATGCGTGAAGTGTAAGTGTTTCTGCTTCGGGTGGGTATAACATCGGCAGTGAAGCAGGTGGACGTGAGAGTGTGTCATGTCAGTATAGGTAATGTCTTGCTGTAACGACACCTTGCCCGAAAGGTTGGAGATTCATTGCAGATTCACCTACTGAATCACCTGTAAGAATAAAATATTATTACTCTTGTTCTTACTTTAGAGCTCCTTTTAGTATCTCCATATACACAGAGTACCTATCTAATACAGCTTTGTTCACTTAGCATGAGAAACATGCAGTTCTTTCTACTTCTACCAAAACTTCCTACTTCTTTGCTTTATACAGAAAAAAATCAAACAACAACCCCCCCGCAAAAGGTGTCTGCTGCTGGCACATACTACACGTACACAATATTCAAATACCCCCCCACTGCAGAGCTAGCTGCAGTAATGAATATATTTTATGGATGATATTATTCCTGATGCAGGATTGGCTCACTAAGAGTAAATCTAAACAAAAATTTGCCCTAGGAAGCATCTGCTTACATTAGGTTGTTTCTTCTCTAATGAAATAACAATAGGACTTTTCCCTAGTTTCCCCTTACATGTTTCTACAGAAATATAGCAACCTTGGCACTAAATCCTCAGGAGATGGTATTTGCCGATAACGTTTAAGAATATCTGTTGCAAACCAGTGATACTTTTCAGCTAATAAATAGTTAGCTATCTAAGTTATCTATGTAAGTGAGTTTCTTCAGGCAACTGGTATGTTCTACTCTGACCTTTTATCAAGAAAACCGAACGTGACAGTTTGTCTCTGATAGTCTGTGTAACTGGAAGAGACTAAAGGATCTTTAAAAAGACATGTTTTGTTTGCTAATAATATTTTTTATCAAAGATGTGCAGCCAAATAGCTGTCATCAGCATTCGATGATTTTAAACAAGAAGTTTATTTTTTCTTTCAAATAAATTATTTTATTTTATTATTTTATTTTAATTTAATTTTATTTTCCAAGCCATTTTGTCCTGGTTTGCAGGGAACCTCACCTATGAAGAAGCTGAAGCATCCATGCCATCCATGCTCCTCCCTCTCAGAGAGAAAAAGGAGAGGCGCTCAGTATCAAGGTCTGTGAATAATAGCAGGTCCTCTGAAAATGCGAACAGATTATCAGTTCTGTTACACATGGTCCATGGACTGGTATAATTAGGAAAATTAACTATACTGAACTGTAAGTCCAGACAGCAAGAGAAAAGGCTGAGAATTAAAGGTCATAGGCAGTCTTTTGTCATCTGGTAAATCCAGGGTTTCTTCATGGTTTTGAATTTGGGCATTTTATAAGAGAGATTAGCTGTGGGACACTTGAAGAATCCTGTCTGTCAAAGTGATACCTAAAAGCACAAGGAGAACAGAGAAGTGGGGAGACGAGACCCTGGGACCCTTGGAGGTGCTGGAATCTGAAGACTCTTGGAGTCTGAGAAAGCAGAGCTTGAAATGGAAGCCTAAAACTATAAGATATGTAACTTGTGTGACTCTGGTGGTTAAGGTATTTTGGCTATTGAACTTTTCTGAATGTGAAGCACAACAGAAGTGATGTGAAGGTGAGGTGGTGTTTTGACATGAAGCTAGATTGGTTATGACACGAGCAAGAAATTGTCAGTGAATTTTACCCTGGTGTAGGAGGCTCCTGAAGAAACCTGTTCAAATAAATTGTCGTGAGATTGCAAAAGCAGCGCTTTCTTAATCTGAATATTAATTTGGAGGTAAGTAGTTGAGCAGCAGTAGAAATAGGTGTTGGGCTTTGGCACTACGATAAAATTTCTCTGTATTTAAAGTCTAAGCAGGCCAAAGACCCTGAATCAATGCAAATAAAGTAACCAGTTTCCTGAATGAATATGATTAAATCAACATTAATTCAAGCCTGTTACATTTGTACAGTGCCTGATAGGATAGATACTTGGCTTCTGAGAACATCCTCTGCAATTAATAAAAACGAACATGCTAAATGTGTCATGGGTATTAATCTCCTTTCCCATATGTGAAAACCATCTGCTATTTCGGTACTCAGTTGAAGTGCTTGAATTTAATTGTATAGGTAAATTAAACCCAAGATTAAAGGAAGCTGATACTATAACTGAAATTTGAATACACGTCTCTTAAATGTATTGGTTTTAGCTAAAATACAAATAAAGTGCATGTGATTTTGGTAAAACAAAATAAATATTGTGATGATAACTGCAAAAATATGAAGGTTGTGCTCCTCACTGTTCGGTTTTGGTTCAGTAAGTAATACAGAATGTAAGAAATTTCTCCCCCGAATTGTTGCTCACCTAATCTAAGATTGGGTATGGAATAGTTGCAAGGAACTGTCTTGCTCTTCTTGTCAGTGCCGGTGTCTGGTTTTGCTCTGATGTTACCTGGCTTTCTTATTTTCAATTTGTTTTTAATGTCACAGAGTGTTGAATGAACTTGTGCTAGTGAGCTAATGGTAACAGCTCAAGAGACTTTCTTACGGTAACATTTGAAACTGTGCAGAAACACTGAATTATCCTCTTATATTTTTAATAGGTTTACAATCAAGACAAATGTTGCATTGCGATACACAGTACTGTAAAAGGAAACATCAACTTGACAGGAGGAGAAAATCTTGTTAATATAAAATGAGAAAAAATAAACTGTATTTAAATCAACTACCTACATAACACATTAACTTCTGCTATAAAACCTTGATAAACAGTAAAGGTAGAACTGTTTCGAGTTAAAAGCTTTATCAAAAGCCCCAGGGCTTGTTGTGGAAACAAAACCCCAAACCAATTGCATTAAACTTTTGTTAAGGAATAAAATACAGTGCAAATGCATAAATCACCTTGTTAGTCCAAGCTGAAGCTTTAACTACTGGAAGAAACCCCTTCAGGCCTGAATAAATAATACATTTTCTGAAAGATAGTTTTTATTTTTGACATTTCAAAGCTACAGTAAAACAGTTATTTCTAAAGAAAATCTCTTAAGATACGAAGAAATCTACTCCTAATTTAGATATACAGAAGTGTTTATGGGGACATCTTTCCAGTTTTATGTTCCTGCAGGTGAACATGAATAGAGATACAAAATCTACTTAATTTTATGGACATACTGTTAATACAGTAACAAATCATAACAGTGTATGCATGTGAAAATATTATGACCTTAGTTTGCTTTGAAGTGGATAGGTTTCCTTTCTTCCTTTCTCCCTGTTACAAAAGGCAAATAAATGGTTTTAAAATAGAATAAAATATGAAATCAAGTATTATTGTAAATTGGAATAAAAATATCTTCAAGTTATGGCTGAGAAGCTGGTTTACAGGGTCAAACCTCAGTTCGAGAGTCTGGTCTTCCTCCTACATTATTAACAACCTTACTATTATTTCCATGGGGAGGGCATATGGATTTATTAACAGTGTTTGTAGATGATCTTAATCAGAAATTGCAAGTCCAAGCACAACTTATAACCAAATTTCGCGCCTCAAACCCATGCCAGCTGCAAAAGTTAAGTTGCGTGCTTACCTATGAACACGCACTTGTCCTAAGCATATGCATTCTTTCATCTTCAGTTCACTTGTTTTACAGGCATTAATGCAATCAGTGAAATCTTCATACTTAGATTCTGCACTGATAGAAATAATAGACTAATAACCCATCTTAACATCAGTCATTTCTATGAGCTAATGATCCCTTTCCTTGGAGGAAATCATCTTTTACAAAGTTCTGTCATGGTCTTGAAGGATTGCAACTTCAGATCAGGCTTTAAACACTAATGGATTTACCAATTGCTACACTACTTTTTAAAAAATTGCTCCTGTGACCCCTCTGCCGCCTTCTCATCCTGGGTATTCCCTACAAGCTATTTGAGGAAGGTGGGCAATTTTTAAAACATATCGGTAAACAGTGGAGTTTTCAGAAAGGAAAACTAACAATCTCACACTCCTTGTGCCAAGGATCTGATTCTAAAACCTCAACCTTTAGACTCTGTAAGGATAACAATATCTGCCATCAGTCAAAATGCATGGAATTTAAGATAGCTCCATGTCACTCCAAGTGCTCTCTTCATGGTGTAAATCTGGGACAAGGTACCAGCCCTACTACTGAATTTAGAGGGATTATTCAGGAAAATATTTTTCCTCTTTCTGCATGTATATATGTGACTATTTATTTATTTAAGTACTTTTTATTCTTACACTTGAACTTCTGGGAGACTTGTAAATACAGAAAGAAATAGAAGAGAAGGAAAATAAATATCTAAGGAAGCTTTACATTAGGGTACTTGTTTGTTTTAAGCCATAATATTTATACAAACACAGGTAGATGAAACTTAAGCACATCCCCTGGGAGATTTGTTAGTGCTTCTGGTAAAATGCAGCCAGAACGTCTGCCTTAGCTATCCTGTGCTAGGTCTTGACCCATCTTGGGAATTAAGTCTTCTAGGGTGGGGTTGTCTGGTCTTTTTCTATAGGACACAGGCTCCTTTTTTTTTTATTTTTTTTTTTTTTTTTCATCTACTGCTCAGCTTGGTCTTCACTAGTCGATCTTCGTCTTCAGTTTCTGTGTTATGTGCCCTTTCCTGCTCTTTTATTTTCACCCTGGTGGGACTCCCTGGTGGGAGTTGTGCTCAAATATTACATATTCTTGTTATATTTGAACTGCTTATCTTTACTGATATGCTTTAAACCAGGCAATATAGACACGGAGCAGTGTGTGTGTGTGTGTGTGTAGAGGGATCATTTTATGGAAATTGCACTGCATGTCATGTAGTGCTAGATGTCTTTAGCAAGGGTTATCACATGTTTTCAGGTAAGTCTGAAGGGATCTCCAGAGTCTCAGCTATCTGAGGTTTTATGCTACACGCCTAATATTAAGCTTATTTTTTCCTATGGATTTTGCTGGAATTCTGATTAAAAAAAGCCAACAACCCCTGCCCCCACCTCCCCCCCCAAAAAAAAAAACACCAAGAAAAACCACCATAACAAAAAAACCAACAAACATACAATTCTTTAATGTGGTACAGAAAATACAGATCTGTGGAAACACATCCATAGTGGATAATGCATACTGATCAGAATAAACCAAAAATGGTACTTCCTCTTTTTTCTCACCATTAGATATCCATAAAATCCAAGAGCTGAGCATAAACACTCCAGTATGATAGCTCACATCATTTTGTGAGAGATATAAACCTGTTTTTTGGGGTCATTTGCATGCAGAGACAGTGAATCAGTTCCTTTACACTAAAACATCACCTTTTTATTATTTTGCTGCATAAACTACAGCATGCAGAATAAAACTGTATCTCCCTCCCATCTCACAAAATTCCTGAGCACAGGTACAAGCCAACATGTTAGTTATAGATGTATAAAATCTTTTTTGTGATATAGGTTCTTTTTTTTATTGCAAACAGTTGCCATAAATCGCTCATTAAACTTCAAGCAATGCAGTGTAACGCTTGCTACCATTCATAGGCAATGCTCTCCAAAGTATAATTAGAGGGAGTATTATGACACAGAACAATGGAGACAATTATTTCTGAAGTTTATTAATGCTAATTAGCATATGGCATCTAAGACAGCTGCTGATACTTCATTGCTAAATACTGAGGGACTAATTAGTGTTTGATGTTAATTAGCTTCTCCTGCATGTTCATTGTCCTTAGACGCATATGCACTGTCACCACTGGGCTATTAAAAACCTGGCCTAAGCCTTCTTGCAATGGTGGGATATGGCATTTAGGAGATGTTGCAGACTGTACAATAGAGGTCTCTAATGTGCCCTTAATAGCCACTGTATGAGCTTTAGCATGCCAAACGCACGAAGTCTCATTAGAGTCAGTTTCCCTACCCAGTTGCTAGCCCTAGAATACACCACAAAATTTATTTTAAAGAAGCTGAATAGTGTATATACTGTTTAAAAATGACATTTTCTTGTGTTTTTGTTGATAGAAATAACAGCCTGAGAGATGAAAAATTACATGTAATCACAGAGTGGTTTGGGTTGGAAGGGACCTTAAAGAACACCTAGTCCCAACTGAGGAAGAGGAAAACAGAATTTCACAGGCTTACATAATGCTATCTGCTATTTAATCACTTTCCTTTTGAATATAGATAATCTACTGATTTTTTTTTGCTTTTATTTTTTTTTTTTTCCCTACAGAGAACCCTGTTCTCTGTGTATTATCAAACATGCCTGTCAGACAA
This sequence comes from Bucorvus abyssinicus, assembly GCA_009769605.1. Classification (NCBI taxonomy): domain Eukaryota; kingdom Metazoa; phylum Chordata; class Aves; order Bucerotiformes; family Bucorvidae; genus Bucorvus; species Bucorvus abyssinicus. Next base: position 38,707,587 of record CM020027.1, on the reverse strand, counting down.
AACATTTTTGGAAGGTGGAATGCTGTTTCAAAAGAAATAAACAATGAAGTTGTCTTATCTTTAGCTAGCAAGCAGGAAATAAGCAAACCTTCTTCCTTTCTTACCAGATTACTGTTGCTTTACATGAGGTTATAAATAATTTAAAATCAGGATTTTTCCAGGGCATACTAGCATTCCAGTGAGAATTCCCTGGGTCAATCATAAACCACTTTTCATTAATATTTGTTAAGAATTGGCTTTAGTGTTGCCACATTTCTATATAATTAAAGAATACTCATTTCGTTAAACAGTAGGGAAAGGGTGTAAAAGATCAGATCACAGAGGTGAAAAACAAGCCAAGAAAAGCAAAGTTTGCTAGGTAACGTCTTTTGTAAGGATCAAGGTCGCCTTTTATTTCATTGTGACAGCAAGAGTCTTGGTTTAAACCTGAAACAGAGAGGAGAGGTGATGAAGGGCAGGAGCTAGGAAACTGATCACGTAAGATGCTAAAAAAGAAGCCAAAAGAACAAGGGAAAAACCAACCAACCAACCAACCAACCAACAAACCAACCAACCAACCAACCAACCACCAACCAACCAACCAACCAACCAACCAACCAACCACCAACCAACCAACCAACCAACCAACCAACCAACCAAAAGGATGATAACATCCTCAGCTAAAGCATGAAGAACCTGTGAGGGGGACTCTGATGATGACCAGTGGAGAGTGAAAATTATGAACATTGATCCTTATTGTCATCCTCAGCTTGATTGTGAACTAGGTCCATTCCCCCACCCAGCTGCTAGCCCTAGATAAAGACCTTTGTTCATGAAATCATTTTAACACTACAGCTGCCTTGTCAAGATATAAAATGAGTCTTTAAATGGCTTAACTTTACAGGCAGAAGTTCTGCGACAGCAGCTAGCTCCTTGGTTTAGCAGGGATAGTTAATATTAGCTCATTATGCAGAAAGGAACTCTTTCAAACAGATTTGGTCTAAAATGATACTTAAAAGTTTTGAGATAAAGATGCCTGGATAAGAAAGCATAAATATTAAATATTGATGGGGCCTGTGCTTTGTGTAAAATCCAAAGCCTCTGAGATTTGTTGAATACACAGTATAAAAAAAGGTAAAATTTTAGGAAATTTCTGATCCATGTCAGAAAAATCAGTTTTGCTATTTCAGGTAGATAACTGTTTTGATAACAGATGAGGTTTTGATGGAAATTCAAAAGAAATAAAAATAGTATTGAAGAGGAAGCTTAGCAAGGGTGGATGACTTTATTGACATGACTGGAAAAGGAAAATATAAATAACAACAAAAAGGAACCCCATCCAAAAAGACTAGTGAAATACAAACTGAAAATCTGGCAAAAATAAGACAGAGGCGAAATATAATGGAATGACCATAAAAAAGAAAGGAAATGTGAACGGGAAAGATGCAAGAAATGCAGTAGATCAGCTCCACACCTAAACAGTACGGATAAAAACGCAACATTTGGCTCTTCATGTATTCTCATACTAATTCCTTCCAGGAAAAGTAGACAATATTGTAGTATACAAGAAGTGGTCTGTAAGTCCAAAGCAGAAGTAGCATATCTATTTTCACTTGGACTCTGGTGTATACAATAATATGTTGCCATGAACAGCAATAGCTATTCTGAAAGCATTAAAGGGATAACATTTAGGGAGTTTTATGGGTTAAGTATATCTCCACAGAAAAGCTGTAACTGGACAGAAAAATAGCATACTACAAAGGATCAAATTTATAAGAGTCCGAGGGAAAAGAGCCCTGCTTATTAGACAATCATGGACTTACTATATAAGCAAAAGAGTAGACTAATACAGAAATATGCTCTGTGGAGTGGAGAAGCTCTCAATGGACATTGGTACAGAGCTGTGGTGTCTGTACTGTCCTAGTTCAAGTCCACAGAATGTTTTCCTAAGGTCATTCTCATCTGGGAAGGCAAGTTGCTCCTGGATTCATTCATCAGGTGGATGAAACCATCAGGAATACATTCATTGGTTTCAGAGGTGGGAAGGTGGTGATCCTTCCTTAAGCATGGTGTAAAGAGCTTTAAAGGAAAAGGGAATATTTTCTTATAGATGGTGTGATGCAAGAGTTCTCAATTAGAAAAGTCATACCTGTGCTTTTTATCTCTTCATGGAAAAGGAAGAAAGTCGGGATATGGAACTCTATCACTTGAGCTATTCGGGGACATAAGGTTGTCTTCAACCTACACTCATTGCTTGCCTCATCTGTGGGTGCCAGCAGCTATGTGCACACACAAGATTTGCCAATTAATTTATCTCAACAAAACCTGTGTAGGGAAGGATTTTGCCTGCTTCTTTTAACTGGTACCTGACACCAGTCACTTTTCTACCTTCTGTGTGGCTCCCTGTGCTGCCAGATCAGAGCAGCGCACAGGACAGGTGATCTCTCCATTGCACGAGTCCCACTTTTCTGAGAGTACCATAATCCATAGAGGCAGCAAATAGGAAGAGGGAAATAGAGTGTACCTCTGTCATGAAGAGATAAGGTTATTCTGACAGAGAAAGACACTGTTTTCTCTCCTTGGTCCAATGAATATTACATATTTTTATGAATCAAGAGGAAAAACTTGTAACTTCCATGTTTATTGAGGAAAATTTGTCAACGTCATCTCCAAGGATCCTGAAAGAGTCAGAAATCATAAAGCATATATAAAAAGACAAATATCTTTGTCTTCCTAAGTTTTCAAGTCAGTTTCCTGGGTTTTTGAGGACCTCACAGATGTCTTTTAATATCTTTGGTTTCTTTCAGCCTAGAAAAGAGATGACCAAGGAAGGACATGACAGAAATGACTTGACAAAATCATGAAAACAATGCAGAAGGTGGATAGTGATCACCTGTTCACAGGTCTTTTTGACACAAAAAGTAGCTAGTGAATGAATCTTGAGAGACAAGATTCAGTTCTTTCGCAAAGTGTAAATGAGTAAATTAGATAGGTTGGGTCATTCAAGGTAATACAAAGGAATAGGCGTCTTCTGACAGAATGATACCCCTCTTGCCATCTTGCTCTGTCAAGCCAAAGTACTTGTGAAGTTAAAAATTACATGCAATGTATTGCTTTGTGAGAAGGTTCATTTTGTTTTATTGATTTCTGTACTCTGTAGACAGTTACACATGACAATCAGTGATGTGTTTTCATAATCTAGAGACCTCAGCAAATGACGGGTGAACAGCTGGGATACTGTAGCTCAACAATTGATCTACATGGCATATTTCACCATTTTACTTTCAAAAATTGTGCCCATCTTTTCCAGAATTATGCTACATTTATACCTATGTTATGTGAATGGTAATATTGTGCATAAATCTGCTGCAGAATTTAAAAGGAAAATAAGCAGTTATGTGCTACTAGGTCTATCAAGGAATTTAAAACATATTTTTAAGACTCTGAGTATCTCTTACTACAGTCTAACAAATTTTTCAGGCCATTTTTCCCTAGAAAAGAGGTATGACAGTCAGGTTACCACTCAGTTTTTGAATCAGTGCTGATGGAAACCATCCCACTGAGTTATAAAACACTATGAAAACATGGCCTTAAGAAGGGCTGTCCTGTTGATGATTTAATTTGTTTTGGTGGAACTGGCTGTTAAAATCAAAGCCCATTCCTGAGCTACTCTGACTGCAACTAGAACCAGTGTTTCAGCGACTGGGAGCCTGAAGGAGGATAAATGATCTGCTTGGGATTAGATCCACAAGTCATTCCTGTACAAACCTCATTTTTGACCCTGGATTTATTTTGCCAATAATCTCATAGCCATTCTGGATTTAGAAAGCTCTGTACAATTCTGAAATGTCAAAGTAAGAAAATACACAATACTTTGATATCCGATTTTGCTTTGTTTATGTGACGTATTCTCACCGTGGCCCATGTGGACAGTACCCAATCATTAGACCAAATCTAAATACATTGTTTCGTATGGTAATTGATATCTACCTGGAACAATAAATGCACAAAATAAGATTTTGCTGATACATTTCAAGCAAAAAAGTGATGAAGCCCAATGATAGCACTTTTGTGGTATATACCCTTGTGACACCATCAATAAACAGGTGGAACTCCAACGAGGAATATTTTGAGCTTGAGGATCACAGCTTCTCTGACTGGAGTTGAAAACAGAGGGAAGCTTTCTGTTTTGAGGGAAAAAAGAGTATTGTCAGCATTAGTCCTGCAGAGTCCATTATAGGCAGCTTCTCATATATCATTGCAACTGGAAATAACTAGATGATGGAGAACAGGCATAAAACAAGATCTTAGGTGTGTTAAAATGTCCAAGAAAATATAATTTTTAAGTACAAGGCTTGTAAAACAAGGCATTCGTAATTCAAGATTGGTTTCTAAAATGTGCATTTGACACCTGTATATTATGGTTTTGCTTTAATGGGGAAGATAGTTTTATGGGACTGGAAGAAGAATACTTGTATTGAAAGCTAAGACATGGCTTTAAGAAAACCAAATTCTAGCTTTTAGTAAATAAGTTATTTTTCTATCTTATTATTTGATAGAATTAACAGAGTCATATATGTGGAGCACATGAGTTAACATCCATATGGTGACTGACAGTGGAAAATAGACAGTGAAATATCAGGCACCTTTGCCAACAAATGTTCTGTAACCATTAACTCAATTTCCCCAGGATTTACTTAGCAGCTTCAAGTCAATAGTACAAAAAACTGAAAAAAAGTTGTTACAGTTTATGGGGAGAAAAGACTGCTAGAAAAAGCCTGCGTACAAGGAGGTAAAGTATTTTTCATGAACAAGAAGAGAGCTAGTGATTCTAAACTTTTTGCTAGTGTAAACATAGGTTTTGTCCAACACTTAATATGGACATGTCCAAGGTGTAAATCAAGAGCAAAGAGCTTGAAATATCTCTTCAATTTTTTTATTCATCCTATATATGTAATCCTGTCCATCTGAATAAAAATTCTGCTCTGTGAAGTATTCAGAAATACTGGCAAATATTTCCAAAATAAGATGTCCTCTTACTCTGTCATTCAGCTCAATCACAAATTGCTGTATCTTCTTTTGTGTCTTTGTCTTTTTCCTTTTTCACCGTCTTTTTCTCTAATGCTTTAATCCCTATCAGTTGTCATGCTTGTTACTTTTTTCTGTCCTCTTTTATCTTATAATGCTGATGTGGTCTTACATCTAAAGTGAGAAAACAGAGCACAGGGAGGTTTGCGTACAGTAGCTGCAGGTTCTGCTAACTATAGCTAGCAGTTGGAAGGCCAGTGAAAGCCAAAATTGTGGGAAAGAAGATGGAATAAAAAAGTTCAGGGAACAGTAAATTAAAGTAAGCATTAAAAAGATGGAAACAGGGAAGAAAAAGGGTTTTAGAGAGTGTCTTGTGTCTTTCCTGCACATATAGCTACAGTTGTAGCTGTATCTCTGATATTCCTTAGGGGATCATAGAATTGGGGCTACCAGAGAGCAGTATCATATAGGCTGCAGTATTACAACTTCACTGAAGTTCTCTGTAGCATAAGTGTAGATTGTAAGTGGAAACTGACAGGCTGGTATTCGGTGGGATCTCAACACACTCATATATTAGTTGGGTGGGTGTGTCGATCTGCTTGAAGGTCAGGAGGCTCTACAGAGTGATCTGGACAGGCTGAATTGATGGACCGAGGCCAGTAGTATGAAGTTAAGTAAGGCCAGGTGCCAGGTCCTGCACTTGGGCCACAACAAACCCCTGCAACGTTACAAACTTGGGGAAGAGTGGCTGGAAACAGCCCGGCGGAAAAGGACCTGGGGTTGTTGGTTGACAGCCAATTGAATATGAGCCAGCAGTGTGCCCAGGTGGGGAAGAAAGCCAACATCAGCCTGGCTTGTATCAGAAATAGTGTGGCCAGCAGGAGGAGGGAAGTGATTGTTCCCCTGTACTTGGCACTGGTGAGGTCACACCTTGAGTACTGTGTCCAGTTTTGGGCCCCTCACTTCAAGAAGGACATTGAGGTGCTGGAGCATGTCCAAAGAAGGACAACAAAGCTGGTGAAGGGTCTGGAGAACAAGTCTTATGAGGAGCGTCTGAGGGAACTGGGGTTGTTTAGCCTGGAGAAAAGGAGGTTGAGGGGAGACCCTATTGCTTTCTACTACTACCTGAAAGGGGGTTGTAGAGAGGTGGGGATTGGTCTCTTCTCCCATGTGACAAGTGACAGGATGAGAGGAAATAGCATTAAGTTGTGTCAGGGGAGATCTAGGTTAGATATCAGGAAGAACTTCTTTACAGAGAGGGTTGTGAAGCACTGGAACAGACTGCCCAGGGAGGTGGTGGAGTCCCCATCCCTCGAGGTATTTAAGAGACGTGTAGTTGTGGTGCTGAGGGACATGGTTTAGGGACACTGGAAGTGCAGGGTGAACAGTTGGACTCAATGATTTTAAAGGTCTCTTCCAACCAGATGATTCTATGATTCTATGATTCTATATTACAAGGAAACTTCTTTGATTTTAGGATTTTTTCCTCATCCAGTTTCCAGTCTCACAGAAGATCACTTTAAGTAAAGACCTGGATGATGTTATTAGGTAAATTTTAACTTTGAAGTCATTACTGCTCCTTCCTTATCCCGATATCAATACTACTTGAGGGGAAAAGAAGTATCTGGAATAGAATATTTAATAGAATATATGCTAGAATGGTTTGTAGATCCCTGGAAAGGCCAATTCATGCTTATCCCAAAAGCCATGGTTGGACAAATGTTCATAAATTATCTTGACTTAAAAAAAGGCTTCACATTAGTAAGATAAGCAGTGGAGTTACCCCATTTGTCATTAACAGTATGGAAATACAAATATATCGAAAATAACTTGGATATTGCCCGAAGAACATTGCACTCCACACTTAGGATTTGAATGCAGATTTTTCTCAGTTGCAAATATAGGAGTTGCAATTAACTTCAGTGAAGCTGGTCGGGTAGGGGTAGTTTAGATCATCTGTAATTTTGGATATTTTTAGCATGATAGGGTCTAGAGGGGGAGGGGAAAGCATCCCCTGCTCTCAAATTCATCCTTAATCATTAATTAGTGACAGTGAAAAGGTGTAATCTGATTATCTTTTCTTCACAAAAGAATAGGCAAATTATTACTGTCCTATCCCAAAAGCTAGAGAAGGAAACAAAATTTGTCACTCAAGCATGAAAAGACTCATTTTTAATCATTATATTTTATAATAGATCTAAATTCCCCATTATAATAACTTATTTTTCCTGTAGCTTTACTCAGATTGTGCCCTACAGCTGTAAAAAATGAGTTTCAAATCAACTATCTCAATAACAAATCTAATTACAGAAATCCCTAAATTTGCCAAGAGCAGTAAATGGTAAAAATGCCTGCAATTGAGCTTGAAAAGAAATAGGCTTTTTTACATCAATTAAAAAGGAGATATATTTTAAAGATACAGTGGTCAACTGAATCAGCAACAACATAAAACATCTGTGGAATGCACCGGCATTCAGGTCTTCAAAGGGTTCTATTTCCCAGGCAGCCAGTAGTCTGAATTGCTCTGCATAGTAATGCCGTTTGTAACTTTGTCTTACAGCTACCATTACTAAAGTTTTTGTTTGGTTTTGTTGCTGTGGTGGTTTGTTTGTTTGTTTTAATCAATGATAATCAATGAGAAAATAATAAGGCAGGGGGCATGCATTCACCGCAGAAGCTTTTCTTGTGCAAGAGCTAGTTATTGTACAGTGAGAGTAGGAGGCTAATTGGCTACTAATCAGAAGTGCAAATGAATAATAAGGAAAAATAGTTCTTTGGGGAGAACATGAAATGTTTATTCATCATGCCAGCATACACATTCCCATCTCGTTCCCGTTTTCATTAACTCCATAACACATCTATCTGAGCTTTCTTCCCGAAGGACACTTTGCTATCATGCTCTTTGATGACCAGTATCTGGTGAGCTAATGTTCTCAGGCAGGCTCATTACTGAATAGTGGCTGACACAAAATTATTCATCTTCCCATTTCATAATTGACAGAATCAAGGGGAAAAACTTGTGTTTAATTGCTCAGAATTTCTTAGTAGTAGAAAAAAAATCCAGAATGGACATGTTTTCTTCTACTCCAGAGGAAATGGACTTGACTTAAGACGTTTTGGGGCAATAGGAAAACGGTCTGAAGCTGCTTATGTTCCAGTTTTAGGTCTGAAGGGTGCCAATTATCCTGTCGAGGATACAGCATGGACTTGGGATTTCTTTCTAAATTACTTTCATTAATACGAGCTTCTTAAAATGAGATAAATAAAAATTCTGATCATAGCTATATTTAGAACTCCGTATAAGTCAATTCAACAAGAAGGCAACAGTCATAACATTCCAAACTTAAGAATTTCATATTTGAAAGAAGAAAAAGAGAAAAGAGAGAGGATTAACCCCATTTTTTCAGCCTTGTATGCACCTGGGTGTCACCCAGTGTAAACGCTGATGAAACGGGCAGTGCTCCAAAATGTGGTTCAGATGCAGCCACTTTGCTTGTGCATGGTTTTTCTTTCTTTTTTCCTCCTTTTCCTTTTCCTTTTCCTTTTCCTTTTCCTTTTCCTTTTCCTTTTCCTTTTCCTTTTCCTTTTCCTTTTCCTTTTCCTTTTCCTTTTCCTTTTCCTTTTCCTTTTCCGTTTTTTCTTTTACTTTTTCTTTCTTCTTTTTTCTATTTTTCTTCTTTTTTCTTTTTCTTTTTCTTTTTCTTTTTTCATTTTTTATTTCCTTCTTTATCCTTTTCCTTTAATTTTCTTTTTTATTTTCTTTTTTTTCCTTCCTTTTCCCCTTTTAGCTGGCTTGTGTAAGATCAGCCAGAGCCTCTCTTCATGTGCATTTAAATCATTGAATACATGTGCCCACTGATTAAAATAAATCAAAAGCAACAACTTTATGCTAGTTTACATGCAATCAGATTTTCTGAGATGTTTGGTATGTGTCACAAAAAAGCAGTGTAATTTTTGCTGTTCTTTGTGTTGTGCCCTGTAGTTTGAGAAGAAACTGTAACTGAAGTGGATGAGACATCACTATGTGGTTACGATAGTGGAGGAAAGTAAAATAGAGATTAATTGTGACTGAGTTAGTCCATCAGGAGCTAGGTGTGAAACTTCAAATGTGTGTTAGTGCTGTTGTGCGAAAATTTGCAGTATTCCCTAAGGAACCCATTATTTCCATATTTGCTTGTAAATGTTTCCTTATACATGCAGTTATTTGCAGTTCTAAACACAAGGTTTGTTTGGGTGGGGGGAAACTAAATTGCTATCGGGAGATTTTTAGTTGAACTTCCAGTTCAGTCTAATAAATAGAATACTTTTTTTTTTTTTTTTTTTTAATAATAGTGGAGGCCTGATACTGCAGTCTTGAGATTCTGAGTGCTTTCACCACATAAACCAATTACAGGAAAAGGTATTAGCTTCTAAGACTAGGAATCATTTTCTCTAGGGATTTTCTTAGTAACTATTTGCTTTCAGACACTATAAACCTAGGGTTTTTTAAAATTTTGTTATTTTCCTGTTAAACAGAGCATTAACTCGTTAAAAAACTTAAATTCTGGAAATATTAATTTCTTAATTATTTTTTCTTTTTTTTTCTTTCCTCCAAATCTAATGCAATGCACACTTCATCTTTAGAGATAATAATTTTCTATGACCTACTGCATTTAGGAACTATTTCTTCCTGTATAAATAAATTCAGAGGTTTCTTTCTTACCTGATACTCCCTCCCATGGCCAGTTCCTCTGCTGCTCTCTGCTGTTGCTGTTCTTGTTCATAGGTAACTTTGACCTCACTTACGAGTATCTTCTTTATGCACCCTACCATTTTACCTCCTTCTTCTCAGGATCTTAAAATACTTTGGCAGATGGACCTTTTTTTCCTAAACTCAGAGTAAGGTACCAGGTATGTTACAGCTACTTGTTTGTACTGCTTTTGTTGTAATCATGGTGGAAGCAAAATCAATCTTTTTCTTTTGTTGCTATGATTCATTTCAGAGAAGAAAATAAATACCTTAATGTACTAGTTGTGAATAATTTCATTTGTAAAGCACTCTTTCAAATTTCCCTATGAGTAAACTACTCAGATTGCTTTCTCATTTCTGCCTGTGTTTATGTTTTTTGTCTTTGCCTCTTTGAGAGCTTTGCGTATTTACACTAACACCAGTGAATCTGATATTATTAAAAATCTTCATATTATTAAAAAAAATTGTCTGTATATCTCTTATCTTTTGGATTTTGTACTGACCCATTGTAGGAATAAATACATATATGTACAATTTACAGGCATGGAGGTTGTCTTTATTGATTCATTAAAGAAAACTTGTTTGAAAAGCAAAAATTACTCATATATTTTTCCTCCTGTAGCATTTACTAAGGTGAAAATTACCAACCAACTCCTTCATTCTTGAAACTGGTATCTCCAGTATTTATTAAAATGTGGGAAAATTAAAATATCATTTTTTATGTGGTTCAGCTTAGTCAGAAATGAACACCAGAGTTTGGTGCAGGAATAAATGTTCATAATGGTTTAACCTGAACTCACAATCCTTAAACAATGAGAGCAATCATCCTTTCAGACATGTATATTTTGTATTTTGCCTTCTATTTTAAATATATCAAGACTCATTATCTCACCCTCTTTATCTAGCAGGTTTTCTTTATAACTCTGTAGAGCAATGGGGTTTTATTTCCATGTTAATGTTGATTTTACTTTTTCTGAGCTAAGTTACAAAACAGACCATATGCCACTGCTATTTCTTCTTTACTTATTAATTTTAAAGTCCTGTCTCTTGATGCAATCAAAGTTCTAAGAAGGCTATGGATTCTTGACTCTCCTGTGCTTTTACGAATTATTTCCGTCCCTAGAGGATCAATGTCTAGCTTTCAAACAACTCTGGATATTTTAAATAAAACATTTGAGATACCTCTACATTTAATCACCAAAAAAAAATCTTCCTGCCTTGGGTTGCTTACATGCTGTCTTCTAATTCATTTGGTCAGCTTTCACTGCTACCTTCCTAGCTTCAAATTCCTTCAGTTCTGCAAGTACAGTTCTTTATTTGAGACTAGTCCTGGGGTGGTTTCTTTCTGTACGTGTATGAAAATATTATGTTCAGGTTTGCACCCTGGAGTGGTTTTGGCAACAACTAATATCACTTATTCTAGACCTTTAAGAGCTCAACTGCATTCACGTATTAAGGATGCACACATCCAATTTCACAGCTGGTAATTGAAAGGACAAAACAGTACCTGCAGTTCAAGCATGCAAAAAGGAAGGATATCTCAAAAAATCTGCCCCAGGGATCTTGTTATGCAAAACATTCCGTAAATGGTGTCTGTAGAAACTTCGTTCTGGTCTGACTCTGATCATTAAAGACACGTCTGAAAAATTAGACAGTAAGAAAGGTTATCTCAACATTTAGAAAAAAATCCGAGCTGTTAAAATGGACCTGGGATGATCTTCCGGCAGAGCGTGTGTGTGATTAAATCTGTGCTGCAAAGCTAAAGTAAAAGCAGCAGCATTGCTACCCTCCCCTTTAACCCCCTGGGAAGGAGCACTTGGTGTGGAAGGAGAAAGATCAAAACACCCAGCAGAGGCTTTAGAGGACTGGGGCAGGAAGCTGAAAAGGAAAGATAAAACATGGAACTGAAAGGTGATGAAAGCATTGAGTATTAAACTGCAGCCAAAGACTTTTGTGAGAACATGTGACTTGGTAACTGTCAAAGCAAAATCTCCTCCCCTTCCCTCTCACCTAGGAAGATACAAAGAAAGGTAAAGTAGGACAGATGAGACAAGTGGCTTCAGTGGTCTTTTCTTGTGAATCCTGTTATCCCAGACTGGAGAATAGGTAAAGCAGCAACTTTGTGACCTTCTCTCTTCATATAGTCAACATTCCTCTTTGGGGTACATTATGTGTAACGTGAAAACAAACATGTAACTGAAAAACAAATATGACATCACAGCTGTATGGCAATACACTAAGTAAATACCCAAGTGGTGAATTCTTCTCAGTGTAACATTTATTAATAACCACTCAAAAATACCCAGTTTCCAGAGTTCCTAAAACCTGTTATAAGAAAGTTCCTCCAATATGACAGTATGATTCTATTCCTCATAACAATAATTTCCAAAAGGCTGAGATCTTACCTTACAAATGCCAACAAAACTGTCAGTACCGACAATTTCCTTCAGACCACTCCATCCCACCGGACTCTTTGGCGGTGTAGACGCATACAGCTTATGAAAGCACCACGTGAAATTCGTGAAAGATTGCTTCTAGAACAGTCAGTTCCTTCACAGCCTGTATTCACAGGAGGGACAGGATAAGTTCCATCTCTGGAGTTTTGGGCTGTTTGTGGTTCAAATTCAGAGCGCAACTATCCGAATGCTGAGATTAGATTCTGCACGATTGAAAGGACATAATGTTTCTTTAACTTTGCTTATTAATGACTCCATTACCAGGACAATCATAAGCCAAAGGGAGAATGATTTTCTTCATAAGTAGTTTCTTTACCTCTGCCTTTTTAGTACTGTAGATATAGATCGTGGCATAAAGAAACACATCAATATCCTTTTTTTTTTTTTCCCCACAGCATAATTTATGTAGAATTATACCATCCTTTTTTAATCTCATGATGTTAGTTTTTTATAATTACTTTTAAATCTATGAATGTAAATACTGTACAGTTTATTAGTTTCTTTTATTTACAGCTTGGATGAGACATATGTCTACCTAATCAGAGAGGCTAACTACTAGGCAGTCATGCGGAAGAGCGAGCATTGACATTCAGTATTTCATGACTTGTTAATTAAAAGGGAGTGACAAAGTGAGAGGAGATACTTTCATGAAGTGTTAACTTTGATGTTAAGGCACAAAATAAGACAAATGAAACCAGAAATTTACAGTCCTTTTTGAAAGACATCATCAGCTGATTGTGTTTAAGAGCCTGCCAGCGCTAATGAAAGTCACTGATTTATTGTTGTTGTTTTGGGGGTTTTGGTAAGCGGGTTTTTGTTTGTTTGTTTGTTTTTTTAATAGCATAGAGTTTATTTTTAATGCTCCAAATAAGGTCCTGTAAAAACCTTCCTAGAGCGAGAAACCTGACATTCACAACCTTTCTAATATTTATTGTTTTCTTGAGTCTTATGCTCATCCGTTCTCTAAACTACATCTGTTTTTTCTATAAACTATAAACTGTTTGTTTGTTTTCAAATAGTTTTTTACCATCATCCTAGAAAAGAATTATAATACTTTTGTCTTTTTCAAAGCATCCTTTTCACTAAAAGATAAAATTTTTTAGTGGTGGTCTTATTATTTTTCTTCTTGATTATTTCCTGGTTGATTTGGTTTATCATGAAGTTTTAAATACTCTGTAAACAAATTGTTAAATAAAACAAGGCTCTCTTCTGAAATACGGACAAAGATACATATGGTGGTATCTCAGGGCATTGAAGCTCAGATAAAGAATGAGACTATACAAGTAATTCTTGGAATTCCTATCATGGAGAAAGCACTGAAAGAAATAAAGAAGGAAGTTTTCTGTTAACTGTTCACTACTCTTAAGTCCGAAGCAATTTTTTTCCCCCTTTTGATTACGTAAGTTTAAAAGGTAACATGAAAGCTGCAGAAGAGCATTTTGACTTTTTAGCAGTTTGGCTTCTGATCTTGCAGTCATATTTGCAAGTGTCTAGTTGTTTTACTGTTCCAGTATCTTGCTCAGTCTTTTCTGCTCTATAAAAGTATTGTGATGTTAGAATATTCTTTGCTGGGCAGGACGCCTCTCAGAAGATTTTATAAATGAGTTTATTTCAAGTATATTTCAGGAATAAGGAAACTTGTAATTTCATTTCCATTTCCACAGAACAAATAGTCCTTTTGATATGGGAAACAGTATGTTAAGTTGGATAACAAGGTCTTATCATCATGACTTTGAAAGTAAAGGGATGTAGGGATGATAGTATCCCATTCTTATTGCCTAGTAAGATTTGATAGATATCTCTATATCCACATAGCATTAGGCCTACTTTTATATTTTCCTTTTCTTTGCTGAAAGTGAAAGACCTTGGAAAAAGTGAATAAAACATACAATAAAAATATTATATCAGAATTTATTTTCCTAGGGTTTTCAGAAAATTATAGAATCATCTGGTTGTAACAGACCTTTAAAATCATCGAGTCTAGCTGTTCACCCTGCACTGCCAGGGTCCCTAAACCATGTCCCTCAGCACCACATCTACATGGCTTTTGAAATGGAAGCATAATGAATAGCTTATTTAAATGTTTTCTATGTGGACTTTGGCTTTGTGACAGTCTGAATCAGCTATTCTTTACATTTACTGTGTAAAAATAACAGGTATTATAACCTGTCATATAAAATGTACCTGGAATCACCACATACTTAAGGTTATAAGCATAAAATAGTTTGGTGGTCCAACAAAAATATTAATCGTGCAGAAAGAATAAATTATTCGGTTTAAGATGCGTTTAAGATACTGCACCACATAGAAATCTGTCAAGAAGGAAAGTCAATGTTTAAAATTATGTCTAATACATAAATCTGTATTTAATAAAAGTATAGGTAACTGTTACGTGGATACATTCTGTATTTTAACTTAATAGGAAAATACAACATTATAGTCTTATGGAACTTTACTGGAAACAGGAGACTAGCTCCCTTAATTTAAAAATAAGGAATTCATTTTCAAGAATTCAGAGCAGCACAAGGATTACTTTATCAGCTAGAGATGTGTCTTATATGGAGGAGTGAAGATATTATTTGGTCACCTGGAGAGAGCTAGGAGTTTAAAAAAATAATTTTAAAAGCAGTGTAGACACAGACAGATAATCTCAGGGTAGAAAAGACCATTATGATTGTTTTCTTTCATGGATAAAAACCCTCCCCATTCTCCATTACATTTGCCATGTATATCAGTCACCACATTGCAGCTTGATTTTCAATTCTTTTTTTATTCATATAGTCCTCCTGAAGTTTGAACAGAAGACTCTGATAAAATATCCGAGTATCAGCATAGCCAGTGCTGTGCATGGACGCAAGGTCACATCACTGGTTTTGTTATGCAGCTACTTGTTGTATATCCAGGGATCATACCAGCACTCCTAGATGCAGGATTGCTCTGTGAGCTCATGTTGAATTGACTGTGATATTCTGACTCACTTCCTTCCAAGACAAAATATTTTTTGCAGCAGGTGTAGCCCACATTCTTTGTTTCCAAATCCAAATTTGCTTAGACCAGCTTGCATTAAAACTTTTTAAAAATATATTTTCTCTTTTGACTCTTATGTTCAGAAGAAGTAGATTGTGGAAAAAACCAGCATGGGTAAGATAAAATACAAAATATTACAGAAAATGTATACTGCTTGAAGTTCCTCTGGCATGAAAAAAAAAGTATTTTTCCAAAAAGTTTTATAATCTGAAGTGTATAACATGCACAGTAAATATTACTGATTTTGATAAAAAAAGAAGGGGAAAAGACAGGAGACAACATTACAAAAGTAATATTCTGTGGTTTCTTTCTTTGGTTTCATATATCAAAGAGGGATGTAAATCAAGGAGCGGGGAAAATGTTTATTTAACTAGGTGGCAGTTGTAAAGAAAACATTATAGTTCTGTTTATAGAACTGTTGTCAGTGTTGGCTTCATTACTCATTTCAGACACCTATCTTGAAAGATATTCTATTAGTAACACTGAAATTATTCTGGCTAACCCTTGCCTATGTTCTTCACTTTACTAAACAGTCTCCTAGCCACATCCCTTCTGATTCATGCGAAAAAGGGTCCTTCCCACATAAGTGGTTACCTTGCATGTTTTGATCCCTCAAGAAAGATTTTGATTTTATTTTTATTTTGTTATGAGGAGGGAAATGATAGTGCCTAAACTGTGGTTTGAGATTGTCTTCTTCATTCCATGTGAAGCTATTTCTCTGTGAAGCTATTTAATGAAAAAATTTAAACATTTAAATGTTACCTGTCACATAGTCTGAAGATCAATGTTATAGTTTGAGAATGAATACTAGTGCATTCCAGTCTTTGTTTCCAGTATTTGCAACACTCAGTGCTACTCATACAACTATTCATTCCTAACAATGATGTTCCTTCCCCCTTTAATCAGTAAAATACATCCACAGTCTTCAATTTTTCCTTTCACTTCCATGCAGAACTCCATAGCCCGCCTTCTACAATTTGAACTGGAATTCAATTCTGAAAATCATTAAAGCAAAGGAGGATAGATCTCAAAATCACAGGAAACAAAAGCTCTCATTATGCATTTTTATTATCACGGGTTTTTTGGCTATTTAAATGTAACGATATTTCTTCTTGCCCAGTGGACAACTGCAACATTTTACAGAGGAAAAATATGGCATTATAAATAGCAAAAAATAAACAATTATTTTCTTAAAAATTGCTCATTAAAGATTTGTTTGTGAAAATTTTTGATGTGGCTTTCAGAAAATTTTCCGTAAAAAACCCAAGTACTCATCAAAATATCTTCAAACAAAAAACTATTAAGTTACTTGAATCTAGTAATAACTATTTTCATAACTAATTCTATAATATCAGAAAAACTTTCTTTCTTACCAAAATAAGTCAACTTCTACTGTAGAAATTATGGTCAAAAAAATAGTAGAACACATTAAAAGATGACATATATAAAAAGGAATACAGTGAATTATTTTGGCAATCAACTTAGTACTTCTTCTGTCAGGCCAAGGATTTCTGGGTATTTCCTAGATTGTGTAGCAGGCATTTGCAGAGAAAACAATTTCAGTTGCCAAAGTTTGCTGCATAGAGGTACATCAGATGCTGCTGTTTTTGAACCGTGCTTTCTTGGACTTTGGCAGACAGACAGATGGCAGATGGGCAAGCATCTGCTTATTTTTGCTCTTCAGTTAAACAGGCAAATCAGTGCCATTTTAAAAATACATTGGTTTAAACCCAATGTTTTGGCTGGTGAAAAACCCTGAAAATAAACAAATGAAGATAATCCTTACTACCATAACCTTTTTCTGCAAAGCTTTGAATGAATGATTTTTCTTCCCCCCTCCCCCACCATTGTCCTAGTTTCTATGACAGTCTATTTTAAGGCTATTATGGCCCATTGAACTAAGTAGGGCATAATATTTTATCAAGAGCTTTTTGCAAACAGCTCATAATTCTTAGAGAATGTCTTTCAGAAATATATTGTAAATCAATTTTACATTTTATTCTGTTTCCAGCTTTTTTCTTGAAAACAGAGGGAACTGTAACAGCTTCCTGGGGTTTTTAAATTTCAGTTATTCTAGATGAAAAAGTAGACAAAAATCAGCATATCTGGATCACCGCTATTCATACAAGCTTTTCAACAAATGATATCAAATTGTTGTGGAATGAATGAAAAACAGCACTTAGCCTGGGCATTATTCCACGTGACTGTCGCCAGCACTGCTGGAAAAACTTCATCGACAATTTAAGAATAATCAAAAGTTTGGTCACATCATTCTGGAATACTCTCAGCTTGCTGCTGGGTGGTTTTCTAGAGAAATGGAGACACTAATCTAAATATCTTCAGGTGCAGATGGGAACTGGGCACAGCTTCCTGTCTTTGCAGGTGTGTGTTCTACTATAAGATATTCTACCCTGAAAGAAAAGAGAGTTCAACTGATCCAATTAAAAAGACTATGTTACAGTGTTATGCAGATCTATTGACCCATTTAGTGTAATAGTCTTACCTACTTTTAATTTTTGTGTGATTTCTGCATAGCAGAGCAATATCAAGAACATGAGAATGAACATGGACATTGGACCCCATGAAGTAGAAAGAAGCAAGACAAAGGCGTGAGAACACCAAAATGGAAAAACTGTGAACTTCTGTGCAGCAGCAATAGCAGTCTGAATCAAGGTTTGATTTTTGTTCCCCACTTGATCAATAGAAAGTGTTTCCACTTTGAAGAAAGTTGTATGTCCTAATCCCAAATCAAAATATCATCCAAGGACTGTTTGAGACATCATTTCCCAGCATAGCCAGAGAAATGGGAAGCAGACAGCAGATCATCTAAGGACGGGACAGAATAAACTTTAAAAAATAGAAAAGACTGACATACAGTTACTCTGCTTTTGAGGAGAGATGAATGGCCCATAAGTGTTTAAATTTATAAAATCTTAGGATATCTCAAGTTGGGAAGGACCCATAAGGTTCATCCAGTTCAACACGCTACTCCTTGCAGGACTACCTAAAACTAAATCATATGACTAAGAGCATTGTCCAGACACTCCTGGAAATCCTGAACTCTGCCAGGCTTGATGCCATGACTACTTCCCTAGGGAGTCTGTTCCAGTGACCAGCCACCATCTCAGTGAAGAAATTGGACGATCTCAATCTATCTAGTGATGGCCTGGCCCTAGAAAAGGAGTTCTTTGTCTCTTCTTGATGATCATATCAAACTGGCATAGTAGATACAGGTGATATAGAGAATGAGATTCAAGAATGATCTAAAACCTAACACAGCAATTGGAAAGAACAAAAATCAGGGAGAGAGGCTACAGAAGACGATGAAGGATATTTGAAAGGCAGCTGCTTCCTGTTGGTGACATCCATCTAGGTCCTCCTGAAAATAAAGAAAGTCTCTTTGTTAAGCAGAAGGGGACAGTAACATGCACGGAAAGCTTATACTGCATCGGCTGGAAACACCTTCAAATTTAGACATTTTACTGAAAAAGATTTTTAGAAAAATAGAAACAATATAAAAAATTCATAATTACGTTAGCAAGAAAAAACTGTGTCTCAGGGAGAATAAGGAATCTCTTCTTGGATCTATAACGCCTTTTCTTGATCTTCATGGCACAGGATGCATTTCCCCGCTTAATTTAGCCAAAAATCTAAATTTAAGTGATCTTAAGACCTTCGTGATTATTAGGCATTCTTTCTGCCAATGTTTCAGTATTTTAAAGGGTTCTGCAAACACAGTAAATCACTTCTGCGAAAACTGTTGATCACGTTTTTTGCGTAGTGTTTCTTCCTGAGCCTTTTAGTGAAATTACCTGTAACTGAATATTGGCGAAATTTCTTTCTAAAAATAATACCTGTATTCATGGAGTACATGTGATTTGGGGTACTTAAAACTCATATGCGTTTCTTCTGGGTTTTGATTTCCCACATGCTCTTAAAATTTCCCTTTCCATGTGCAAGGAAGCCCTTGACTGTTAGGCTTGGGGAACCAGAAGTGGTAGATCTAATCCTGGAGGACTCAAGTGTAAGGAGGAAATGGTCCCTTAAGTTTAATATGTTTTTAAGTGATTTTTGAATTCAGTATTTTGTCTTATTTTTATAGGAGTGGTATCACTAAAACCTATGTTAAACATTGGAATATTTTACCTGGCCAACATAACTTTTTTGATAAATAATCCCATGGCCTGTCTTCACTTTACTCTTAGGAGGTGATTTGATGTTAAGTTTAGAACCACTTAAAGTGATTAATTACTTAAAGTAATTTAATTGCACCATGGGCTGTGAAATGCTGCTGTGAATTTGTACTCAGCAGAGGGCTAACCAATGACTTCACTGTACATTTACATATTTTTTTAAAAGGTATACTAAGCAATGCATTTTTTTCACTTCTGGAATCTTTCCCTGAGGAGCATATATTGATTGCTCTCCAACTTCTAGTGAAAGGGCACCAAAAAAGTGAATATTGAAATAGGTTTTTGTTATATGCAGGCTAGTTCTGTACTTTTTCTTCACTAATTCTGTTTGTATAACACAACACATTGGATAAAAGAGTTCAAGCAGCTCTTGAAATGTCCATCCACACACTGACACATGCACATGCACTATGTGGACGAACAAGCAAGCTCAATTGTCGGATTTTTTTTGAAAAGTAGTCCAGTAGTAGTAGTTCAGTGACCAAGGAACAACACCTGTCCAACTACATGACTGCATGTCAAAAGGCAGAGATGATTTAAGGTCTTCCTTCGACCAACTGTATTCTTAATTGTTCCTCTCGGTTTGTTATGAATTTGGCTGTGGCTCTAGGCATGGTTTCTTTGCTTCTTTTCCCTTGAAACAGAATGCAAACATTTCCACCAGATATTTTCTGTATATAATCACAGTGGGTTTTTTTAAAATTAATTTATTAATAGTATCTGGCCTGGACTACCACATAAATAACATTGTAACATGTCTAGAAATATTCAAATTGCTTTTGTTAAGTATAATTCAAGTATTACTACTAAGTAACTCAGATGGTTAACTATGACATCACTTGGCAAGGCTGTAAAACCTAGACTAAGAATGGATGCAAGGTATCTCAAAGAGGGGAACTTTGATTATTCTATTCAGAAGGGCTTTACATTGGAACTATTCAAACTAAACTAGATCACTCTTAACTACAACTAAATATTGGCAGAAAAAAAATAGGGCACTATAAACAGAGGATATTGATGGACTGAGAGATATTCATACATTTCTATCCTCAATAACGAATACTTTATCACCTCCTCTTCCAGATGAAATAGCTGACTCACACTTGTTTAAGATAAGAGAAAGGTAATTCTCCTAGGGGAAGAAAAGTCTTTACAAGAAGATTCACAAAATTTGACAACTTCTCAATCTCTGCAGCTAGGTGCTAGTTTTCGATTTAGCTTTTTAGCATTAAAACCTCAGATACAATCAAGATTTCCTGTAAAGAGCAAAAGCAATTCTGCAGTGATATTTGCAAATAATTACATTTATTGAAGATAATAGGGCAATAAAAGAGCTACTGCATTCATAGGACAGCTTGCAAATGCTGACTCTTGAATGCCGATCCCCACAGCCAGAAAACCTACCTTTGGTTTGGAATGGGACTGACATATCATTGAACAAGGTGGTCCTGAAGACAGAAATGGAGGGCAAAAGTTCCTCTACATAAATAGAGTTGCCGTATATCCATATAACTGCCTTGACATGCGTTCTTTTCTATCCAGGCCTCCTCTTGGGATGTATATATAGTCTACCACACATGCACAGCCCTGAGGTCTATGACATATATTCATAGAATCGTAGAATCACAGAATGCTCTAAGTTGGAAGGGACCTTAAAGGTCATCTAGTTCCAACCACTCTGCCGTGGACAGGGACACCTTTCCCTAGACCAAGTTGATCAAGTCCCATCCAACTTGGCCTTGAACATTTCCAGGGAGGAGTTATCCACATCTTCTGTGGGTGCCCCACCAGTCTCACAGTAAATAATTTCTTCCTTACATCTCATCTAAACCTGCCCTCTTTCAGTTTAAAACCATTACCCCTTGTCCTGTCACTACATGGCCTTTTAAACAACCCCTGCCATCTTTCCTGTATGCTTCTCTTTCAAGTACTGAAAGGCTGCAGTAAGGTCTCCCTGGAGCCTTCTCTTCTCCAAGATAAACAACCTCAACCCTCTTAGCCTGTCCTCATAAGGATGGTGCTTCATCCCCTTGATCATCTGCATGGCCCTTCTCTGGACCCGCTTGAGCAGGTCCGTGTTCTCCTTACACTGGGGATTCTAGAGCTGAACGCACTACTCTGGGTGGGGTCTCACCACAGCAGAGTAAAGAGAATCACCGCCCTTGATCTTCTGGTCACACTTCTTTTTATGTATCCCAAGATACAACAGGCTTTGTGGGCTGCAAGTGCACATTCCCAGCTCACGTCCAGCTTTTCATCCACCAGCACCCACAAGTCCTTCTTCACGGAGGCTGTTTTCAATCCACTTGTTGCTCAGCTCGGTTGTGCCTTAATCCCTGTGAAGGACCTTGCACTTTGCCTATACTTTCCAGACACACTAGTCATATTGCCTGCACTTTGACACAGACTAGAGTCAAAGTTTGTAATCACGTATGCCTATTTCTGTCCAGTAAATGTAAGAGGTAAAGACAAAGGCTCTGTATATGAGGTGGTACTGGCAGACATCAATAATTACTCATTGGTTTACATTATAAGAATGAAGTACCAGGCAGGTGAGAAAATTGGCAGAATCTCTTCTACTCAAGTTTTTTTGAGGTGCTTAAGCCCTTTTCATCCTGTTCAGAATCTCAAAGTTCAGGATTTTATGTCGTGCTTGAAAGATACAAGAGAGTGACAGACATTATTCAGATTAGAAGAAAAGGTTGAAGTAAAAGTAGAATGGCAGATATTTTTATAAATGCTCAAGGTGCTTGTCACTCAGGGTAATATTTGCCCACCAGAAAGAAGAGTTTTTTTCTTTCTGAAGTATGTCTTTCATAAAAATAAGTGAAGAGTCAGGTGAATTGTCAGCATTCCTTCATAAGCAAATTAATATTCTCATATTGCCTTAAACAGAGGGGAGGATATGAAGTTAATTACTGATCAGCAGGTGACCAGTAAAACATTTAAGTTTTTCTTTGTGAAATTATACATTGTAACGTCGTGCAGAGCAGAAAAAAATCATCCAGATTTTCTGTGAAAGGCTTAAAAATCTTCAGCTGAAATAAGTGGCACGGATTTGCTAACTGTTCCTGTTTCAAAATGAAAAGTCAGACAAGTAATAAAACTAATAATCAAGAAAAGCTCAGCTACTGAATTTTAAAAAGGGCCTTGCTACTCATTCAAATTCCCTTCTGAAACAATCTTCAGATACTAAGACTTTTCCTTTTAAAAAGATTCTGCCCTGTCAGAGATTCTTTGCCCATGTTCTCATATCCCAGTTACTGGGAGATCTGGAGATTCATGTGGAAAACTGGAGTCTGGCTTTACAGTGTCAGCTGGGGATTTGAGGTCATGGAAAACCACCTGAATCTGTTCATTCTGCCACAAATTGCCACTTTTAGAAAAATAATGATGTAATTTTTTTTTTTCCGTACTGTAGAAGCATATGACCATGTGCAGAAAAGACCACAGAAAGTGGTAAAAAAGGAGAAAGTAAGAAAAAAAAATAAGAAAGGTTGGGAAAGCAGCAGTATCAAAAGCAATAAGCTTTACTGAGCCATAACACACAAGCAATACATTGATTTTTCCCTTTCATTTACTCTTTTTTTTAAAAAAGAGGTTTTGTAGCTGTTAAAAAATATTTTTGTGGCAATTTTCTTGGTATTGAAGATGTTGGAACTTCACTGCAATATAAACATTTTTATTCCTAATCCCAAACTGCGATATTAAAAATAATTGGTAGGGCAAGTGAAAACTGTTCTAGACTACAACTCCGTACAATTTCTTTTTCTCTTTGTCTGGTACGTTGCAGAAGAAGAACGTCATCAAGACTGGGAATTTCCTGAGGAGGTGATGTAATTATCCAAATTTGAGGGGCAGAGGACTGGGATTGGGGGTGGTGTTGTAATACAGATTCACTTACTACTTCCTTGCCCCTATCAAAATATATGAATTTTTAGGGTTGACTAAGTCTGTAAAGTTGTGTGCAGCTTAGGAATTCAATGTTCCAGTGGGCACTGTTGTTTCAGGACTGCAAGAAATTGAAGTAAATAATTTTTGTTTACCTTTGAAAGGAATATCAAACACCTCAATCAACAGAAGGCTAGAAAATGTACACATAATTTCATGAGGGAGAGCTGCAAAGGAAAAGGAATCTGACCTGTTGACATGTTTAACAGCTAAGTTACATGTCAGCTATGATATATTGTCTCTCACTCTAGGGAAGCCTAAGTAGAACCTTCTTCTTGCTTAGACATGATTTCATTTTCACATTCTTGCAAATATGGGCTCTTTTCCTGTGTTTGGAGATGTTGGATTCAGATGGCAATGGAATGCTGAATTATTGAAAATAAAATACACAAAATTAAGACACAGTTATCCCTTAGTGTAGTATGGAACTTTACTAGAAGAAAATACAATGACCTTCACTATGTGTTGTCACTCACTGGTTGGACCAGGTGTTGTGGCATGAAACTTCCTGATCATGGAATAACTGGTGGGAAGGGACTTCAGCAAGTCTCTAGTCCAACCTCTTGCTCAAAGGAGGATCAGCTATGGGACCAGATCTTAGTGTTTAGGGTTTAACCTAGCAGATCTTGAAAACCTCCAAGGAGACTACACAGTCTGCTGGGCAATCTTCTCTACTGTTGTGGACAGGTTCCTGTGGGGAAAAAGTTTCTCCTTATAGTCACACTAAACCTCCCCTGGTTCAATTTATGCCAATTGTCCCTCACTCTCCCGACTTCTGCCTTGCATGCATCTTGTGAAAAGCCTGGCTCCATCTCTTCCATAACCTCCCTGTAGGAACTCACAAGCTGCAGTCAGGGACCTCTGAAGCTGTCCCTGCTCCAGACTGAACAAGTCCCATATCCCTCAGCCTCTCTTCACAGGTTAAGTTCTCCAGCCCCACAGTATTTGTGGAGCTCTTGTGAACTCTGGTTTCTTGTATCAGGATGACCCAAACTGTTTGTGTTTCTCCCTGCTGAATTTCATAAGGTTTCTATCAACCCATTTCTCCAACCTGCCTAGCTCCCTCTTGATGGGATCTCCATCCTTGAATATATCAATTGGTCCTCCACCCTAAAACTGCTATCATATTTAAACCTGATGAGCACACACTCTGTTATCTCCACCAGGTCGTTGGTAAAGACATTGAACAAGACATGTCCCAGTATAGATCTTCAAAATATTTCATTTGTTACCAGTGTCCAGGTCCATAAACCATGAGCTTTTGAGTTCAACTATCCAATCAGTTTGTTATCCATCTGGTTGTCCATTACCTGGACTGTAACTTTGACCCAAGAATACTGTAGGAGATAGCGTTGAAAGTCCTGCTAAAATTCACATAAATTATATCCACTTTCTTCCTCTCTTCCCCAAATCCTATGATTTTATTACAGAGGTCAATAAAGTTGGCCAGTCATTATTTACCTTTTGTCAACTCATGTTGTTCCAAATCACTTTCTTCTCCCTTATGCGCCCAGAAATGTATTTCAAGAGGACTTGCTCCGCTCTGACAAACATTAAGCTCCAATACATACACTATGGATCAGTATGTCTTTTGGTACGCATACTCCTGTGAGAGCTGTTCTCTACACACTGCCCTTATTTCCACAAAAATTTTCAATTATCTATTAAGCTGTAACTCAATCTCACACTTCTGAGACAACAGAAAGAGGTACAAAATTTTAGGTATGAGCAGGTTAATGGGTATAAAAAAATGAACCAATTAACTCAGAAAAAAAACTTAAGAGATTTGCCACTCTTCTGTTACGTTCATTTGATGCTTACTCTAAGCAACAGGAATGGGGACAAGGGATCAAGTAAGTTGGAATGTGAACGCGGTAAGCAATCACACACCCCATGATACGAGAGAGCCAACATGGCTTCACTAAAGACAAGTCCTGCCTGATCAATTTAACGGTCTTCTACTGTGGAGTGACTACATACGGTACAAGGGAAATGCTACTGGATACATCTATCTGGACTTCTGTAAGGCCTTTGACATGGTCTCCCCAGTATCCTTCTCTAAATTGGAGAGAGATTGATTTGATGGGTGAACTGTTTGGTGGATAAGAAATTGGCTGGATGGTTGCATCCAGAGGGTAGCGGTCAATGGCTCAATGTCCAGATGGAGATTGGTTACAATGGTATCCCTCAGGGGTCCATACAGGGACCAGTAATGTTTAATAAGTTCATCAATGACATAGACAGTGGGATCTAGTGCACCCTCAGCAAGTTTGCAGGTGATCACAAGCCAAGTGGCGTGGTTAACAGACCTGAGGGACAGAATGACATCCAGAGGAACCTGGACAAGCTGGAGAAGTGAGCCCATGTGAACCTCATGAGGTTCAATAAAGCCAAGTGCAAGGTCCTGCACCTGGGTCGGGTCTATCTTCTATATCAGTATAGGTTGGGGGATGAAGGAATTGAGAGCAGCCCTGGGGAGAAGGATTTGGGGGTACTGGTGGATAAAAAGCTGGACAGGAACTGACAATGTGCACAGAAAACTAATCACATCCTTGGCAACATCAAAAGAATTGTGGCCAGCAGGTCAGGGTAGGTGATTCTACGGCTCAGCTCTGCTCTGGTGAGATCCCCATCTGTATCAAGCTCTGTAGCACAGGAAAGACATGGACCTGTTGGAGTGGGTTCAGAGGAGGGCTGCAAAAATTATCAGAGTGCTGGCACATTTCTGCTGTGAGAACAGGATGAGAGAGTTGGGGTTGTTCAGCCTGGGTAGGAGAAGGCTCCAGGGAGACCTTAGTGCAGCCTTTCAATGCTTAAAGGTGGCTCATAATAAAGACTGGGGCAGACTTTTTAATAGGGCTTGTTGCAATAGGGGAAGGGATGATGGTTTTAAACTAAAAGAGGGGAGATTTACACTATACATAAGGAAGAAAATTTTTACACTGAGGGTGGTGAAACACTGGCCCAGGTTGCCCAGAGAGGTGGTAAAAGCCTCATCCCTGGAAACATTCCACGTCAGGTTGGTCGGGGCTCTGAGCAACCTGATCTAGTTGAAGATGTCCCTGCTCACTGCAGGGGGGCAGGACTAGATGGCCTCTGAAGGTCCCTTCCAATCCAAAGCATTCTGTGATCCTATGACTCTAAGATCCTATCTCATGCTTTTTAAAGCCTGAACTACTGTTACAAGAAAATGTAGTGAGAAATCCTGTAACATCTTTTTTCTTTTCCAGAGAAACTGAATTATAAGCCCATATGACAGATATCTAAACGATCTAAGCAATTATCTAAATGCTTGGGGGGGTTCCCAGTAATGCTTCTGTGCTTTCAGATCTCAGTGCCCCACATAAAGTCACACCCCTGAATATTGGGATTTCACGAGTCAAGTTTTTGGTGCAAATCCTTTTCTGAATTCTACTCTTCTAGGATTTACATGTGACTGAGCTTCAAGTTTCCACTTGATTTTACTATGATAGGTAAAGTAGAAAGAAGGGCAGAGGGTCTATTTGGATCTGAGGTGAATTTTCCTGAATTAAGGTTTTGATATGGGGTGATGAGGAAAGTGCATAAACCGTAGGGACATTTTGTTAAGATGCACTTTTACATTTTCTGGGAGTTTTTAATTTCCTGATCTTAACAGCCTTGGAGGGTAAAACTAAATGATGATGTAGGCTTACTTGCATTGTCTTCACCCATGCATAAAAATTGCGACACCCATATTCAGTGCAGGAGCTGCTTCTTAGCATACAGCATCTAACACAATGGGATACGTGATTTTAGCTAAAGCCTTTAGGGCAGCCACAAAGCAAATAATTGTAGGTTTGCACTACTCCATAAAACCCAATATGGAAATAGAACTGGCAATAAAATGTTGAAAAACACTAATGTAAATAATCTATATATAAGGTTTAAATAAGTACATTTATATTGGAATTAAAATCAAATCAATAGTACTCATTCATTATCTACATAAAGCCTTCCTTTTGATGTCAAAAGGTCAGCAACTGATTGCATATTGATTTTAATGCAATTTAGATACAGTCTTTTCCGGGTATGATTTACCATAAATTTGATAATCAGGTGCAAGTGCATAAAACTCCTGCCTGTAAGTACTATCATACTGTTGGCAAATTCTGGAATACTGTTTTTTCCTCATAAATAGCTTATTTTCATTCCTAGAAACATTTTACAAAATTATTTTTTTCTCAGTACCTGATATCTTACAAAAAAAGTCCTAGAATATTTCATATGCATAATATCAAATGGGCATTGTATTTTCACAAGGATTTGTAGTATTTTAAAGAAGTGTTTTATTTCTGCTGAGAATTCCATTGTTGATCTTTAAAATTTTGTTGAAAAACTAGTGTTGGAGTGGAATACTCTACTATTCACAAGCTTCTTTTTGTGTTGTTTATTTTCGTTAAAATAAAACCAGAGAAATTGTGGATGTCCTGTCACTGGAAGTGTTCGTAGTCAAGTTGGATGTGGCTTTGAGTAATCTGATTGAGTAAAAGTTGGCAGAGGGACTGGACCTGATGATTTTTGATGGTCCCTTTCAACCCACACCATTCTAGGATTCTACATGATTCTATGATCTTGTGTCCATGCCCAAGAAGATATGCCCTGAAGCTCTTTAGGTTCTGCCAAAGCTCCCTGCAAATCAGACGAGGGCCATGTTGTCCGCACTTATATCAAGTACTATCCATGAATTCTCACTGCTACTGCTTTTTAACCTTATGAAGTTGCACGTCTTGACTGCAAGAACATTGCTTTACAAATGTTAACACAAAATGTGCCTTATGCTGCACCCAGTAGATGAACTTCCACAAAAGTCACCTGATGATCCTCCTTTCTACATAGTTAAGTTGCTTTTCAGAAGTCAACTGAAGATGAAATATTTTATTACTTTAATATGTAGTTACTTTATAGTAAGATTGGAGTGGAGAATCATCTTCGTCTTTCCCTTTATACCCATCACTTGCAATTAAATTTAAACTTGTTTACATTGTTGCAAAAAGGAGGTAAATTGAAAATCCATAGATTTTAGAGGAAAAAAGAGAAAGATGAAGCTCCTAGTAATTGTGAGTATAGGAAAGTATATTGTAAAGCAGCTGAGGCCTGCTCTGGACATTTTTTTAAACAAACTTTAAGAGTAGGATAATTTAGAAATGCCATTTGGTTTTTTTACACATCATGGTGTCTGAGTTTATTCTGGCTTCTCACTGTGAATTCAATTTTCAAGATATCTTGAAGGTAAACTTATAAGGAAAAAAAAATCCAGAAGAAAACTTTCTTTGAAGTTACTTTGCAATCAATTCACTTCATGATCTAATGGTTAAAAAAAGATAACATAAATGTGATAATGATAGGGATGGCATTAAAGAAAACCATTGTAGGGAAAGCCTGACTTGAGGACTTTGAAGTTCACAAAAATATTTACAGTGGGAATTCTGGAAAGATGGATGGTTAAGGGATAGTTGCTGTAAATTAAATAACCATCAGTCCTAGTTATGTCTGTATTCTAGAAAGATAAATAATAAAACTATTTCTGCTATCTTTTCGGAAAAAAAAAAAGAGAAAAACCACTGCAGAGGATTTGTTCCTTCGCTCTAATTGTCAAATTTCTGTTATTTTATTGCAATAATTAACTTGAACATAAATTGATCAGTTCCATAGCTACTCTCTCATAATGACAAAATAAGCTCAAAGAAACCATACATTTCATATTTGTTTGAATTAAGAAATGTTCCCTTTTTCTCATAAAGATGAAGACTGTTATAGCAAATATTCCAAAAGAAGTAGGGGAATGCCTAGCTTTCTCCTCTGCTTGAAATGACTTCAGACGTGCAAGATTCAATTTGGTACTTCTGCAATAAAACAATGTGAGAGGGCAAAGGCCTTAACAAAGTGGAAAAAGATTTGCTTGACAGTTTATGAATTACAGTGCAGACACACTTAGAAAAATATATAGCCTCTTCAAAAAACTGTGACTAATCAGGACAAATGTGCCTCACTTGTGTAACACATAGGTGATGTGATGTGAAAAATGATGTGTAAGTTATATTTGTTGATTACAGTTAAGGCATTATTTACTGAACTGAACAATAAAAACCTAGAATCTAACAATCACAGGAACACACGTACTTTTCTATCAAAATATTTTTGGGAAGGCTTTGTAAAGTCCATGGTTTAAAAAACAAAATAATCCATAAAAGCGAGAAATTATGAGTTTCAGCTGGACAGTAATTATCATTATTTCTGAGTAAGAGCACACATTGTGTTGATGCTTAAAATTGCACTGGAAACAAGCTGCTGCTGCAGTCTACAAGGAAGCCTAAATATAAAATTCACTTTGCTAATGGGTAACATTAAATAATTCCCTTATTATTACTGGAGTTTTGTCTTGAATCTCTACATTATATATGGGAGTAGTATCTTTTTTCTAGGACCTAATGTAGGCGATTATCCTTCCTCCTCTTTAAGAAGATAGAGAAGAAAAATCCATAAATTGACAACATTCGTTATGCCTGAAGAGAAGAAAGGTCTGGTGGAGTGTCAGAAAAAGAATTAGGCCAGTAAGTGAAAGATTTGTTGCCGGTTCAGTATCCTCTGTCATACAATATTTGGAGACATTTCCCAGCTTGGAATGACCAAAGTGCACTTTGGAATGGGACTTGTAGCATAGGTGGCTAAATGTGAAAAAGAGAAGCAAAGTGTGTTAACTAGGTAACCTTAGAAAACAAAAAATAGCTCTTTTGATTGCTTGCCTTATTTCACACACACCACCCCCCAGCCCCCCCCCAACCAGCTGATAGCTACTCATTTATACATCTGTAAATTGAAACTGTCTTCTGGCTTTTTAAAGATTTCTTTCCTTTCTTTCAATTTTTTATCTCTCTTGGTTTTTTTCTTCTTTTTTCCCTATCTATCAGTGAGAAACCTGTCATTTAAGATTCATTACAAGGAAAAGTTTTCATAGACTATGCAGGCAGACTATGGTATATATGTAATAACAGTCCTTTAGATAATAGCCTACATTCTCATTCCTGTTTTCTTAGTTAAGTATAAAGGCAATACTAAATAGGCAATGCTTTAAAAACATCATCTTTCATTCCTCTATTAATGACTCTTAATTAGTTTAAAATAATACCTCTAGATCAACTGTGATATAATTATTTTCTGAATTTTAATACAGTGAATTATTAAGTGTAAGACTCTTACCTAATGTGAAGGGGTTTTTTTAGCATTTGTTTAGTGATAGAGAAAACTCAGTTTAAAGTGGCACTTTAAAACTACTTTAAAGCAGCACTAAGAAGGTATATTTCAGTATTCATTCCTTTAAATTAAACTGGGAAAATTAAAATCTTTCACCAATAAATGCTGCAAGAAAGAAATTCAACATAATAAATATTAGTTTTCTAGTTTTCTAGTTTCATTTTAAGCTGGTATATGTTGGACTGGTCTTGTAAAAGAACCTAAAGAGAACAGAATACTCCTGAGTCATCTTAAAACTTTTGTATTTAAACATATGTTCAGTCAAATTTAATTAAGAAAAACAAGGTGCTTGTTGCACAAGGAATTTTTTGTTTGTTTGGTTGGGTTTTTTTGTCCTGCAAAAATGATGGCAATGATTTAAAGACACAACTGGAAACATTGCTGATTAGTCCATTGATAATTCTGCAGAAAAGCAATTTCTCATTCTTTGAATAAAAGTTTATCAATGCAAAACAGGGCTGTAAATGCAGTGGAAAACTGGTGTAAAAAACTCATTGAATAAGGATGATCCATCAAACATTTTTAAACCAATTAACTTGAATGTCTAAACACAGCATGAAATCTTGTAACTAAAGATTTAGAAGAAAGGAGAAATACCTGCAATTTCCCCAAATTTGTCATTGACTCTAGTTTAGTTCAAGGATTCACTGAAACCTAAAGGGAATTGAGAGGATGACAGCAAAGCAAGCCAGCCTTCTGTCTTCTCCTTTTGGTATCTTTCCCTAAAAATTAATGTGATTGAGCCTTCATAAGACATGAGGCATAGCTACATAGAGTATGTATGCATAAAGAACGATATTCCTGTTTCCCAGACCTGGAGGATGAGGCTATAAATTAAGATTTTATTATTTTTATTAAATTAATAAAAGAAGAGTTAGAATTTAGTAAGGTCTAGTGAGTTTTGGTGAGTTAGCACCCTTGGTAATCGATATAGATAGAGACGTGTGTGGATGATTTAGGAGGTGACTGGATTGTTAATGAGGTATTAAACTTTGAGATGTGAGGAATTGACAACTTAGGCCAGGTTAATAAAGTTGCTTTGGCACCTACTTTTGATATGAAGCTTTATAAGGATAGGTCGTTTTGACTTTAAAATACCTCATGTGCATTTGTAAGGCTATGTCAGCCTTAAATCCATCCTGACACTATGATGTAAATACAAATGGGTTTATGCCGAATCAGTAAAACATTGTTCTTTAGATTTGTTTTTCAACAAATATTTTAACTGTCATGTTAATGCCCAACATCTGTCATGTTTGTCATGCAGGAAACACAAACATGACAGAACTTATTTGTTCTATTGTTCATCCTGACTTTGAATTTTAGCAGTAAAGATAGTTGACTTACATTTTTCTTTTGGTTTATATAATCTTTATTTAACCCTTTGTATGGATGAACTAAAGAAATAATAAAAAACTCTGTTCACTGAAAATTGAATGGGAATCTAATTTCTCACACCTGATTTATAATAACTTTTTTACGGACAATAAAAAGTTAACATGTTTTCTCATAATTTTTTAGTTCCAGAAGCTTCCACT
This sequence comes from Bucorvus abyssinicus, assembly GCA_009769605.1. NCBI lineage: Eukaryota > Metazoa > Chordata > Aves > Bucerotiformes > Bucorvidae > Bucorvus > Bucorvus abyssinicus. The sequence continues at coordinate 38,675,414 of CM020027.1, read as the reverse complement.
ACTTACTAGAGACAACAAATTTTCCTAAGAAATGTACATTAGTCAGACAGCAAAAGACATATAGAATGGGTTTCTTAACTCAAAAAAAGCTAGCAACAGCACTATTAAGTAATGTTAACAACAACATCGAGGCAGAATTCAAATTATTAATGTGTGTACAAAAGTCCTTTATTTCCACCTTTGTTATCAGCAGCTTTTGTGTTTCTTCAGTAGAATTACCCATTAAACTTACTATGTTCCTTCTGTCCCAACCTACTTTTAGTTAAAGAATTCCCAAACTTAATTTGTGACCCGGTGGAAAACTAACTTCAATTTTGGAGAATAGTGGGCTCAGCTCTATGAACCTGAAGCTTGGTTATACGGAGGAAGGTATAAATCAGGAAAATGAGACATCAGGCTCATTTGTTCTTTAAAAGAAAGGGACTAAAGAGTACAACAGCAGGGTTAATAGTACTAAAACAACAACAAAGAAAATGTATTAGCAAACAACTTTATTTTCCTCCTAGTTCCATAGATTTTCTCCAGGTTATTTTTTCTAGTAATTTCCTTCAGAAAGCTAAAGGACACAGGGAGCTGAATTAACTGATAAATTCTACAAAAAGTCCCTTCGTGTTAGCCGTACTTTTTTAGCATTTAAAGACTGTGTACGTGGCTCTTAACAGAAAAGTGCTACACATGTGCTCTCCACCTTTCTTCTATTAAATGCATTTTTACAATCTCATTATTATTTGTTGTATCTTTTCCAGTCCTACTGTCTTTTTTTTTTTCTGCTGAAAGGCAGTTTGATGCATCCCATCATTGCAGAAGACTGAAAGGCTGGCAGCACTCCTTGGGACAGGGTATTGTTTTCACTTTCTACACTTTCTTTTTTTGCAAAATCACATGATAAATGAAGAGGTCTGATTTGACTGTGAATGCTACACCACTCCTGGGAGCAGGACTAGCTTCTTCTCTCCATCTTCTGGTTGCAAAAAGGGTTGAAGACAATGGGAGACACAGACTTTACTTGAAGGAAAAATGGGAAGAACTGTCACGTTATGGCCAAATCATGGTAAGAAAGAGCAAAAAAATTAGATGAAAGGTAGATGAGTAATTTAATGTCCTAGAGATGCAGATAGGATAGCAGAAAGGCAACAGCGTGAAATGTACAGCTTGGATGATAAAGGAGAAAATAGTACTTATCTGTACATATGATGCAGTAAAAAATACTAAAAAATTATAAGCAGTTCCAGCTTCTTCCAGCTGATCTCTGTACTCTGCCATTTACACTGTAATGGTATTAAACGGGTGGGAGAAAGAGAAATTCCATGCTTGTTTTGTGTCTCTTTTCTTCATTCAACTGATTTTCTGTTTCCCTCCTGACAGCGTGATAGACAGGGTCTTAGACTTGCCATGTGCCTCATCTATCACACAATAAAATGTTAGCTCTTTTGAGTCAGTCTCCACTTGATGTTTGCGTGGGAGGCTGGAGTTTAATCTTTTTCCCCAAAACTCATTCTAGTCACTGCTTAGGTAAGAGACTCTCTAGGAATTTACTTACTTAGTGGAAAGGTTATTTACCTTCCATAGCTATATAAATATCTTTGTTGCACTAAGAGTTATCTCCACATACTTGTCTGGTAAACAGCTCCTGGATGTGAAGTGTAATGCTCCTGCCCATATAGTTTTGGTGGCTACATAACATTCTTCCATGCATAATGCTGTCTTCCACTGGGCCTTTTGTAGCAGATGGGGTTGATTAAAGCCACAAGGCTGATTCCAACCATGACAGTTAACTCCTTTGAAGTCACAGTTAATAATTCCTTTGAGGTGACTGAAAGACCATTTCTTCCTCATCAACACTCTTTAAGAGCTGGTCTTTGTTCCATACATAAAACAGGTTCATGATAGTTGACTGGGGTGACAAAGTCATGTTTTGATAATAATTAGTTAATATTTTTTAAATGTTCATATCATAGTGTTCTTGTCAGAATTATGTGTGATTTTTATATAAAGGGAAGAGAGGCATGAAAATTTAGATAATGACATTATCGGGGGAGTCAGAAATAATTTGAGGGGCGCTAGTTTGGGGGGCTTCTTTTTTTTTTTTCCTTCCCTTTCATACTTACTGAGGACAGTACAGTTATAAAAAATTACCGTTAATTGTTCATGACAATGATATACGCAGTTAGCAATGTGGAGTATCTTGGGAAACTTGGTTAAGGGATTACTCTTCCCCAGCTAACAAGTTGCCGTATCTATTGATTGAAAGAAAGTTAAAGAAAGTTAAATGTCAGAAAGTTAAAGAAAGCAAGTGGATTTAGTAAAATGTGTAGAACTAAAAAAGACTGTGCAACAGTGTGTCCCCCAAAAGAGCTAACTTCACCGGGTCAATGCAGGAAAGCAATTTTTTCAGTCACATTGAGGACTGAGATCATCAGGGGAAGAAACGGCGTCTTCCTCAATCTTGATTTAATGTCAAAACTAGATTTTAATTTAATAGTAAAATGGTAAATCAGCTGTTCCTGAAATGCTTCACTCTTACGTCAATACACCAATAAAACTGTCCATCTTTTCAGTAATAATTTATACTTTACTATTTTTAATAGCTGTTGTACTAATTATTAAAATATTTATAATTCATAAAAGTGTTGTAATTCATTATATTGTGGCACAAATGGCCTATTTGTGCAGACTTTACTTTCTCAGTTGATCACTTCCAATCTGTTAAAATAACGCTAATTTTTATACACAATGTGTAAGGCAAGGCAGATGTTGCTTGAATTTTGTCAATGAGTCCTGCTCCCTCATACCCTCAGGTCCTTAGCAAAAGCGCTGGCAGTATGGTACACAGCAAGGCAATCTGCAACGAGTTAAGGGATTGCCTTCATGACTGGCTCTCAAAAGTGTCTTCTGCTTGACTGAAAATGAATACCATTAGATTCAAGCCTCAGCATCTTCTTCCAGGCAGCATGGACAGCTGGTACTTGCAGTGATTAAGAATCTTCTGACCTGTCATTAGGACAAGCTGGAAAAATGTCCCTTTACTTCAACAGTGCTATCGATCCTCCTGATTTGTCTAACATATCTACTACTACACTGATATTCAATGTAAGCAACTAAAGATAAAGGACTTCTGTTGGAAAGCATAACTATAGTTATAACTATAGTCCTATACTTCTTCACTATGTATGGGTTAAATGGGGAATAAAAACAGCTGCGATAAAAAATTGGCAATGAAATCAAAGGAGAAAGAATGCAAAAGCTAAAAAGAGTAGTCTAACTCTTTCTAACTGTAAAGGTCTATTCTTCTTAACTGGAATACATTATATGAATGTAGTGACTGACACTATTATAAGTTCCAACCAGGTGTCTTGTAGCAGTTTTAAACATTTAATCCTGTTACTCATTTCTGTTCATAAAGGGAAAAGCTTGTATCTCCAACAGTAGTACTGATGACTAAAGTCTATAAAAATCATGTTTTGTAGAAATCCCGATAGAACACGAAATCTATCTTGACGTATTCTCAGTGTACTTTGGCTTAACTCTTAACATTATGAAATGATTACTAGCTGTGATGTAGTGCTTGAGTTGCTTTGCAATTTTAACAGAAGTAAATACTCAGTTGGAGCTGGTAAAATGATGGCCAGATTACCTGTATCTAGTGACAGTGCCAAAAGTGTGTGACACGGGATAAGAAAATGTGTTCAGTTGCTTAGACTTTTGTCAAACTTTATCTATATTTAAATGATGTGTTAATTGTTTATCTTAGAGAAATCTTTTTATCATGCATAGTATTTGCTCTGTATCAATAGACTTCAGCCATACATGAAAGAAAAGCTGAGAAAAGATACCTTTTGTCAATATTATAAACTTCCAGGCACTTTCACTGGGTAGTGCTAACATCCATGTTCTTTGAGGCATGAAACTATCCTTTGTGACAGATTTGGTTTGTTGACAGCTATGGAAACATCTGACCATATGGTGCCAGGTTCTACCTTTTGAACAATTCAACTCTGCATACTTCATCAGAAGTTTCTTAGCCACTCATATTCCCTTAAGACCCTGTCCACACCTCATGTGCTTGTGTTCCTGACCTGAGCTGGATCCAGCTACCAGAAGAAATAGTTTTTCTGTTTGATACTAAGCACTTTTGAAAGAGGAAGCTATCAAAGCCAAAGCTAAGGGGTACTGGAGCTGGGAATGTTTGTTCTTGACTAACACGGGCCACAAACGCTGAAATAAAGAACCTTCAATCAGAGACTTTGAAAATGAAATGGCATCTGATTAACATTTGACAGATCTTTTAGAATTTTCTGGGCAAAAGAACAGTAGATGAGGAAGAGTGTTTGGGCCCGCAAAACATGAGAAGAACTATTTACAGATTAGGCCAGAAGTACGGGCAATATGGAGCTAGAGGTTATGAAGGAACTGAAAATCATTTGCCAAGGAAGCAGAAAATGTATCCAACATTATTTTTTTTCTCTCTTTTGCCCTTATGCCCTGGTTTTCTTTTGGTAGTATTGCAGGAATGCATACTATTTGCCCTCTTCTCAAGTAATTTCATTAGTTCCTTCCCAGACACAAAAGGGAAGGAACTATTTTTGTCCTAGATTCTACTCTGAACACTCGAGATGTCAGAATCATCCTGTGACAGGACTAGTCTTCCAATATAATTCTACCATACTCTGCACCCAAAAATGCATCCATGAACCCTCAGGTTATGCTTGAAAACATGAAACAAATACCTGGAGCCATGATAAAAAGGAACTCTGGCAGGCAGCATCATATCTGCATTGCTATTTCAGCTCCTCCAAATTGAAAATCCGTAAATACTCTTCAAAACCAAGACACTAAGGGCAGCATATAAAATAAAGAGTATCTCACTGTATCTGAGCAGCTGATTGCTATGTACTGTAAAAGCTCTACTAGTCAGCCTTAGCTGTGAGAGTATGAAGAATGAGGCAACCAGACTCTTCTCAGTAGTGCCCACTAGCAGGACACGTGGTAATGGGTACAAATTAAACCACATTAAATTCCATTTAATTTTTTTTTTTTTTTTTTTTTTTTGAGGGTGGACAAATACTGAAGCATGTTGCCTAGATTGTTCGTGGAGGATCCATCTGTGGAGATATTTAAAACCCCACTGGACATGGTTCTGAACAACCTATTCTCCCAAATCTGTCTTTGCACCCTCCTTTGCACCAAGTATCAGCAGGTTTTTTTAAGCTCAGAAAGCGTTAGGTTTGAGATATTTTTGCAACAATTCAGCTTCTTGTATGTGTACTTTAGTTTATAATCCTGAATCCATTATCACATATAGATATCCAGTGCAAAGAATAGACATGCTCTACATATGACCAAATACTATGTCATGAAACTGCTGTATGTAGGAATTCTGCTTTTGTTGTTGTTGTTCAGAAATTTGTAAACAGAATGAGGAAAGGTAGAGATGGGAGAGAGAAATATCACTCTTACACGTAGCCATGTAAATGGTGCTATGCGGAAATCAACTGTCCTTCATGACACAGAATCCCATGGTTCTGAGAGGGTCATGTTGACCAAACTTCTTATGGGTTAGCATACTATTCATTCTTCACTTTCCAAGAGTCTTAGGATTTGATGTCAGAATTCTGAGCAGTAAGGAGCAAATATATTCAGAGCCTTTTATTGAATAGATAAAATGCCATATAATGGGTCATGGTATAAAAATTTATGCCACAATGGGAACTCCAGATTAATAGGGGCATCTAACCTCCTCTGTCTTCCTGTATAAAGAAAAATAAGATTTTATTTTTCAAAGGTACTGTAAAAAATCAATTGATTCGTTAGTGCCACAGTGTAATATCAGTGATAAATACTGTAGAAAAGTCTACAAACAAATTAGTTCTGCCTTCAAGGCAGAGTTTGAATAATATTTAGCAAACAAGGCATATGGTCACACACTGAATAACGAAGATAAAGAGGTTGTGTAGGAACAGTTCAGAGTATGAAAGGTACCCTGAATGAGGCAATGATACTCAGAAAATTATATGAAAGTACAACATAATTACAGAATATATATGTACAAAGGGGCTAAATTGGGACAAAACCAATATTATTTCTGGTAACTTCTGGCTTTTAAGTGTTTGCTTTTACACTATAGAATTCTTAGCATAAATTTGCGAATGTTACATATGTAAACTTTAAATGTTGCAGAATTTTGAACACTAGCTACTGTTTGTGTAAAACATTAAAACTGCTATTTTTCTGACAATATACCTGTGCTCCTTAGGCTGCTCACACATACTGCTGATTGCCTTCAGGCTAAGATTTGTAATGAGGTAACCCCCAGCAGAGAAGTATTATCTCACGCTCTCATGTCCTGTTTTTGAGGACATGGACATAATCATTACACACATGTACGCTGACCCACTGGTCCCCTTTTGAGAACTGTTGAGCACCAAAAGAAATTAAAATTGAAACTCAGCAGATGCAGGATTGGGACCACAGCAGTCTTTATCTACTTGCAAAACAGCAGTAGCTAGGTAGTGACTATTTCTTCATTTGTAGCCACACTGATCTAAAATCACTATAAAAGGTAATACCTGTTTAAATTCCGGCAGCAGAGTGACTTTTTTCAATTGCTGATAGCCCTCACATTATACTGAAGAGAACCAGATCTAAGCAGTGTGCCAGAATGAGAAAAGGCAGTTCAAATGGCAAAAAAGTGAATCTGCAGTTACAGCCAATTATTTCAGCAAGCTGTCTCAGTGGCAATTAAGACACAGCTCTCATGAGCTTGGTGTCAAAACTGAGAATGGCATCCTGGTTCTAATATACATTCTTTAATCTTTATAATTTACCTCTTTCCTATTAGTGCTTCATTAGAGCTTTTTAGGTTTTCATTTGGGAAATAGATTGTTCATTCATTAACAATTTCTCTATTGAATCAAACTTCACACTAGTACATCCATTCGAACATGAAGGAAAGTATACAGGATCAGAAAAAGATCCATATAGCAGGTCTTTTGTCTCCATCAAAAAGACATGGTTGGGAAATATAAAAGTAACCACACAGTCATCTGTCTCTAGAGAGCTCTTCTACTCACCATCACTTCTGAGTTCCCCTGACTCACAGAGGGTTTGGGGATAGGGGAGAGGAAGAGGTGTTGAAGGTGGGTGTAATAGTCCATGATATAATTTCCTTCTATAAATCTGACCTCATCTGGTGCATCTAACCTCAGAAATAACCCTGCTTGGAGTAGGAGTTTGGGCTAGAGACCTCCTGAGCTTCCTTCTACCCCAAACAGTCCTATGAGTCTATGAACCTGCAGCAAGAAATTTCCCAGCTTCATAACACTCAGTGAAGACAAAAAGTTCTTTTATTTTGAATGTGCCACCTCCTAGCTTTACTTACTGTATTAGAGGAGGAGTGAATAGTTATTTGCCATTCAATTTCTGCATGTCTCATTTATTTTATAGATATCTATCATTATCTGTTCAGTCATTTCTTCTTCAAGCTGAAGAATTCACTCTGTTTAATCATTCTTCATATGAAACTTTTCTACAGGTGCAATTGTCCTTTTCCAATTTTACAACATGCTTTTTTGAGATGGCATGCGTGTGGGACAAATCCACTGGTAATATTAAAAAAATCATTACACTTTAGGTTTATTAAGTGGCAGAATAATGCTTCCTGTAGTGTTCCCTTATTCTAATTATTTCTAATAATTTTTTATATTCTATGTCCTTTCTTAGCGAATATGCACTTCTTCATGTTAATTCACCCTGTAGCCACTCAGTATTGTGATGATCTGCAGTTCTTCACAGCTAACCCTTGCCTTTACTACCCTGGGAAAAGCAGTATCAAATGGGAACATCACCCCTTCACTCCCTTTCTCTCACCCTGATCATTTTTCAATATATTACATCTAGCTGACTCCACTACAATACCTGTGAGTGTCTTCTAATCATATCCCTGCTATCTGCACCTGACCATTCTTTTCTGCTCCCGGTATCCTCTGTATCCTCTCTTCACAATTTCGTAACAGGTCAATATCCTTTTTCTTATCCCATAGCAGTTTCTTTTCTTTAAAAGTGTTCGATGAGAGATTTTGTTGAGGACATTTCTTAACTATATCAACAGAATCCTACCTGTCTATGTACCTTGATGTTTAAATTGGAGGGGAAAATCAACCAAATAAACAGAAGTTTTTTGATTTTTTTAAGGTTGGAAACATGGTTGGATTTGTTATGTGTTTGGCTGGCTAGAAATCGTTTAAGAACAGAACTGATAATTACAAAGGTTAGGATTTTTATTTCTTCTAATTCAAAATTTCCTAAAGATCGTACTAAATATGTCTCCTGCATTGCTAATATGGGATCAGATAAATTTCTGACATTTAGGACTACAATTGAACATGTTTTATTGTTCAAGACCTGTCAATACAAGGAAATAACAACTAATTGTCATGACCAAGATTTCAATGATTGTCTCTCTACAAGGAATAAAGTGAAACGTGCAGTTCTGCTTACTTAATGATGCAACCGTGTGTCTTTTGGTTACCTTGGATTTAGGCGCAATTGATTTATGTTAAAAAGAGAGATAGATATCTGTAATGTGAACTTAAAGAACAGCATATTTAACTATTTAATGAATTCTATGAATCTTTAAGAGATACTTCCTTTTATTTTATTCCAGCTCTCAAGCTGCCATGTACTTCATCAGGGCAGTTAAAGCACAAGCTGCATCATTTAGTTACTATTATTTCAACCTTCATATACTGCATTTTTCCTCCAAAGATATTGCAATATGATATTTGCATTTGTGTTGGGATCTTCCTAGCATTTGATCTAACACTTCTTAAAATTTGGACATAAGTTGTTTAAAATAATTTTCTATTTAATTTATTACCTTTTCAGGATAAGTCAGAATAAGTTAGAATTTTTATGTAGACATATTAGACATTTACAGTTGGTTGATTGTGATTTCTGAGTATATATTACAAAACTGTAATTTAAAGTTAGTGTTTTTAAAGTTGTGAAAGCTGTGCTTAATACATGGAGTTCAAAACATGTACAAGCAAGAAAATTACAAATCATATCTAAACACATATATTAAGTTTACATAACAAGGTGCCGGCAGTGGGGATTAAAGGGACAACCTCTCTGAGAGGAGAGGCCAGAGCTGCCACACGCTGGACACAGACAGTTCCAACTGACTACAATGGACCCACCACAGAGCACAGCTCAGCCCCTCAGCCAGAATGGAGGCACCTTGCGGAAAGCGTATTGAAGAAAGGGTAAAAAACACTGTCCAGAAGATGCAAGAGAGAAGAGTGGTGAAAATGTGAGAAAAAGAGCCCTGCAGACACCAAGGTGAGAGAAGGAGGGTGAGGAGGTGCTCCAAGCCTCAAAGCAGATATTCCCCTGCAGCCCATGGAGCATCATGGAGGAGCAGATATTTGCAGTCTGTGAAGGAACCCATGCCACAGCAGGTGGACATGCCCTCAAGGAAGCTGCATCCCATAGAAAGCCCACACAGGAGCAGGCTCCTGGCAGGGGCTTGCAACCATGGGAAGGAGCTCACACATGAGCAGGTTTTCTGGCAGGAGCTGTGGGGAACCCACACTGGAGTAGTCTGTTTCTGATGGACTGTACCCTGTGCAGAGGACACATTCTGGAGCAGTTCTTGAAGTATCATGTGGAAAGGACCCCACAATGGAGCAAGGGAACAGCTTCAGGAGGAAGGAACAGCAGAGAAGAGCTGTTGTTGACTGACCAGCACCCCCATTACCCATTACCCTGAGCCACTTGAGCAGAAAGGAGATAGAAAATCAGGAATGAAGGACTAAAGTTGAGCCTGGGGAGAAGGAAGGAGGAGGGGAAAGTGTTTTAGTTTTTGTCTTTGTTTCTGACCATCCAAATTATTTTAATTAGGAATAAATTTAATTTTCCCAAGCTGAGTCTGTTTTGCCTGTGATGGTACTTGGTAAATGATGTCCCTATCTTTACATTGACCCTCAAGCTTTTTCATCTTATTTTCCCTCCTTGTCTCATTGAGTGAGAGAGCAGCTGGGTGGACACCTGGCAGCCAGGCAAGGTTAACACACCACAGCAAAATATACCCAGAGAAATATATTTTAGGCAGTGAATATATTTGTGACCCCCTCCCAAAAAAGTTCAATGTAGTGCTTTTCTTTGGCCTGTAACTTGCCACCGGCTGCCACAAGAGAAGAGCTCCAAAGAGGAGATATAAGGACTCCCTGAAACAACACCTCAGCCTAGGCCATATTGACCACCATCAGTGGTCCACCCTGGCCTCCAATCGGGACATTTGGAGACACACCATACATGACGCTGCTGTCTCCTTTGAGAGCACGCGTAGAATCAAGCTCGAGGAGAAAAGACAGCGCAGAAAGAACTGTGCCTCGACTATACCACCCAAGGAGACCCTCCGGTGTGCTCTTTGCAACCGGTCTTGCCTATCCCGCATTGGCCTTTTCAGCCATCAACGCGCTTGCAATAAGCGTGGGCAAAGCCCTTCCCAAATCTTCGTCCGCAAAGCCAAGCCATGATGATGATGAAAACTATCACGTGTTATTCAAAGAAGGATATCTTTTAGTCATAGCATAATGATAAAGATAATGAAGACATGTTTAGGTTTGGATATAACTAAGTTTTTATCTTTTAGAAGTGGCAGGATGGTCATTGCTCAACATCGCCGATAGCATGCAGTCTTGCCAGTCTGGGATTTGGGGCTTTTTTTTGGAAGGGTCAAAACTGATATCTTATGGAGACTAACAAGAATATATATATAACAATATAAATTTCAAAGAACAAAGAGATATGGTTATCAAAACATACATACAAAAAAGCCAAATGCAAAAAATCTGTCACTAGAATAAAGTCACTTTCATCAAAAGTGCAACAGATTATTCTTAGAAATTTAAGAGACCTAGATTCCAGTCATACAATGAGCTTTATTTAAAAACTCATTGAAGTTATGGGATGCCATGAAGATGCAGGAATGAATTTTTACTTTTCCTCCTTCCCAGGGGGAAAAAAAAAAAAAAAATAGTGGTAGAAAATGCAACATACACAATGAGAAAAAATTATTTCATATTTCATGTCCTCACTGAAAAATCTGAACCAAAAGTCTATACTTGGCTTTTTTGGGGGAATAAAATTATATTGAGACACATTTGACTAAGGCTATATCAGGAATATCAGGCCATGCAAAATAATTAAAGATAGGTGTAAACACTCTATCATCATACTTTTAACACACTTTCAATTCCCAGTTAATTTGAGGGCCTAACTTTGCTGTGAAGTCCATTCCCTTACTCTAAATTCATATATCTGATTGACTGAAATGTACGGCAAGGAAACAGATAATCTACTATTGCAGCTCAGAACCCACAAGTTTTCTCACTCTTCTGATTCTCTCCCTCATTCCACTGGCGAGAAAGTCAGAGAGCATCTCTGTGGTGCTTGGCTGCTGGCTGAGTTAAAGCACAACAAGTGGCAATATAAGAATCCATGTTTCAATAACAAAAATAGCAGCTGGAACCATAATTATGATGGGAATCAAGCACTTCTTGAATACTCAAGGAGTATATCAAATATGGTTAGATTTCAAAGGGGTCGGTTTCCTGTCAGCCACTTCTTTCTATTTCTCATTTATTTCCAAATTTGGAAGCACACTTTAAGTGAGTTAATTATGACAAATATAATTAACACCAGTTCACAAATGATTCTGATTACACTTAGTCAGATCTGGTTTTGCAAACAGAACTGAGCCAGAGGGTTAATGGTAGCACACAGTGAATCTGACATCATATTGCGGAATGTTGATTATACTTGAGCCTGATAAAAGATACCAGTCACAAGGGATAAGCTATTACGGATGGGTATTTTAAGATGTTCTGTAAATAGTCTTGGAAGAAGTAAGTACTGTCTGGGTAGTTGCATGATTCACCAGTCTTATTCTGCCACATTTAGACTTGTAAACCTGGAGGGATTTGTGACTTTTCTACGAGGAAGATTATGTCTCAAACCTAAGTCTTAATAACTAATGAACATCTGTGTCTCTCACTGATGACAGGATATTGTCAGGAGAGAAAACTCAGAATTGATATGGTTATTCCTCTGTTAGCATAGATCATCGGAAGGATGACGTTTAAAATGGAATACAGCTTTACACAGAATCACAGAAACTTCTGGTTGAAGAGACCTTTAAGATCATCAAGTCCAAACGTTCACCCTGCACTGACAAGGTCCCTAAACCACGTCCCTCAGCGCCACATCCACAAGTCTTTTAAACACTTCCAGGGATGGGGACTCCAACACTTCCCTGGGCAGCCTGTTCCAGTGCTTAACAACCCTCTCTGTAAAGAAATCTTTCCTAATATCCAAACTAAATCTCCTCTGGCGCAACTTGAGACCGTTTCGTCTCGTCCTATTGCTTGCTACATGGGAGAAGAGACCGACCCCCGCCTCACTACAACCCCCCTTCAGGTAGCTGCAGAGAGGAATAAGAATGTAATACACAGAACATCATGACAATGTTAGAGATGAAGATATGTAGTAACTAACTCTAGTATCTACCTGTAGGAGGTTATTGTGATAGCAGATTAAACAAAATATGAATATAGTGCATGGTCTGAACCAGTTCAAGCCAAGCAGGAGTGAAGCACACCTGTTGGCCAGAGTTAACAGTGCTGGATGCAGTTCTGCATTGCATGGTGAGTAGAGAGCAGGGACACAGGCAAATCTGGAATCGATTGCCCCCTTCTTTCCAGCAGGGTGGAAACAGATCATCCACTGGTATCTGAACTAAAAATAATCCAGTCGTCATCCAGCCTTGTGTCACCTCTTTGGGGAAATAAAGCGAGAAAACAGTATATTGCTGCCTATCCGCTAAATATAAATCTAATCTTATAAGTGCTATTTGAACTTAGTACTTCATTCTTGATCTTCTTTGGAACATTTAGTTTCCATTCATGGAGTCAGTCATGTCTACTTTTTCCATCAGTGCTGTGCATTGTGTATATGTGTCTAGGAACAGTGTATGAGCGCACCTTTTCAGGGAATCACGCTCACATAAATTGACCACAATAAAGATGAAGACACTTAGCTTCATCAAGAGCAGGATGAGATCCTTCTTTAATGACTGGGTCTAACATTTATTCTGTATGAACTGCACGTTTACATTCAATCATTCATTTATTCATGAACAATCAGTAGATAAGACCCTTAGTCTGCGCTTCAATTAAAATAAATAAGTGACCATATAATGTGTGTCCTAGAAAACTGAAGACAAATTACAATTCTTCAGAAACAAACTTTGGAGGGCAATGGAGATTGCAAAGTTGTACTATTGTGTTTAGAGGATGTACTTGTACCAGGCCTCTGAAACTCTGCATACTTTCAGAAATGGATTTAGTAGAATCTTTCATTGTTCCAATTTATTAGTGGGCTGACTCTGCAAAATGGCATCTCCTCTATTATTTGCGTTCAACTTGGCCAGAATCCCACCCTGCAATTACACAGGGAGAGAAAGCATTCCATTCTCATTCTCTTCGGACGTTCTGCCTCCTCCAAGCATCAACTTAGAATGTATGTGGTTAAAGCAGTCTAGACAGGTATGCAAGTTGATTGACTGGATGAATCTAAATTAGAAGAGAAGATATAAAAATAATAGGATAAGGTCAGAGAAAGGGACAGAATGCTACAGTCTATAGAGATAGATATATATAAAAACACTATATGTGTCCATTAAGTTCTCTCTGATGATGGTTACAATGAGCTGCAGCAGCCAATCTCACAAAAATGCTTTCTACCTGCAGCGCTCTTCCAGAAATGTGTTCTTTCTTTTAGGCTTTGACAGACCACATGCAAAGATAACAACTGCAGCAGCAGAAATCTGGGTCATATTGCAAAACATGAAGCCATGTTTTCTTTGTTTCTTTCTCCAGCGTATGTTCATAAAACAAGAAATAAAAAAGAAATACTTGGAATTCCAGTTATGGTGGAATTTACTGTTTTCATAAAGATCTATAAAAGGTGTGATTATTCCAGCTGTTCTGCTAGGTGGGAAATGCCACCTTAATAAGGATTATTTATCATTGTCTGCCTTCTGCTGAGGGAGGAATGTTTTAGTGGAATATTCCAAGCTGTTTTGAAGGCATGGATGGTAGTGACAGCTCCTAGAGAAAGTTCTGTGCTATGTGACATCCATCACACTTCCTTTACCTTTTCTTTTCTTCTATAAGCCCTATAAAAATGAACCTGTCATCCTCCTGTTCAGACAAAGGGCAGCAAAGCAAAAGAGGGGTGGAAATTCCTGTTTTACGTGTTCTGTCATAGCAAAAGTCTGCAGCAGAGGGCATGGCAACAAATCTTATGTGGCCATGATAAAATGGGTTGTAGGCTACCTCTGAACAGACAAGTTACTGTATTTGGGGCAGCACCGGCCTAGCTGGCGACAGACAAGGAATGTGGCATGGAGAAAGGGAATGCTCAGGATGGGATTCCCAGCCAGCCACGTCTTTGGATTGTCTAGGAGCTGGTGGCCCAGCGCAGACTTGCAGTTAGTGTGAAAGGAGAGAGCCTGTCTGAGAGCTGTCCAGAACTCCTGAGCTCCCAGGTGGCCTCAGGACTTCACAAAGGGAATCAAGTATATTTTTAAAGGGAGAAAAATTTCACTAGGAAGCAGTAATCCACTTGTGATCCACTGAATCACGCAGACACCTGAGATACAAGCGGGCCATTTTCCCTACTTTGATGTCTTTGTGTATTGAATTTTTTACCATAAAATACTTTCTTTGCAGCCACTCACAGATACAAAAGATGTTTCTGTGAACAAAGCCTCTTCTGTTTTTTGAAAGCGTTGCTACTCTCTTTCAGCATTAGACATGGTAATCCTTTTTTTCTGCTTCACGGGGGATTGATATGGGAATGGAATTAGAATAGTATTAGAGTGTGGACTTGAGCCATACAGTTAACTCGTTTCCCATGTCAGCTATTGTCTTACCATATAGTCTTGGGCAACTCATTTAACTTCATCATGTCCCAATCCACCAGGGATATATTTGCAATACAACGCAGCTCAAATTGATTTGAAATGGAGTTACATCACATCTCCTCTCTCCTAATTTTCTAAATAAAATGGATATGGTTCTAAAACAAGCCGTAACTATCCCCCACAAAAATATGCCTTTTTTCTGTATGACATTCGAGCTCTCCCTGAAAATCACGAACTTAAGGTATTCTGAATCTGTTATTTTAAACTTCAGTCGCATGTCTTTTGTTCACTCCTTTCTATTTAGTCTGTGTTGCAATTCAGCAGTAAATTTTTTGGAAGGTAAGTCGTGATGCCTAGCACAGTAAAAATACTAATCCCAGATTTTCACATACAATTATATATATTCTTAAACCTGGTTAGATCTCAAGCAAGTGGAGAAGGAATATGCACTCCTCACTGTTTCTTGAATGCAATTTTGAAATGTCTATCTGAGGATGTGGTTTATCTGTGTATTTCTTTCCAAGAAGCAGTAATATTAAAAGTGTGCAGGATTTGTAGCAGGTTGACTATGGTTGTGAAGATACATTACTGAGATCTTGATTGAGAGATCGTCTAGCAGATTGGTAAAACTACTCAAGTTACAAGTAATAATCTGTCTGTCAATGCTTCTTAAGAGAAGACAACTTCTACAAAATTTCTTTTCCTTGTAATTAACTTAAAAAAAAAATCTTTATAAAAGCAAAATACTTTCCTTCAACTGGAACAATTTGGAGTCTTCCATGAGATTGTCCTGCTTCTTAAGGATTGGGAAATATGTAGTATTTAAGCAGAATAAAGTGGTGTGCACATATGGTTAAGTGAATTTATCTAGTCATAACAATGTAGTCTTATTTTGTGAAAGTAAATGTGCACATTTAGACCAGAATGATGTATTTTTTAGTGCAAGGGGTGTATTCCAAAGGACATTCTACTCCCTAATTAAGGCTGTTGCACACGAGGCAGCCAACACTATGCAAATCCGATAATGGCATTGGACTCACACAGTCCGACTGGTAAGCAATCCAGAAGATTTTAATACTTGCGTTGATTGTGTTCATACCTTTTGTCTCCATCATTTAAAGCAAAATTCTCTCAAAATTATGCCTTTCACATCTTCACTGTCTAATACATAATTTTGACTCTCAAATCTGCAAGTTCTCCTTTGTAAACTGGAACAAAATAACATAGAGGCTTCAGACAGAAAAAAAGAAAAATCTAAATTTTACTCAGGTAGTAGGGTAGGGTAATGCAGTTTACAAGAGATAAAAGTAACAGCTAATCCTTCTGCTTTATATATGTAATGAATCTCACCATCACTGGATCTCCACTAATCTACATTTGCTGAAAATACGATCTCATTTTTTTATATTATATTATATATAATACATTAACTATTACTGTAGAAGTTTCATTTAAATTAGGAAACGTTTGCATTTGCAGGGGAAACTATGGTGGGGAAATCCTCTTTTCAGTTTTAATCAACAGGGAGTCTGATTTTCAGTGATGGTCTTGACTTTCTACATGATGTCATTGAGAAGCAGAACTTTCTTATCTTTTTCTGGTTGTTCTTTTGTTTTATTTGGTTTTGTGGTTTTGTTTTTTTGTTGGGGTTTTTTTTCTTTTTTTTTTTTTTTTTTTTTTGAGTGTGTGGCAACATTATTATCACGTATTCTCTGAAAGATATTTAGGTTAATACTGAAAACAATTCTTTTCCAATTCTAAAGTAATCTATTCAGAGGAATAATTATCTTTTTCCTGAAAAATTTAATTTGTGTTTATATATGGTGGAAAAAATTAGTTCAAGGAAAAGGACTTTGACTCTGAACATGAACAGTTTGGTGTCCTGCTAACTTCAGGATGCATTGGTTTGGTGTGCAGTAAGATAAGTTGTCTGGGTGTGAAGGAGAGAGATGTGAAAGAGATGAGAGCGACGATAAAATGGGTAGAAGAGAAACATTTCATACAGACAGTATAAAAGAGTCCTGAAAGGAAAGAGAGGAAAACACTATCCATAAGAAAAGCAGGTGGGAGTCTTACCCATTCTTAGTTAGTAACCTTTGCAAGCTGATGCTGAATTGTTTCCCGTTCCCTCCCTACTCTGTTAATATCATATTACTTCTCCCGTTCTCAGCATCTGCTGGGATGGTTGCATTTATTTCCATGGGGTTTTACTATCTTTATTTACTATGAATTACTTTTAAGCATAGCAATTCTAAAGTATACAAATGAAGTATAAAATCCATTACTTTAAATTTTCTGTTTATACAGTCATACTAGGGTGATCATTGTACTATAATTATGTTTTGCTGTACAGTGAGTTTCAAAGGAAAACTTATAATTTATAAAAGCCTTAATAGAGATGCAAATCTACACATTTATTGCACATACTTATTTTCTCTGGGGAAAAAATAATTTGTGACACATAAATGTAAGGGAAATGGAAAGGTAGGTTTTGATGCAGGTCATGTTGTTAGATTAATTTTATTTCAGTTGTCTTATGTCTTTCTAAGATTGCTAAATAAAGATGTAATATATGATCATGTCACTTCCATGATTCTCATCTCGCTCAGCTCTCATTATTAACTTTCTGAGGAGAGGTGAGTAGATTCACTATTCACCTTGGTAAACCCTTTGTAGGACTAAATTGCATTGTTAACTTCTTTGTGTGCAAACATACAGCATTGATGTCATTGAGAATGAAACCCCAAACACTTAGAGAAAGGCACAGAATTCATTTAGTTATATAAAATAAAATAATTTTCAGAACAGGAGATTTCTTTATGAAACAGTTTATAACTATGCTATTTACACTCTCCTTTATTCTCATTTATTTGCATTGCTGTCAGTGGGCTTTTTTCCATGATACTAGTCACTTAATTCAGGGAGCTATTGCAGAGCTTGTGCTTAAGAGTTGCAAACATAAAGTACTGCACAATGGTGCTTATATTTAATGTCTGTTATAAAACTTTAAACTCACAAATGGATCAAATAAGCTCTACTGGACAGCATTGGTGTATGTCCAATGCATTTTAATGCTATATTAAAAATCTCATGTCAAAGTTCTTCAGTTACCTTTCTCTTCTGGGTTGAATCGCAATAATATATTTTCATCATATTTTCACATGATCCTGCCTACTTCAGAGATGAGCTAGATTTATTTTTCTGAAACCTTTTGATATGTTTTCTGAAAGTCTTTGAGCAAATATTTACAGTTACTGCCTTTGAAACACTTTCCACAGCCAACAGCTCTTACGTATGATAAATGGATATTGCAATGTTAAGCACTTACTTAAAAGCTCTAGACCTAGAGGCTAATTTACTTGGCTTTTATTAGAAGCAGCATTACTAGACTTCGTGGTTTAAAATGTCCAGATAATAGTTACCGTGTTTTCAGTGGGAGG
This sequence comes from Bucorvus abyssinicus, assembly GCA_009769605.1. Lineage (NCBI taxonomy): Eukaryota > Metazoa > Chordata > Aves > Bucerotiformes > Bucorvidae > Bucorvus > Bucorvus abyssinicus. Next base: position 38,656,985 of record CM020027.1, on the reverse strand, counting down.
GAAACTGAAATTTCAAATGTGACAAAACAAAGCATGAAATGATCATCATTGCGAACATGTCAATGATTACAGTTATATTGTTATTACTGGTGAGAAGAAAAGAGAAGAAGAACAATGGATGAGTGGAACAAAAAAATGATTTGGAGTGAAAATCACAGTAGTTCAGATAAAATCTTGACCATAAAACAATTTGCAACTTTGCCAGCTGTATGAGAAAACGGAATTTCTTTTAAAGATGCATCAATGTTTGCTGAATAGGAAGTTAAAACTAACAATCACTATGTGTTTGGTTTCATTTTTTGAAATTTTGATTGGTTGGTTGGTTTTAGAAACTCAAAGCCCTTTAACTAAACATCAGTCTAATCTTGACTATATTGACAATATATAGAGGAAAATACATGATATAGAAAATATGATTAATTTCCTCTCCATTTTCCCAACAACTTTTCATCTGACAGGATTAAAAGCAGATGTTTTTGGGCCTGACTCCATCATTCTAAATATAAGACTTTAATACAGTGAAATAGGAAACCTAAATAGTTGTATCTGGGTAGGAATTTAATTAATTTTTCTTGCCAGTTCTTCTCCAGGGTTTAGAGAAATTATTCCTACTCAAGTCAAATGAACAAAGACCATGAGGGCTGATTGTGTCTCTGAACAAAGCATTTTTGGCTATTGGACATACTGGAAAATGGGAAGTGTAGATATGTCAAAAACTTTTTGGAGCCAGATTTTTTTTTAATTATTGTTGGGTTTTAAGATACCGAATGATTACTTGGATTGTAAGATTCTTATCTCAGGTTTTTCTGTGTATGTGCAGTACTTTTCACCTAAGAATTTGGTTATGACTGAGATTTGTACATAGTCTTTCAGATCATAGAACTGTCACAATAACTTATTTGGAAATAGCAGAATGAGAAATTTAAAGCAATTAGGACTTTTCTCCCAGTTTTGGTTGCAGCCAATGACTCATAAAAGTTTATGTCCAAATAATTATCAGTGAATATATGCTGCAATTTGAAAAGCAGAGGTAATATCTAGATTGTGTATCTTTCCTAAATGAGTCTAAACATTTACTCTTATTTTTATAAATCCTAATTAACATTATATAAAGTTGTAATTTGTAAATAGATACTTTTAATAGGAAATTTTATAAAAAACTTTGAAGTTAAAGATGCACAGTATTATATAAATATGCACTACTGTAAAAATCTGTTCCCAGACTACAGCCAGACAAATAAAAGAGATGTTATCCTTCTCTAAATAAACTCAGGGACTTTCTGACTATAACTGAACAGAAAAGGATTTATCTAAACCCATGACATTTCAAGATTAAACAGAAAAGAAAGAGAGACATTACCCACTTGACTGAAATAAAAGAAATCATTCCATACATAAAACTGTAAAGAATCTAGACATAGAACCATACTGTGGATTTAAGTCCCTGATCAATTTTAATTCTTTTTTTTCAAAAAACCAGCCGCTTAATTAACCATAGGCATAAAATTCTTAATTAGTTATTTTGGAGAGGTCCATTCTTATTTATGAGAAATTATATGTGGAACCATTACAGACTTGTTAAAGCTCTGCTGACATTGAAATATGATGAGTAAATCTTTGTTGACACAAAAATTGTGGTGAAAAAATTCCTGATTTGTGCCAGTTGGTGCTGGTTGGTATCATGCAAGGAGAAACAAAGCTGTGAGGCACTGCTTCCGAAAGGAGTAAAGGTTACACAACAGGTCCCATAGATCTGGAGGTGAAATAGATTTGGGTAGCCTGTTACCGTGGATACTCACCAAACTGCTCCCGGACCCAAACCAGTTTGGACTGAATCTGTCCAAGTGTCCCAGTGATCACACCTGATGCTGCTAGCTGCTGTGGCAGCTTAAGGTATCTCATGTTAAATCAGCCGTCAGTATCCAGGAGCCAGACACCATCCGTATGGTGTGTTCTCTTAGATATTTGAGAATTGCAATGATCCAGTTCTTTGGGGGGAAGAGCTGCTAATATAAAAGAAGGATACGATCTGTAATCAAATCATGGTTTTATAGCTGATGTAGTTCCTTTGTGCTGATTTGGACCCTACCTGAATATTTAAAAACCCAACTGCCACTGCAATGTGAATTGCCATTTACCTGACTCTGTTAATTTCAGTACTACACACCATATGGAAAGCAGAGATTTTAAAAGTTGGAAAGAATTAAAAAATTGCAGCTCAGCCTGGGGATTTGATAAATTCATAGAAGCTACATAATGGCAAATTCAGGACAAAAAGAGTCAGCATTTTTCCAAAGAGAGAAAATATCTGTGCAGCTCTAAAAAGTTTTATCAGTGAAAAGAAAAGCAATAGAAAATAAAGCAGAATAGGGGAAAAAAATCAATGAACTCTATTGTCATTAGTAGTATTATTAGTAGCGTTATTATTGTCAAAATAATTATCATTATTATTATAATTTATTTTAAAAATCTTTAAAACTAGTATTCCATTAAAGGTTCTGTTCAATGCAGACTTTTTACACAATAGTATCTCGGTTGACAATCTATTTAGTTTGTGTAATTTGGGTAATCACCCATGCTGAACTACTATATCAGTTCTGTGTGACTGAGACATCATCAGGATATGCACAGCTGCTTCAATTTTTCTGCTGACTAAAGATATGGTCAAAAGCCTTCTGGAGTAAAGCTGTTTCTGTAATCATGTGATTGCCTTTCTATTAATTAAATGTTTGAACATAGCACAAGTGAATACCTCTTGTGATCATTTAGTAGGTAAAATAAAAAGAAATCTGACATTTTAAAAACAATTTATAAACATCTTAGAACAAACTATTTTTGAATGCACCTTTTTTATTTTTAAGCCTCCATGAGATGCATGTTTGACTTCTTTTTTTCACTGTCAGCCAGATTTTAAGAAAACATTGACACAGGTAACTCTTTTGGAGGGATAACAATGTGATAAGATTTCACTGTAACACTTTGTTATTTTTCCTTTCTAATCAAACACCAGCAAGTCCTCAACTCTTATATACCTTTGGGAATTAACTGTGGATCTTACAGATTTTGTCATCGGACTTTGGGGAAAAATGACCTGCAAGATTAGCAGGACTGGAAAAATGAGCATCTGTTGGCAAAATAAACAGCTGCATGGCCAAGTTACATGAGTAATCTGCTACTAAACATTTTCCTTACAAATAGTTTTCACTGCAAATTATATATTCTACTATTTAGTGTTCTTTAGAGAGTTAAGAATTTTAACTAGAATTAAAAAAAACCTCAAGCACAGGGCTGTCTTTTTTACTATCCAAATCCTGTATTGCCATCTTTCATTGTAAAAATCAGATGTATCTTTTTGCACTGTTTATTTAGCATTACTGATATTCTGCTCATTTTCAGGAATCTCATTCATTCTTCATCCCATGAATGTTAACAGCAAATGGGTTTACTTATTTCACGTATGTTTCTGAAACTTCCAGTGCAAGAAAGGATATTCTTCTCTTTCAGGCTAACAAAATAATGAATGACTTTTGAGTAAGACAAACATTTGTCTGTAGGCGAACTCTGGAGCTATATGTCAACCTCTGAACTCCCCCAGCAAGAAAAGTTATTCTTTCATCATCTTTCGGTAGCTTCTGGTGAAGAGGGCATCTTGCTGTGAACGGGAAGAGCTGATATGCTACAGAATTATTATCTATTTTTCAGGTTAGAACAACTTGAAGCTAAGATCAGCACCAAAGAACAAATCCACTTTTGGTCATTTATTAAAAATCAGTTTTTTACTCTAAAAATTTCAGGAGAAATTGGTGGCTTATTTCTCGTTGCATCCATATATTCGGTATACTCATAATTGTGAGGGAAGGAAAGGATGGCCAATGACATTTATGTATATGAAAAAGAATTCTGTGCACCCATATATCACGCCAGAAGGTGATAGCTTGGACTGAAGATTGGACTCGAAATGTAACATCGAGGAAAGAGAACAAAGCTTCTTCAAGGAGATGTTTCATGGTCAACACTATGCTTGATTGCCAGCCAACACAAGAACATCTGGTGTTATTTCTCACATTGTAGGAAATCACATCTAGTCTCCAGTCAACAGCCCAGCCCAGGTCCCCCTTAGAGTCTGTGTCTCGCTTGTCAGCTACGGCAAGTTGGTTGCACATTTTAGGGCACTTCCAATGTCTGCAAAGGCCTCTGATCAGACAACTGACCCCTGTCCATAAGAATGAATTTAGCACTTAGAAATGTGTCCTTATTGGAGTGGTTCTAATTTCCATTAATTTGGTATAAAGCCAAAGATCACATAAAATACCTGATATGGTTATATGACCTTGACAGCAAATTTGTCAGGATTTTACTCCGAGACAACAGATTGCATAGGGCAGTTGACCTACTTTTCAGTGATGCTAAAGCTGTGTACAAGCTTATCCATGCAGGTAGTCCCCTGCTTTGCTATGTTTTGGTATTTTGGTACTTACAACCTTTATTTCACCTTGTATTGACAGTACTCTTTTATTCAAAGTATTTAGTATTGGTATCACCATAACTTTGCATTTTAATCCTAATAGAACATGGATGCCCATATTTTTGAGGTGGCTACTTTAAAACAAACAAACAAACAAACAAACCCCATAAAAATCCCCTAAGCAACATCAACAGCAATAGCCCCAGGGTGTTCTTCGCAGAGCATTCAAGCATAACCATTTTTGGTTTTGATTGAGTGATTGAGTATTATTGAGATAAAAGGAGACATATGACGACAATAACATTTCATGAAGTGGAAGTCAAAGGATGTTAGAGTAGCTAAACATTGAATACCTTTATAGTGCCACTACTTGCATTACTCTTCCTTTTCTTCACCTATTATACTTTCTTTCAAGTACCTCTCCCTCATCTATATTATTACCAGATTTACTTCCATTCCTCTTCTCAATTTCTTTTCAAGATTTCTGTAAATCCACTGATTCCTTTCTCATAGAAATGTGTATGGGAAACACCATGCTGTACCACATGAATTTGAAAACCTTGTCATTTTTTAGACATCTTGACAAATTATTAATTATATTTTGCACACAAAGGATAAGAAGAGTAGATGGAACACTGAACAGTTCTACTGAGAAGATTCTGCTCAGTTAAGAGATTAGTACCATTACCTAAATATGCTAAAATACACCATAAATACTTAATTAAAACAACAAAACACTACAACACAAAATGGAGGGCTGGTTTCACAGCTCCTTGTAAGTGATGTTATTTCAGTGCAGAGATGGACACTTCCATTTTTCAAGAGAAGGAACTGACTGTGTCATCTCTAAGTGCCCAGACATACGAATTTTGAAATGTTGCAAACTCTAAAAATATTCTAGCTTCTCTTATAAATGCAAGTGAAGATGGTGTTATAGCTGTAAATCCATGTGGAAAGACAGGAAGGGAAAAAAAAGTGAAAGGAGCAAGAAGTCGTATTCTGGAAATAAGTCTAAAAATGTGCCAAAAGTTTTAGAGAATTAGACTTCACTATGTAATTCAGCCACTCTGTTTGCCTAAAAACTGAGCATTAACCATTATTTATTTAGACTTATATTGAGAATAAGGTCTTTTTTGCAGAATCTTAACAAAACAAAATTGGATACCTTTAATGAATCTGGGGTACAGATAATTTAGATGTTTGTCTTTAAATATGATATAAAATGTTACATTTTGTTTCATCCCCCAGCTGCTGACATCAGCTCTCATTTTTTTTTCACCCCTTGACCAACCTCGTTATGTATTAAAAGAAGAATTCTTACAGCCCTCTGTATTGACAGAGGAGAATGATCAATTAAAACCATCGTTGTTTTTCCATCTTTCTCTTTTATTTGGTGTGTAGTAGAGGATAGCTTCTATTGTGCTGTGCATGGTATTGCCTAAGATATCTATGTGCTTTCTGACATGAAGCAGCATTTGTCATTTGCAGCTGTTTTTCATGGAAACTTACACTACGTAATTAACAATTTCACATCCCTTTAATCTTCAAAGTGCTAAATTATTGGGAGCTGTGTGCTTCAGCTTTGTCCTTTATCGGCATTTGCTAATCTCGGTGTGAATGCACAAAGATTCATTCTCAACTAATTATGAACATAACCTGGTGTAATAATAGCAACCGAAAAAAGAGTCAACTCCTTGAAACAGTTCTAACGATTTAGTTTTTAAAGTAAAAATATTCAAGTAGTGTTTCCCAAGGCGAAGTTTACCATTTATTTTTGTGCTGAAGAAAGTGGGTGCCCTAAAAGTAAGATACAAAAATATATTCAGATCAGACTATGCATGTCAGATGGTAGGGCCCTGAGGCTGTCTGGCAACTCCCTGGAAGGATTAACATCTGTTTCAAGTACCATTGCTAAAGCTGAAGAAAGTCAACCAAATCCCAGTGGATTTTGAGAGCATCCAGATAGGGAGCTGTTGCATTGTTTATCCTTATTGCGAGTGTTTTGACATCACTATTAGATGAATAAAGTACATCATAACACAGCAGAATCACAGGTATGCAAGTATTTCCACATTTCATGGGGGTTATTAATGACTCCTCAAATGTTAAGTCTTAAAATAGTACTGCAGGTCTTAGGGCATACTTGGACACTAACAGTTAAGGTGCATCATTCCATCTCTGTTCTCAAATAGATGAATTCACTCCTTATCTCATACCTTTCTCCACTCTTTCTGAATTATCAAGAACTTTTGCCAAGATGAGTACTTTTCTGAAGTACTAACATGGTCACTTTCCTCATGACTGGATAGTATGTTTTCAGGTTGGATTTTAAAAAAATTTACTTCTTTGGTCTCAGTTCTTTAGCAACTTATATCTTGTATGATCAATAATACCTCTTTAAATATTTGACTACTAAGAAAAAATCTCCTTTCTTTCTCATCTGTTGTAATGAGAGAAGAAAGTACAAGATAAGGGAGAACTAGACTCTGTAGTTTTACTTTACTTCATGAAAAGTGAGAAATCTCTAAAGAAATAATTTTTATAGATGATAACAAGTGGATATTGCCCTATTCTGAAAGGTAACAAAGCATATTCAGCTAATAGGAACATTACTTTGAAGTGGATTCTAAACAGCCAGTGGCAGTAGCAAATTTCAACTTCCCATTAAAACTTGCATACTTTTAAATCACTGCCAAGAAGAGAATAAATGAAGTTGATCAAAAACCAAAACCAAGAAAAAAGGGATCATAAATCTCACAGAACCCAGCAGTTAAATGTCTTGGTTGAGAAACTTTCCCCGAATTTTCAAAACAGTGTGAAAGTCTGTTTTATCATTTAAAATTTCCACAGTAAAATACAAATACTGGAAAACATTATTCAGATTTTTACAGAAAGCAAAGAAAATATTTGAATTAGAATAGTGTTAGGACTAATAGAACAGTAATGGTGAGATGATGTTGATTCCTATTGAGAGCTGACAATAGAAGCACTTGTGTGAATCCTACACAATTTCTGTTTAGTTCCCCTAAAAAGACCTGAGTGTTGTGGGAAGCAGCAGCCTTCAAAATCTGAGCAGCAGAAGCAGGGTAAAGAAGATCAGGTCCCAAACGAATTCAGTCTTGTGAACACAGGACTCTAAGCTGGATCTGACATGTTGGTTTGCAAGTCTTGAACTCCAACTCAGCATGGTCACTCTTACTGTCATAGTACACGGTGACTGTACAAAAAGACTTGTATAGAAACTCTTGTGACAACTTCTTCACCTAACGAAGCTTCGGTGCAAAAGGACGTGTTTGTGATCCAGTTTTGTTGTACTTTGTCTGTGGACAATCTGTAGACAAGTTTGATGTCTTCTCATGCTGGTTAATACTGCCCCTCACTCTCATTGCTTCTTTTGGAGTTCTCGGGGGAGGAAGAGGCAGGTCAGTCATTTCTATTTACAAAGTCTAGACATGCCTGTTCCTGATGGAGTATACTTGTACTGCATGTACTAATTACAGTAGATTTAGCAGACATTTTACATGATATCCCTATTTTGGTTGAAGCATTACGTCTGTGTAATCTTATTTTGAGTCTATGAAATTATAACTGAAGGAGTTGAAGTTATTACATTTCCTGTGTGTCCGACTTCAGAGATAATGGATAATTCTTCCTCAGGACAGCTGATTTACTTTAGATTTTTTAATGTGGGTGAATCAATGTAGCAGGTTGAAGGAAAAAAAACCCTGCTTGAAGGCTTACTAATTGAATTATTCCCTTCCATGTTACGGTTTGCCCATCTTATGGGATGAGAAAGTTTTCTTGAGAGGGCACTGCCCCTTTAAGAAGCTGCGGGCTCGGGCGGCCGGGGGCTACTGTGGACTTCCTGGCTGCCTTCCGGAGGGCTTCGGGGCCATTCGGCTACTCGAGACTTCCGGGGCTAGTTCGGGACTTGCGGGGCTGCTTCTCCGGACTGCTTCGGGGGGCATTCGCAGCTCGTTCGCGGCTCCTCGGCTCTCCGGACACTCTCCGCTCTGCGGGAGTCACTGCGGGACTTCAGCTTCGTTCCGGGAAAGAGGCTTTTCCAAAACCCTGCAGCTCGGCTCTGGGGACCTTGCAGGCTGCCGGAGTGGACCGTGCACCGGGGAAGCCCCCGCCACGCCGCCTGGGACAGACTGTTCGCCTGGAGGTTTTTCTGCTGCTTTGATATTCTTCTCTGCACAACGAGAAAGCGGTAGGGACAGCGTTTCCTGCATATTACAGCCCGGCGTTCATAACAGCCGCGGTTTCTTTGTTCGCTCCACGGAAGCGCACACGTGGCCGGTGCCATTATTCTGGACTGCACGTGGCCCCGTCCCCCTTTGTCTTTGTTCTTGTGTTTAAAACCCTCACCTTTCCATCCTGCACAGATTCTCAGATTTTGCATTGGTTTTTTCCTTGCATGTTATATATATTGTTCTAGTTTTAATAAAGTTTGTTTCGGTTTTCCAAACGTTCAGAGGTCTCACAAATCTTTTATTTTTTTCCTCTCCGTATCTCTGCTTTTGAACCCTTTTCTCTCCCGGAGGAGAGGGGTTCAGGGATAGGGAAGGACTCGTCCCCGTGCATCGGCTTGCCTCAGCCGACCGGCGACATAATTGGCGTCCCTGGGTGGGCTTCTGAATAATTTAATATTCATATTAAAGTTTGGAAACTGAAACAAACGAGGTTTTTCCAGGATGGTGCTAAGCGAGCTTTTGTTTGAAGCTCTTAAGCAGTACGGTTTAAAAATGCTCTATGATCTGGTGCCTGGCACACCAACTGTGATGTCAAATTACCTGTTTCTAATTGGTACTGGTTTATGGTTTGCTGGTCTGGGGCACTTAGCAAAGAAGGTGTTCACCCTGGCGTGTGTAATTTCGGTGTTTTGGTCTGTACTCAGTCAGTTTATAATGCTCCCAGTGTATTTTGCACAGTACATGATAGTGGCTGCTTATGATTCGTCTAGCAAATGGATGATGGGAAATAACACTTCTCCATTTGGTACTGGATCAATGGCAATTGAAACTGGATATTCGGCAAATGGTATTATTTTTCTGTATTTGATAACTTTGTTATCAGTTATCTGTAACATGGTCCAGGGGTGGATAATTATCAAGAATAAGTATCACATGGGCACTACAGCCACCAAATCTGCTGCTGCCTCTCCACCCAAACAAGCACAGGTTGCCCCTGTGAAAAAGAAAAATAAGCCCTCTGGTGCTAAACACCAGAAAAAGACTAATTATGCAACAGATAGCTCTGATGACGATGCAGGACCAAGCACCTCCCAAAAGCGTCCAGGAAAGCCTTCAGGGAATACTGCCTCAGCGACTCCACCAGCACAGCCCTCTCAAGGATCCTCCTCACGGGATGAGTCATCAGACCAAGAGGTAAACACTCAGCCTCAGTCCAGGAAGGACCTGAGAAGCATTAGAAAGGAATTTAGCAGGCATGATGGTGAGTCACTAATGGTATGGTTGCTTCGCTGCTGGGACAATGGGGCTGATAACATTGATTTAACTAGCAAAGAAGCCAGACAGTTAGGAAATGTGGCCCGGGAAGGTGCTATTGATAGGGCAATTGGCAAAAAGGCAAAACAGTGCAGTCTCTGGAAACGGCTTCTGACTGCTGTGAAGAGCAGATACCCTTTCAGAGATGACATAGAATGCCGCCCTACTAAATGGACTGTCCTGAGCAAAGGTACTAACTACCTGAGGGAGCTGGCTATGAAAGAGGTCATCTATGGTGACTGGAATGTTAATGTCAACCCGGACCAGGTGCACAGTAACGAGCCTTTGCTGCGCAAATTTGTGCAGAGTGCACCCCAGTCATATGCCCATACATTGGCCACAATGCTGTGGGAAAGAGAGGGTGAAAATCGGCCACTCACCATAGAACAGGTGTCTAACAGGATTCGCCAGTATGAGGACAGTCTTTCTCATACCTCTGCCTTCATTGCAGCAGTGGAGAAAGTGACAGACAAAATGACAGAGAAAATATTGGACTCTATTAACAGGTTAGAACAAAGAACCACTTACTCTCCTGTGTATACCCATGTGTCAGCTGTTAGGAGAAATCGTCCTCCCAGAGCAAGGCGCAACAGACAGGACAGGCCACGATGTGACCGCCAGTGCTGCTCGAGAGGTCGTGAAGACACGAGGAGATGGGAACAACGACCTGCCGCTAACCACGGGGTACCAGCACATGAGCTGCAGAGCAGACCACACCAACATGATGACTGCAACCGAAGAGTTGTCGCTCCAGTCTTTGGTGAACAGTGCTGCAGCCCAAGGAGCAACTCCTATGAACAAGGTACCACAAGCCGGATAGACCCTTCCACTGACTGTGGACCACACCCTAGGCATTAGAGGGGCCCTGCCTCTAGCCAGGTGGAGGAAAGGGATAACAGAGTATACTGGACTGTGTGGATTCGATGGCCTGGCACATTAGAACCACAGAGGTACAAGGCCCTGGTAGACACAGGCGCCCAGTGTACCTTGCTACCATCGGATCATCAAGGAACTGAGACTGTCATGATCTCGGGTGTGACAGGAGGATCACAAGAGCTTACCTTAGTAGAAGCTGAGGTCAGCCTCACTGGGCATAACTGGGAAACTCACAGAATTGTGACTGGCCCAGATGCTCCATGCATTTTAGGCATAGACTTCCTCCGGAAAGGGTATTTTAAGGACCCGAAAGGTTATAAATGGGCCTTTGGGATAGCAACCGTGGGAGCCGATGGCATTATCCGGTTGTCCACATCGGTCGAACTTTCGGATGACCCTTTTGTTGTTAGCAGAATGAAGGTGGAAGATCAAAAATTGCCTACTGCCTCCTCTACAGTTCACCGCCGGCAATACCGCACCAACCGAGACTCTCTGCGCCCCTTAGAGAAAATGATTCGAGAGTTGGAGAGACGAGATGTCATCAGCAGAGCTCGCTCACCTTTCAACAGTCCTATATGGCCTGTGCAAAAGACCAACGGGGAATGGAGATTGACAGTGGACTATCGTGGGCTGAATGAAGTGACACCACCGATGAGTGCTGCTCTTCCTGATATCTTGGAGCTTCAGTACGAACTGGAGTCCAAGGCAGCCAAGTGGTATGCCACGATAGACATTGCTAATGCTTTCTTTTCCATTCCCATAGCACCAGAGTGTAGGCCACAGTTTGCCTTCACCTGGAGGGGTATCCAGTATACCTGGAATCGATTGCCCCAGGGGTGGAAGCACAGCCCGACCATCTGCCATGGACTGATCCAGGCTACCCTGGAGAAAGGTGGTGCTCCTGAACATCTTCAGTACATCGATGACATCATTGTATGGGGTGATACCGCAGAAGAAGTCTATGAGAAAGGTAGGAAGATAATCCGCATTTTGGTGGATGCTGGTTTCTCCATTAAGAGAAGTAAGGTCAAAGGACCTTCCCGAGAGATTCAGTTCCTGGGGGTTAAGTGGCAGGATGGACGCCGCCACATCCCCACAGATGTGATCAACAAGATCACAGCTATGTCTCCGCCTACCAACAAGAAAGAGACCCAGTCTTTCTTGGGAGTCATAGGCTTCTGGAGAATGCACATTCCTGGGTATAGTCAGATTGTTAAACCTCTCTATACTGTTACCCGGAAGAAAAATGATTTCACATGGGGCTCTGACCAGCAGCATGCCTTTGACTTAATCAAAAGGGAAATAGCACATGCTATGGCCCTGGGACCTGTGCGAACAGGACCAGAGATTAAAAATATTCTGTACACTTCAGCTGGGGACTGTGGTCCTACCTGGAGCCTTTGGCAGAAGGCACCAGGAGAAACCCGTGGTCGTCCCCTAGGATTTTGGAGTCGTGGATATAAAGGCTCAGAGGCCAATTATACTCCCACTGAGCAGGAGATATTGGCTGCCTATGAGGGAGTTCGAGCTGCCTCAGAAGTAATTGGCACTGAAGCACAGCTCCTCCTAGTCCCCCGACTGCCAGTCCTAGGCTGGATGTTCAAAGGGAAGATAGCATCTACCCACCATGTCACAGATGCTACCTGGAGTAAGTGGACTGCCCTGATTGTACAGAGAGCTAGGATAGGTAACTCTGGTCGCCCAGGAATTGTGGAAGCTATTACAGACTGGCCTGCAGGAGAAGATTTTGGGATGCCACCGAACGAGATAGTCACTCGTACTGATGAAGCACCCCCATATAAAGACCTCTCAGACCAGGAGAAGAAATATGCTCTCTTCACCGATGGATCCTGCCGCCTCATAGGAAACCAACGGAAGTGGAAAGCTGCCGTATGGAGTCCTATGCGCCAAGTTGCAGAAGCAGCGGAAGGAGAAGGTGAATCGAGTCAATTTGCAGAGGTCAAAGCCATCCAGCTGGCCATGGACATTGCTGAAAGGGAGAACTGGCCACGGCTGTACCTGTATACAGACTCCTGGATGGTGGCAAATGCCTTGTGGGGTTGGCTGGAGAGGTGGCAGAAAGATAATTGGCAGCGTAAAGGTAAGCCTATTTGGGCTGCCACTCTGTGGCAAGATATTGCTGCCCGCCTGAAAAGGTTAGCTGTAAAGGTAAGGCATGTAGATGCCCATGTCCCAAAAAGCAGAGCCACTGAGGAGCATAAAAATAACCACCAAGTTGACAAAGCAGCCAGAGTGTTCCAGATAGATCTGGACTGGGAACACAAAGGTGAACTATTCCTTGCTCGGTGGGCCCATGACTCTTCCGGTCACCAGGGAAGAGATGCAACCTATCGATGGGCTCGTGACCGAGGGGTGGATTTAACCATGGATGCAATTACCCAGGTTATCCATGACTGTAAGATTTGTGCTGCAATTAAACAGGCTAAAAGGTTAAAACCTTTATGGTACAGTGGACGGTGGTCGAAGTACAAGTACGGAGAGGCCTGGCAGATTGATTACATCACTCTCCCTCGAACTCGCCAGGGTAAGTGCTATGTTTTGACAATGGTGGAAGCAAGCACCGGATGGCTTGAAACCTATTCCGTGCCTCATGCCACTGCCCGTAATACTATTCTGGGCCTTGAAAGGCAGATTTTGTGGCGGCATGGCACTCCGGGAAGAATTGAGTCTGATAATGGGACTCATTTCAAAAACAATCTGGTGGCCAATTGGGCCAAAGAACATGGTATCGAATGGATCTATCACATTCCATACCATGCACCAGCCTCCGGTAAAATAGAACGCTATAATGGCTTGCTGAAAACCACCCTGAAAGCATTGGGTGGTGGAACTTTCAGAAACTGGGATAAACATCTGGCAGAAGCCACCTGGCAAGTGAACACGAGGGGATCAATCAATCGAGCCGGCCCTGCCCAATCAGACCTTTTACATACCATAGAGGGGGATAGAGTTCCTGTGGTATGTGAAAGTAATCTGCTGGGAAAAGCTGTCTGGGTTTCCCCTGCTGCAACTCCAGACAGACCCATCCGTGGTGTTGTCTCAGCCCAAGGCCCTGGACACACCTGGTGGGTAATGCAAGAGGATGGTGAAGTCCACTGTGTACCACAGGGGAAGTTAACCCTGGCTGAAACACCCTGAACCAGAGTCTCATGCTGTTAATTTCTGTATAATACAATGTAAATGAGATGCGCATAACGTACATGGTATGGAATAAAGGGGTGGAATGTAGCAGGTTGAAGGAAAAAAAACCCTGCTTGAAGGCTTACTAATTGAATTATTCCCTTCCATGTTACGGTTTGCCCATCTTATGGGATGAGAAAGTTTTCTTGAGAGGGCACTGCCCCTTTAAGAAGCTGCGGGCTCGGGCGGCCGGGGGCTACTGTGGACTTCCTGGCTGCCTTCCGGAGGGCTTCGGGGCCATTCGGCTACTCGAGACTTCCGGGGCTAGTTCGGGACTTGCGGGGCTGCTTCTCCGGACTGCTTCGGGGGGCATTCGCAGCTCGTTCGCGGCTCCTCGGCTCTCCGGACACTCTCCGCTCTGCGGGAGTCACTGCGGGACTTCAGCTTCGTTCCGGGAAAGAGGCTTTTCCAAAACCCTGCAGCTCGGCTCTGGGGACCTTGCAGGCTGCCGGAGTGGACCGTGCACCGGGGAAGCCCCCGCCACGCCGCCTGGGACAGACTGTTCGCCTGGAGGTTTTTCTGCTGCTTTGATATTCTTCTCTGCACAACGAGAAAGCGGTAGGGACAGCGTTTCCTGCATATTACAGCCCGGCGTTCATAACAGCCGCGGTTTCTTTGTTCGCTCCACGGAAGCGCACACGTGGCCGGTGCCATTATTCTGGACTGCACGTGGCCCCGTCCCCCTTTGTCTTTGTTCTTGTGTTTAAAACCCTCACCTTTCCATCCTGCACAGATTCTCAGATTTTGCATTGGTTTTTTCCTTGCATGTTATATATATTGTTCTAGTTTTAATAAAGTTTGTTTCGGTTTTCCAAACGTTCAGAGGTCTCACAAATCTTTTATTTTTTTCCTCTCCGTATCTCTGCTTTTGAACCCTTTTCTCTCCCGGAGGAGAGGGGTTCAGGGATAGGGAAGGACTCGTCCCCGTGCATCGGCTTGCCTCAGCCGACCGGCGACAATCAACAATAAATGGAATCTGATCGTTACACTTATCCATCAGAATGTAATCAGTGTGTTTCTGCTGCTAGGAGAGATTCTTTTACCCTCCAATCTTCGTTTTGTTTTCTGTTCTGATACCTACTAGATAGTGACACATCATAAAACACAAACAAGTGTAAATGAAATAGAATGAGGACTGAAAACAAAGGAATACAAACTGAATACACGGGATCAGTATCACTACATCACCTTAAGTTTTATTTTTCACACTTGATGGGGATTTACACACCCATAAGTCTTTACATGACTGTAATTTGATTAAAAGAATATTTCTGATATCTCACAGAACATTTTGCAATACATCCACAACAATTCCAAAATTACTGATAGATGAATTTATAGTATATTTACAAGCAATCTTCAGTAGGGAGAAAAAAAGGGGAGTGATGTGATGTGTTCTTTAAAAAACAATGCCATCGTAGTAATGTAGTGCACCCACACTTATAAAATGTCTTACTTCACTGCAGGGTGAAAACAGGAATACATCTTGCAGTAGACCCATTAAAAAAAAAAAAAAAAAGTCAAACTATCCATCTTAAAATTTAATTCTTTTAAGATCAGCTTATTGTGTGTAAGAAAAGAGTTTCCCAAAGGAATTCAAATAAACTTTTAGAGTCAAAACACTTTTTCCCTCCAAATTATTTCCTACCACAAGCTTCATTTGCATTGAAAAGTCTTTTTCTCATACTCAAATAAAATCTAGGCTGTGTTCTGAACTACTTAAGATATCTTTAAGAGGTTTTAAAATAAGTTATTAACATTTCTATAGGAATACTTAGCAGTCTTGCATTTTTTAGAAAAGAAAAAATGAATTAACTGATTCATAACAAGGAACAAAATTTTTAATATGTTAAGCATGATCAGTTACATTTTTTAAACCATGAAGTGGTAGCTGGGATTTTTTATTTCCAGCAGGTCAGTTGCTAAATCAGGACAAGTAATATTAATGAAACATCCTTTGGTAAAGAAGCTGGGCGTCATGGTTGCAATTGTTTCTTCCGTTTTTATCAAAGGTGCATGGCTACAGAGAATTGTTTGTTTGAGCTCATATAAGTATTGGTCTCCAGAAAATGCATATTAATATTCTGCTGCATTTTTCTTTTTTCTTTTTTTTCCCCCCTGCAGTTACATATCTCACTTCTGATTTAGCACAGCTCTGGAGAAAAAGCCCTTTCACCTTTGAGATGACTGGTTTCAGACTGGTAATCTGGTTTGTATTTGCAGCTCTGTCAGCACGCTATACAGGCCAGGCAAAAGGGAGAACAATGAAAGTAAAGACTTTCTGTAAAAATTCTGAAAGTATATTGAACTTGTAAACCCCTTCTTATTCTGAGTATGACATTTCTATATTGCTTCATTATTTGTATATATTCAGAAGTGAATGTCCAAATTCACTTGAATGCATGAATATTTTACATGTTATGGAACATTTACAAATATTTTTTGGTACAATATTTGTTTTGTGCTAAGAAATCCTTCAAAAGCACTATACAATTCTGCTTCGTTATTCTCAGTACCTCGGATTTCCACTTGAATGCCATGCCTGGGCTTACTTCCTGTTTTATTTTGGAAGCAAATTGATTGAAATCACTAGCTTCCACCCGCCCCCCCCCCCCTTACTATCAGGAATAGAAATTTCAGAGACTTTAGAATTTGTTTTCCATTCCTTCTTCTTTAATTCTGCCAGTCCAATAACAGAACACAGGTCTCATCCTTCCTCACTTACTCTTTCCTGGAACCATTCCTTCTGCAATTTCCTGATGTTTTAACACAAAAACTGAGAGGCGGTCTGATTAGGGCCAACTAAAGGACAACGGTCTAAAGATAGACCTCTAACAGTTGCTACCCTCTAAGGTGAGCCACTGTTCGTTGTCACCCTTCAAGGATGTGAGACAGAAGTAAGTCATCATTTGTCTTCAGTACTATATCAATTATAACCATAAGAACAATAACCTTATTCTACATTTTGATTTCTCTGTTGCATTGTTCTCCTCCATGAGAATTTAGTTTTGTTTTTTATATATTTAGGTAACATCTGCTGGAATGCAGTCTTAATGAAATCAACATTTCTTTTTTTTTTTCCCGGAGAAAAATTTGGCCAAAAGCCTGATTTCTAAATTTAAAATTTCTCCCTTTAAGCATTTTTTCACTGACTCTGCTAGAAAGCATATTTTTAATATCAAAGACAAGAAGCATAGCAGAAAACAAAACTAGTTCATTGAAGTGAAATGCATACATGAGAAAGAACGAAATATTTTATTTTCATTTCTACTTTTTTATATTTCCAAATACATCTACATGCATGTCAAAGCTCTGACCTTTCAATAGAATGGTTCAGCTGTGATAAATTGTACAATAGAAATTTGGTTAATCATAAATTGATTATCCTTACCAAATATCATTTCTTTGACTAGAAAGAAGATGGTGGATATTTAAATAATTTTTTGTCACTTTTTCCATCTCATCAAATGCATTCTATATCTACTGAAGCAATGAGAAGAACAAATAAGATGTTCTTCACCTTCCATTTCATGTCTATCCCAATCCTTCATACTCATACATGCACTGTTGTTGTACAGGCTTTGTATGGGTGAGACATATATTTCATTAATACTTTACTAATACTTCAGATAACATTATTTTATTAAAAATTGAGACATAGAACACTGCATGAGTTATCCCTTTAAAATTCTTCTGGTGTTCTGTTCTGATATAATTTTTTTATATTTAATTTTTCCTTTTTTTTTAATTTCTCCTTTCTAAAGGATTATTGTTGTAGCATCTGTTTTCTCACAGCATTCCTGAGGCAAATATAATGCTGCCTGTGGGTTTATTTTAAGGCTATGTTGCAACAGACTATTTGATTCTTTCTGGATGTCATTTTCCCATAGTCACCTCTGAAAATACATCTGTAAAATAGATTTTTATGTAGTTCCCAAAGTCAAGATCCCAAGCTTGGTTTTTCCTTATATAAACAACATTTATGTATTTCTCCTATGTAACAACTGGTCTCATGCTCTGAAAAATATATGATAGGAAATTCCATGATAGGAAAGTGCAAAGTTATTTTTAAAATGATAGTCCATTAATTTCTTCATTAAGTGAAAAATCTATATAAAGGGTCCTGTTTAATTCACTAAATAAGTTCTAATGAATTTAAAATACTCCTCTGTCCATTTAAGACATGTCAGAGAAAAACATGCAATTTGAATATTATGAAAAAAATTGCTTTTTGAAGGCTATTATTTTTCTTTGCTTTTCCTAAGTCCTTCAGTTTATGTAAGCTCGAGCTAATGGTATTGGGAGAATTATCTGTTTTCTAGTAGATACATCCTCTGCCAGTTTTAGAAATCTATGGAAACTCCTTTGATGGGATCCATAAAGATTCTAAAATGTAGAACGATAAAGAAGGAGAAAAAAAACAGCCTCAGTGAAAGAAGAGTATTTTTAATATTAGGATATTTTGCTGTTCTTTTCACAGGCATGCCTGTTGCTATGGAGAAAAGGGAGTCAACAGTAAAAAAACCCATGAAGTATTTTGAATTTAAAGGCTAGGTACACTTGATGTCAAGGAGTCGATTCTCTCTGGGTTACAAAAGGCAGAGAGCTGTGGCTAATGAATTACAACATTAAGAGTATATCCAGAATCCTCCCACAGCAAAAGCAAATTCATTCAGCACTTTAAAAGCTTATTTTATTGAAGACCTGTGTAAATGTTTTCATTTAAGAATGTGCTGTCTTTTTCTCTCAGATATGTCAGAGACTTTTATGAATAGTAGCTTTTGAGCTAAAGAGCTCAAATTTTTCCCAGCATTTGGCAATCAGAACTAGGTAGGTCATTTAACATGCTAATGCATTTTTAGGAAAACAAGATCAGGGATTCCATATCACTCCCAGATTAAACTTCAGTGTAAATGAATTCATAAAACAACTGCTGTTTGTAAAAATAGGAAATGTCACATTTGGCTACTTCTTTCGATAATATCTCAACATCTGCAACTGGGTCAATTTGTCTTCTACTTAAAAAAAATTGAAATTTTAATAAATTAGTCAGCTATAATGCAGATTTGTAAACGGAGTTTAAAGCTCCGAAGCTGTTGGCACATATTTGGCTCCATAACAGAAACTCATGCTAAGGCTGATGTGTGACTACAGGGCAGGAAGGTATGTTTTGGTAGAGCATAGAAAATACTCCCAAGGTTTATAACTTGGGGATCTGAATGTAGTTACATTGAAATGTACTTCAAATCATAAAAATTAGATCTTATTTTAGCATTACAGAGCTCTGAGCAGGTTTGAACAACCATCAATCTATTTTATTTGTTTTTCTTTGCATATCAAGAAACCTTCAGCTTCCAAGAACAGAATTGTTAATAACTGAAAAAAAACCCTTATCTATGTTTCAGGGTACACTTTAAACAAATGTAAGAATATGAGATATCAAAAATGATAAATAGATATGGCTTCTTTTCAAGACAATATGCATTATTCACCTCTAGCAGTGAAATGTTGGAAGTCAGAGCATTTATATTTCAGTATCCTCCATAGGCTACAAGTTTTTGTGCACATGTTTTTGTTCTCGTGTGTTTTTCTTTTTTATCCTCAAGAAGTGGACAATTTTAGAGGTGGAATATGGCCAAAAAAAAAAAATGTAGTCCCTCCAAAAAGGCTCTGAACCTGTCTTTAAAAGGTAGCTGTTTTATCCAGGGAAAGATAACAAGATCAAATACAGTGACTTGATTTGACATAGAACATTAGTTGAGATTTCCAAATGAGCTTAAAAGACTGAGGAGCCCATTTCTTTTCAAATTATTTTGTCAGCTCTAGATTTTTATCAGTAGCTTTCCCTTTCATGCTCAAACCACTAATTTTTTCTTTTTTTTTTTTTTTTAGATTTGTAAATTTTGGTCTCAGAGCAACCATGAAGATCATGTAGTCCAAATTCCTACATAATACAGGCCATACAATTTCATTCAGTAATTTCATATCCATTTATTAATTGACAAACATTTAAAATAGCATCGCTATGAGTAGACTTAACAGCCTTATCAGATGTCCTCACACCTTTTTTAAGACTAAAACCAACGTGACATATAGATAAAAAAACACCAATTACTAAATATGTGCAGACTAGATCCATCATGCTATATGTAAGTTCTTTGTTAACTTGGATTTCTCTTGATCTTTTAGTTGTTCTCTTCCTTATTCATGGTGCTAGTGTTGCCATAAAGAGGTGCTATCTTGTGCTGATGTTATTTACAGTTTAGTACGAGATCTAAAGATAACATTTTCGGTGAATAATGGACCACAATTTTTCAGGCTAAGATTACAGATCTCTCTTTCCTTCCTTCCTTCCTTCCTTCCTTCCTTCCTCCCTCCCTCCCTTCCTTTCTTCCTCTCTTCCTTTCTTCCTCTCTTTCTTTCTTCCTCTCTTTCTTTCTTCCTCTCTTTCTTTCTTCCTCTCTTTCTTTCTTTCTCTCTCTTTCTTTCTCTCTCTTTCTTTCTTTTCTCTTCTTTCTTTCTTTCTTTCTCTCTCTCTTTCTTTTTTTCTTTCTCTCTCTCTTCCTTTTTCCCCCTTCTTCATAGCATGGAAGAATATAAAGATAGCTATTAGCCTTCTGATCACTGCTTAACAACAAAACTCTTAAGAGTCTGTGTATATTATCCATTCTTCTCCAGAGCTAAATAACTGCTACTTTACATAAACTTTTATAAATCTTGAAATAAAATACAAAATTCTGTAGAATACATAAGAAATAATAATAAAAATTGGAATCAGAAGAGCAATGCTATAGAAGCTGTGGAACTCTGCTGTAAAAGAATGGATTGGAATAGTACTAGAAAAAAATGAAAACATGACAGCCTGGACAGTGGAACAGGGTTAGAGTCATAGATTATCCCAGGTAGAATAGGGAACACCAGTTACGGTCACAGGGGTGAAAATCATGGTTCTGGTTAGAAATAATACTATCCCAAGAACGTATTTTTTAAAAATGGAAAAAATGAAGCCTTTGCAATACAATTTAGTGAGTTTTATGCAAAATACAATGAAAGTTCCAGAATTATGGGCTTTTTTCCTTTTCTCTTTCTGTCTTTTTTTTTTTTTTGTTTTTTTTTTTTTGGGGGGGGTGGGAGGCTGGGCAGAGGAAAGACCAACAAACTCTGTACGGTTACAGAAAGGTCTTATATTATTTGTGATATTTTATATAAAACATCTCCCACTGGTAGGTAGAAAAGCTAGAGGACCTTTCTCCCTGCTCTTTTATCCTTTGGGTTATATCTGCAGACAATGAGCTGTCTCACCCAAAAAACCACCTGCAACCAAAAGGTACTGGTGTGTTGACAGTTGTCTTGGCAGTACTTATGGATCTGTATTGTACTGCACCCTTCCAGCTGAGGAATCATATGTAACAAACTAAATCTTAGTAATAATTATTCTTATTTTTCTCTTTTGCTTGTGCCAATCATTGCACTAAACTATGATAAACGTGTCTGTTTTAGGAAAACAATTTGTTTTTCACTGAATGGAAGAATGATATTCATAGAAATCAGGGTTAAATCAACAGGAAGTTAAGTGGGTTGGGACAGGGTGAGGGCAAAACTTTTGTAGCACAGCTGTATTACACTATACAAGGAAAGATGCATTTATAATAAGAAAGAAAGTGCATAAAAGGAAATCCAAGTGATTAACTTCAAGTGGTCAGCAAAAGGCTTAAAAGCATCACATGAGCAGGCTAACAGCATGCTGCAAGTTTGCTAAAGAAAGTTTGTAAAAGACTACTGAAAATAACATTGTTAGTATAAAGAGGCTATTACAGCAATTAGGGGAAGTGAAAGGTAAGTATATTCACTCAGCTGGAGGGGAAGTTAATCTTCACCTTCTGGCATCCTTCTGGCCTCTTGCCCATCTTTCTCCACCATCAGATTTTTTCAGAGGTGGCCTTTGTCCTCCTGTGTACAGGGAGCTTGGAAGGGTACCATGAATCTGAAGGAAGAATATGAACATAGGGAGGCTGTGAACGGAAAGAGAACTTGGTTGAGCTCTTGGTGATTTTACTTTCAATCTTTTTCTTCTTTGCTGGTAGACCCTGGACACTGTAAAGCTCATCCAAGCTCACCTGAGTGGATACCTGAGGTCTATGTAGCTTGGGAATTTTGAAGAAGAGATTCAACTTTGGGATAGAAAGGGCTATCTGATTAAAGGCTTTTAACATATAAAAGGATCATATATAAGGATCAGTGATGTGGATCCCCACAGTGCAGACTATAGAATTCTTGTGTGATTTCAACTTTTGATATCTGGCTATCAATAGGTGATTTTTTTTTTCATGCAACTTTTCTGTGGCTGATTCTTTTTTAAAATTTTTATTCTTAATACCAAATAAACATGTTATATTACCAGTGCTAGGATGCAGTACATGCACGAACATCCATTCTGTCATCAAAAACTGTATAAATAATTTTAACTGTAAAAAATTTTTTCCCTGTGCTGATGATAATGTCGATAAATTACCCAAGAAAAAATACACTAGGCAACAACAGTGAGGCTTCCCACACTAGGAACAGTTCCCAGGGATTTCCAGAAGTTCCATCTTTTGACCCATTTAAAACACGGTGAACACTTGCTCCCAACCATCCTAGAGGAAAAGTGATCTTCATATAAAAAGGGCTTTTATTGTTCGATATTCTAATACTGTAATCAAGAACAAAGACAGATGCAGCTAATGACAGTGTGTAGTATTTAAATGCTTCTGTCCCTTTAGAGAACTTATAAGGTAATGTATAGAAAACATTTTTAATTTCAGCTGGACTTATTGATGTTTTTATATCCCAAATGCCTCTGATTTATTCTTTAATTAAAAACACTGCTTTACAAGAATATGTATAAAAAACTATTTTCATCTTTATTTTATTTATTTTTATAATTTTTTAATTTATTCTTATTTTAAATTTATTTTATTTTCATTTAGCAAGTGGTTATTTAGAGAAGAAATCTGTAAAATTCCATGCCTCAGGGTAAATGGCAACCCAGTTTGATTGTTATTTAATTATTCAATAAAATAAAAATCTAGAAAACATGAACTCGAACTTTTGCATGAATTTTTTCATGTTTTGTTATTGCAACTGTTTTGTTGGGGGAAAGGGTTTGACAGCTATCTGTCTAATCTTATATAATACTATGTTTGTCTTTTTTAGAAGTAATTCTTTTAGTCTTTTTAAATTAAAGGGAGAGATTCTTATGTTCACAACAATTGGGAAATCTTTATATTGGTAGGCATATAGATAGAATATTTTGGTTTCAATACTTTTATCTTGGGATAAGATTATCAACACTTTGAAAGAAAGGGGAAACTAAAATACCATTTCATTTGTCTATTTCTACAAGAGACTGTTTATTGTTTGAAAAGAATCAGTGCTGTTTGGATGTTTTCAAGGCTTGATGAAATGCCTAATTGTGGTAAGACAGTGTCATTCACACAGACTCTTGATGACAGACCTTCTTGATGCTTATGGCCCCAAAACTACTTTAATTACAAAGTTAGTGCTATAACTAATTCTGGATTATAATCAGTAACAATATAATATTGACTATTAACAGTAAACACAAAGTGCTTGAAATATTGATCTCTTTCTATATCGCATGCTACAAATACCTTGCGCTGCAACTTCTTTTCTTCTATTCTTTATAAAGAATGGTAAATTTAAACACCTTTAATAGACAAATTTATTGTGGAACATACTTGGTATTGCCATAGCACACTATTGTTTTTGTTCCAGAGTATCCCAAAGTACTTTCTAAAATAATACATACTTTGCTTTCCTCCCCGTTTCCAGGGATCTGACAATATTCAAATGAATTAAAAACACCTTTCAATATTAGCATAAAGCCATTACTCTTATTTATTGGAATAGTTACATTTTCTTTCTTCAATTTTAGTACAGTAACCCACACCTACTTCAGAAGGATACCTGTACTATTTGCAGTTATCTAATTATCTTTTGGAATGCAATTGAGATATACCCATTTGAAAGAAAGAAAATATACATTAGTAAAGTTCCGCGTTCAGAGTCTTATTCAGTTATCAGTGATTCAAGTGCTGCTTGTGATGCCATAGGTCACACAGAAAAGTAAGAAATGGTGACTGTATATAGCAACTGAAGGAAAGATTAACTTGAGTATTTTGTCAAAATCTTTATTGCATTAGAATGCTAATTTATTTAGTCATGAAAGAGTATGTACTAATGAGTTTTTATTTTGTGGAAGAAATCTATTTGAAAAAGTCTACCTCAAAATTTGTACGTTTTATTCTGTGTGACAATGGTGATTCTTGCAAGCATAGAATTAAAACAGAACATAAATGCACTTTTTCCTAATTATTGGCAAAAGCAGAGGGTCAATTTAGTGTGCCAAAACAACCAGATAGATATTATCTCTGTTTATTATATAATATCTATATTAACAGCTATAATTTAGTGATGGTAGTAAACATGCCCCTAATTTTTAAACATTCTTCACCACTTAATTCTCAGTTTTCTAAAGTTCGGTTCTACCTTATCTCCATACCCTCGGAATTTAGAAAAGTTTGATTCAAGGTCCAGATGCAAGCTTTGAAACATATCCCCAAAAATCAATATTACACTGTTGTTAGTGTATTCTGAAGAATCAATATGCCTATTCTTTCATCACTGATCTAAGAGGAGGAATTTTACCCTTGGGGCCAGTGATGCCCTTGAAGAGCATCCCCATATCTCTAGGGTCTGAGCTCAGGTTTCTAATCTGGTTTTCTACCTCTAACAAGTTTGTACTTGAGTTGTGTTAGATAACTTTTCACATGAAAACGGACACTGCGCAGTAAACAAACATACTAATCAACCAGCCAACCACTGTAATACAGTCTGTGTTATTGGTTCAGTGGTCCAAAATCTGGGAGGAACATCTATGGACTGAGGACTAGAGGTCCCAACATGCTCTTCCAGCAATGCTCAGTTTCTCTTCGAATTCTCCTACTATACCGGAGGTTATGTAGTCAGTTGAAATGTGTTTCAGTTCTGCAGATAAGGATAAAGGGTAATTTACCTTACCATCCTCGACATGACAAAACTGAGCTGTTACAACCATACTGATGTTCAGAAAAAGCGAGATAATCTTGTTACCCAAAGATAGAGGGTGTCGCTTACTTCTCTTTGAATGTTTGTGGTCAGAGATGTTGCGTTCAGTCTCAATTATGTTACCTGAACACTTGAAAAGAGGATAGATAACTTCAGCACAAGTAGAGAACTGCATGATAAACAGCCTTCATTGTTTCTTTCTTCTGCTTTGACATGTTTGCACTGTTCAGTTTAACCAGCTGTACTCTGTAATCAATGGTCTCTTCATTTAGAGAAGCATCTGAGGAATATTTGTTTGAAATTATTAGACGGCTATGCAGGGCTTTGAGCCATTGGCTACCCTTGATGCAGCACATGAAAAGTCAACATATTACCAGTGGTTGCTCACAGTATTGAAAAAATCTCAGTTAATCACTGGCTAATTAACCAGGTAACGTTCCTACCAAGTTAAGCATGTTGATGCATAATTTATTAAATAACTAACAAACTATGTTGATCATTGAAATGGACCTTATATTAGTAGCGTACTATTATTTCAGCACTTTTTGTTTAAAGTAATGGCTGTAAAAATTAAAGACAGAGATTTACAATTCCTTCGTTAAGTTTCTTATCCCACTTATTTCCTGTAATCACAAAATATAGTCTGGCTGTCCTGTATTTCAAATGAATATCTCAGGTTCTATTACCTACCACGAGCTCAGCTAGGCAGGAAAGACTGGAAGATTTCTGAATTTCTTGTGTTGAGAAAGTCAAAGCTATATAATACATCAATATTATACAGCCAACATTTGTTTGGGACCCCGTAGTCTGGTGGTGCTGATATATGCAGCATCATTCATCTAACAGAAGTTTGTTTCTGATTTCCAGGTAGCATTCTCAAGACATTTCATTCAATAAAAGCTCAAGTAAATGAAGCTCCCAGTTTCATTAAGGCTCTATGTTTATTCGCTGGGACTATTTTAAGAAGGATTTAGGTTTGATCAGTAAGAAGTTATATATGTAGTAATATATATATAAATATGTAGTAATGCATAAGCTAGGCAGGTTTAAGAGTTTACCAAGATGTTATCCTCATTCTTAGGGAGTGCAATACGCTTTTCTTATAAAGTTTCAGTGGCATAATCCATAGCAGTGCAGTTACCATAAGAGCATAATCACATGTGGTAACTTTCAGTGCAACTTAGACTACCACTTTTGGCCTGACTTTGACGGGTATACTGAATTTTAACATGCCAAACCTTAAATGTCTGTTAGCACATTTAATGTTCCCCAGTGTGGTGAGTTGATCTTGACTGGCAGCTGAGCCACCACCCAGCTGCTTGCTCATTCCCCCCTCAGCAGGATGGAGGAGAAAATTGAAAGTTAAAAAGCTGAAAACTTGTGCGTCTAGATAAAGACAGTTTAATAAGTGAAATAAATCTACATGCACAAGCAAAGCAAAGCACAGAATATATTTACCACTCATCAGTAGGCAATTCTGTCCCCACACCCACAGACTTCAGAAAAGTTTGAGCCAAGGTTGAGATGCAAGCTTTGAAACATACAGAATATCAAGGTACACCCTGTTGTTGATGAATTTCTGAAGAATTGGTACTTCCAGGGAAGCAGGTCTTCAGCATGCATAAAGGTTACTTGGGAAGACAAATTCCACAACCACAAACATCTCTCCGTCCTCATGCTTTCTCTGAGGTTTTATTGCTGAGCCCAATGCATGGTATTGGATATCCCTTTGGTCAGTCAGAGTCAGCTGTCCCAGCTGTGTCTTCTCCTAACTTCTTGTGCACCTCCAGCCTGCTCTTTGCAGGGTAGAATGGGAAAAAGAGAAAGCCTTGACACTGAGTGAGCACTACTCAGCAGTAGTCAAAAGATTGATGTGTTAAGACCGTTCTAGTCACAAATCCAGAACACAACATTATATGGGTGGGCTGCTATGAGAAGAATTAACTCTATCCCAGGGAGATTCATCCAGTCTTTGGGGGTTGTTTTTGTTTTCTTTTTCTAGTAAAAGCGTACTCCACAGAAGTAAACAGAAGGGGTACAGGGTGCACACAACACAGTACATGGAGCAGATTATTCAGAGACATACTTATGTTCAGCTAGTTTATTGATTACCAGGTTATGCTCTTAGCAAAGGGTCAGGCAAAGGTGATGCAACCCAATGATT
This sequence comes from Bucorvus abyssinicus, assembly GCA_009769605.1. Taxonomy (NCBI): domain Eukaryota; kingdom Metazoa; phylum Chordata; class Aves; order Bucerotiformes; family Bucorvidae; genus Bucorvus; species Bucorvus abyssinicus. The sequence goes on along the minus strand of CM020027.1, from coordinate 38,629,660 downwards.
AGTAGCAATAGCAACTTGAGGTCAAGTGAGGAATCAGTGTTCAGCCAAAAGGGTGAAGCAAAACTTTTTAAAATACAACTAGGGCTGAATAGTCTAGGGGTTTTGTACATATCTGTCACTGTTGTCTGCTATATTCTGGTAAATAGTGCAGATTATGTAGAGTGTATATATAGATAGTGAAGTTCTAATTATCTTCACTTGTATTCACTGAAATAAAAATTTACCATGTGATTATTAGTGTGCACTTCTAATCAGTGCAAGAGATGCAGCATGATAGAAGAATAGCAAACATGTTCTTACGTAAGAAAATAAAAGTTATTCAGGAAAACAAAATGAAATGAGCTTATTTGTCTAATTTTTTTTTTCTTAACAAGGGCTTATGACAATACAGGGAAACTAAGACTTCTTTAGTCTTGTTTAACATTGAAGTCCTTCTGAAGGTTGTTAATCTGGTTTCCAAGTATTCAGGAACATTAGGAATTACAGAATTGGGTTGTATGTCCTTGGGGAAGTAAATTAATGGACACAAAAGATTCTCAATCTATATATTTATAATATGTACATAGTTCTTGTCATTGCTTTAAGCATTAATGAATATTAAACAGCAGTGAAATTACAATTTGCAGAACCAGCCTTCTGGGACTTTATTAAGTAGTCACGAATAAAGCCAAGACCTTCTTTCTGTGTCAGGAGCTCTAAACTGCATCTTCAACTGGTGATGTACTGCTATAAGTCATAAGCTACTGCAGCTGGGCACTGGTTCAGGGTCTGCCCCTCTGAAGTCAGTACCTTAAGTCACTTCTAAAACTTTCTTACAGCATACAAAGATGACTTTCAAGTATCAGATTTACTTGTTGTGCAAGGGTGTGTGGATGTACTAGTACTTCGTAGTAGTACGCAACACAAGCAGCAGTTTTTCTGTACCCTCTGGAGTAAAAGTGTCAGTGGTTCTCACATGTTGCTGTAATTTTCTCACCACTGCAGCAGAGTGGGTAACTGCTTGCTCAGGTCAGCTCCTTGCCAGTCACATGAAAACACATCCAACATGAATTAAGTAGGCATGGCTGGGAGGCAGCACCTTTGCCTCTTTGACCTACATCAAATCCCAGAAAAATGGGACCAGACACTTTTACAACTAGTTTTGAGGATGGAAACCAGGCTGTGATTATGGTGGCGCTGGGTGGAGAGAGGTGGCTCCTCCCCTGTATCACTCACCCTTTGTTCCTGATTCCCAGCCCCCTGATAGCAGCAGGACCAGTAACATCAGCATTCTGGCCAGTCCCTCTCGCCCACATCCCTACTACATTTTCACCCTTTCTCATAGTCTATTAAGCTTCAGGAGGAAAAAACCCAAAAACAAAACAAAACAAGCAAACAAAACCCCCCACCTATTTTGACAAACTCTGTATTGTATTCCTTGTCTGACTCATTTGGATTCTGCTGTTTACCCTACCCTACTACACAAGATGTGAAAGACTTTCAAGTACTAAAAACTGTGGCATCGTCATAGCAGACAGGCTTGAGCACGCTGCCTTCCCTTGGCTTGGACAGATGACTGCTGGAAATTGGAGTAAATTCATTCTATAAGAGGATACAGAGAATGCTGACCTGTGTAACATCACATGGGCATCATTAACCTTGTGTCACACTGACCACCTCTGGTAATTGAAACTGAGAAATGAATTTGATCCCCACAGTGTTTCTTTTTTTTTGCTGGACACTTTTCTAATGTGTAGGAATCACCCCTATGCTTTGTACAAACAACATACAAAGCATGTGGTTTGTTTACACTTGCATTTTCTCTGCAGGAATTTTTTAATTACATGCACTTGATTTCTTCCCTGATGGTTATCACTTTCATTCGGGCAGTGTGGTTCGCAAACACTGCAAATATATCCTTCCCTTTCCAAAGTTATGTTTACTTTCTTATTAACATGGTTATCAATTATACCACACAAGCCATTTGTTCTTAATTAGTCTACCTGTTAACTGCTCAAATTAATGACACATAGTTTTACCAATTTAATCAGCTCATCTAGCCAGCCAGTCAGGTTTCTTTAAAGAAGAGATGTTATTGCTAGTGGCCTTCTCCCACACATTGAAATATTCTTGATATTTTTAAAAAACAGTACAGCAATCTATTACACAATTTTGTACTCGCACATAAATATAATATACATATCTGGTGGCTTTGGCTCTGCCAAAATATACGGGACTTTATCCAATAGCTCCAGATTTTGAAGAAAATTTGAAAAGTGTTTTAACTACCTCCTCCACTACTCTTCCTATTTTCTGTCTGAAATAATGAATCTCCTTGCTCAGTTAAAGACCATTTGAACTTACCTCAATTTCACTGAAGTTTTGTCTCAATGGTTTATATTCATGAGTCCATCATGTTATAATTTCTCATCGTGTGGCATGATTTCTGCTTCTGGAGATGTCATCATCATGGCTTGGCTTCGCGGACGAAGATTTGGGAAGGGCTTTGCCCACGCTTATTGCAAGCGCGTTGATGGCTGAAAAGGCCAATGCGGGATAGGCAAGACCGGTTGCAAAGAGCACACCGGAGGGTCTCCTTGGGTGGTATAGTCGAGGCACGGTTCTTTCTGCGCTGTCTTTTCTCCTCGAGCTTGATTCTACGCGTGCTCTCAAAGGAGACAGCAGCGTTATGTATGGTGTGTCTCCAAATCTCCCGATTGGAGGCCAGGGTGGACCACTGATGGTGGTCAATATGGCCTAGGCTGAGGTGTTGTTTCAGGGAGTCCTTATATCTCCTCTTTGGAGCTCTTCTCTTGCGGCAGCCGGTGGCAAGTTCACCATAGAACACGATCTTAGGGAGGCGGTGATCCGCCATCCTGGAGACGTGCCCTGCCCAACGCAGCTGCGTTTTCAGCAACATGGCCTCAATACTGGTGACGTCTGCCTGTTCAAGGACAGCAACGTTAGTCACGTAGTCAGTCCAGTGGATGTTTAGGATTGTGCGGAGGCAGCGCTGATGGAAGCGTTCGAGGAGTCGCAGATGGTGGCGGTAGATGACCCATGATTCAGACCCGTACAGAAGAGTAGACAGTACCACGGCTCTGTAGACACTGATCTTTGTACTTTTCTTCAGGTGTTTATTGCACCAGACTCTTTTATGGAGTTTTCCAAAAGCTCTGTTTGCCTTTGCTATTCTGTTGTCTATCTCTTTGTCGATCGTGGCATCTGAGGAGATGATGCTACCCAGATAGCTGAACTGCTGGACTGGCTGAAGCTCTGACTCGCCAATGGTGATGTGGGGATGATGGAGATGTAGGATCAAAAGAAAACACATCTTTGTTTATAAAAAATATGGCTTCCTTTGTTCATAGTTGTGGGAAAATAACTGGAATTATTTGCACTTTAGAATCCAAGTGAAGGAAAACAATAGAACTTGAACTGTTGCTTATAAATGTGTTCATTCTTTCTTAATAGTAATTTGAAGGACAAGACACATCTTGTGGTAAGTAACAAGTAATACACATTTCTCAGAACATGTGCCATTTCTTTACGTGAAATTTTGCTCACAAATGTTTAAAGAACTTGATGTATCTAAGTGAGAGAGAGATGTGGCTTGTCTGATTAGCAAGCTTTTCACAGTAGAAAAACAAATGATCTAACTAAATCTAACTCAATTACCTTAGAAAAATCAGGGCCACAAAAGACTGATGATAGCAGTGTGTTATTATGGTCAATATTCTCTGTCTCTTCTTGATGGCATTCATCCAAATGGTAGACAGTGAAATGATTCACCACAGATTTATGTCACTTGAAATAGCTAACTATATGGATTTATAAATAAATTTCCAGTTATTTATCTTTTTAGTTATTTATATCTAGATCTATTTATGATCTAGATCTGTTTAAATATTTCTAGATCTATTTTTATCTATAGATATCCTATATTCCCTAACTACTTATAGAATCATGGAATGTTTTGGGTTGGAAGGGTCCTTCAAAGGTCATCTAGTCCAAACCACCCTGCAGAGATCAGGGACATCTGCAACTAGATCAGGGACATCTGCAACTAGATCAGGTTGTTCAGAGCCCTGTCCAACCTGACCTGGAATGGTGCCAGGGATGGAGCATCTACCACCTCTCTGGGCAACCTCGGCCAGTGTTTCACCACCCTCACTGTCAAAAATTTCTTCCTTATATCTTGTCTAAATCTCCCCTCTTTTATTTTAAAACCATCACCCCTTGTTCTGTCCCAACAGACACTGCTAAAAAGACTCTCCCCTTCTTTCTTATAAGACCCCTTTAAGTATTGAAAGGCCTCAATAAGGTCTCCCAAATAGACATAGATAAATGAATAGAAATAGACATTCATATATAAATAAATAGAAGGATACCTTATTATCAGATTCAAAACAGAGGACACATTGTGTTCCTCAGACAGGCTATTCCATTGAAATTTGTTGGCTCACAACTGCAGAAAAACTGTTTTACAAGAAAATTAGATCCTTTGAGGAGACTGTGAGTCAACATATTTTGAGAAACTTCCATGTTGGTATACGGCGTGCTCTGGTTTTGTAGTAAGGTGAGTTCTCAGATTTCCTGGCAACTATCTGAAGTAAATATGCTATTGAAATTTAGTTACTAAATGCAATTGAACTTAACACATACCACTTTCTGTCATTGTACATGTGTCTTCTGTTTTCTGTAAATGAAGCATCGTTTTCTACAGCTGCTAATAGCTCTCATTTAGTGACTGACAGGACAAAACCACTACTGAATGTAGAAAAAATGGAATAAGGGATGTTGTCAGTGCCCCAAAGGTAAATGAATACTTCCTTTTCCATGTTTTGACCTTTAGGCTGATTGTGGATATGGTTATCTTTGCCAGGAGCGCACAAGATAGATTAAACCAAGTAGCCTTTTTAATACTGATTACTCCTGATGGAAGTAGGTTTGTTTAGTCCTAGGGTATGCAGCAAAAAGATTTGCCTTATCATCTGAGTAATTTTTAAAGTTATCTTTGATGTGAGCTAGGAGATGCTTGTGGTTTGTCAGGTCACAATGTGAGTAATGTCACTTTGTGTTGATATTTAAAATTGGCTCTTGTTTTCATGTTTGTACATAATCCACGTGATGCAGATTTTGAGTGATACTTCCTGAGCATTAAAAAAAAAAAATCTATTGGAAGACTAAGAATTATTTATTTAAAAAATAAAAAAAAAAGTTTCTGAATGCCAAACTTGCTTGACTGTAATTAAAGTTCTTCCTTTAATTAAACATGGCTTGGAAGATGACTGGAGTTTCTCAAAATACAATAAAACTGATTCTGTGCCTAGCAATCCTGAACAATGCAGTAAACAAAGCCCGCAGCTCTCACTTTTCTCTGTCTGTGACTGAACGATGGAATTGGTGAGGTTAGGAAATGATTGAACTGGGGGAGACATGTTATCTCTTAAGCAGTTATACATAAGCAATTTGGGAACCAGCCTACAGAAGACCATATTAGTTTCACACGAATCCGGTGCTGACCAATGTAACAGTCTGTAGAGGGGCAAAAGGGATGAATGGAATAGAGCTAAAGGGAACAAGTTGTGGGAGGGCAGGAAGAGGCAGCTGGAGATACGGGTGAAGCATCACGACATCTAAGGAAGGTCAGAAGAGACCAGTCATCACCAGGAAGAACACTAGCATAAGCAACATGAGTAGTGTCAGCAGCAGCTGGGAAGTCGGACTGGGGACAGGACAGATTTGAATGGCAGGGGACTAGTGCTGTCAGGTGGATGGGCAAAAGGATGCAATCACAAATTGTCTGCCACCTAGGCTGATTGAAGACAACACTGTGACTAAACACAAGCCATATGGCCAAAATTGTATTCTTATTTTGTCAGTAGTCGCACACATACAGTGCTACTGACAGGTGCCATATGAACGTAATGAAGCAGGGCACTGCCAGCCCCACATACATGCCATCAACGTGATTAGTAGTGCTCTTTGGGATTACACACCCATACAGAATTAGGTATTGTGTGGTAAATGCATTCCTGTTTTCTTGGTTCTTTTTCTATTTCCCCCTTCTCTGTTGAAATTCTGTGGCAATTTTTTATTTCCATAAATCTGAATTTTGGCTTCCTCTGTTCTCTTCTTTACCTCTCTACCCTTTGTCTTTCTGCCCTATACTGCCTTGATATTTCATTTTTTCATTGGACAATTAACTCTTTTTCTTGCTCTGATTTCACCTCTGATGTCTTTGTAAGACATATTTGTAGCCTTTCCTTTTCACACACTCTTCCTGGGGGTTTGTGAAAGGGATCAAATATAGCAGCAAGTTTCCCTGTGCAAACTGGCCTGCTCAACCATCTTTACCCAACCACTATATCTATAGTATTAAAAAAACTCTTCAGTTTGTCTTTTTGTCACCCAGGAATTGACACGTGAATGTACTAAGAAAGTAATGTTTTCTAGTTCAGGAGAGCCACTGAGGACTGCTCCAAACGCTGAGGATAAGTAAATAGAGAATCTCTGTAGAGCTAAATATGGTTACAGTGCATGACTAACCAAGTCTGGAGAAAGTAGATTTGGATTAAATGAAAGAGGGGAGATATTTTTAAATCCCAGAGAAGGCAAAAACCCAGTGCTGTTTTTCTCTGTGCCAGGTAGAAGTGGTGGATCCTGAGACAAGAGAAGGAAACACTATTTCTGAGACACCTGCTTGAAAACAAGCCAGAAAATAGCTACCTAAATATTAGGTGGCCCAATAATAAAAACTTTCACCGTGAATAAGAATTCTGACAGAAATGGTGTACGAATCTCAGAGAAAAGATTTTAATTTGAATTCAACAATATTTGTACTGAAAACCTGATTGCACGTGTCAGACTCATTCATTCAAAGTACATAAACCTGTCGTGTAAGTTCACTCAAAACACCTGGAATTTAAAGGACTGAATATTTGCACAAACTTGAGCCACGGAAAAGCATGGCCAAGAAGTATTGACAAAGTAGATTGCTGAATAACAGCTACGAGGTGCAGTCTGTTTTACAAATCATCCATCAGACGAAAAAGTGGCAACACTTTTTTATTGTGAATTGTTTCCTAGAATCCAATTAGTGGCTTATGATGCTTAATGATTATTTAAAAGGCCAGCTAGCAGTGCTCTAGGGGTTAGGCTTTTCATAAGCACAGTAGCTTTTGTCCCCAAAGCTTTAAAACACCCCTTCGTGTATATATTTCAGAGCTTCCTGTTCAAAATGTGATCCTCTACGCAGCCAAACTGTTTTCAGCAGATTTCAGCAAAGCGAATTATTCTGATGGAGTACTTTCTTCCTGGAGCTGTACATGCCAGCTGTTGTGTGTAGGTTGCACGCAACATAGGTTTCAGTGCAGGTGGCTAGATGAGTGTTCATACCAGTAAGGACTAGTCTTCTAGTTATTAGGAATGACAACTACTCTCAGCAAGATACAGGCAAAGTGAATTAGGTTCATGTCATATAGCACCTAGAAGATTAGAGCAAAATGCAGGAGAAGCTGAAACAATTTACAGGGAGGAGCCTATCGAAAGCATGGCTGCTGACATTCTTTCTTTTCCTTTCTTTTAGACAGTGGCAGAAACATGCGTTAAGAATTCAGAGTAAAATCATCTTTCCCTTATCCTTATTTAACTTATAAGATTCAGTAATAACTCACTGCTGCCTTCTGCTCCACCGTGGCCTTTCCTTTAGCTTTAACACATGTTCAAGAGTAACTGCAGTTTTGTGGGAGAATCTGAAATGCTCCACGTTGTGAAAATGGTTTCTTTGAAAAGAGAGTTTGCTTTCTGTTTTGTTCTATTTGGTTGTTTTTGGGTTTTGGTTTTTTTTTTTTCTGTACTGCACACAGCTGACCCATCCTTGGGCATTCATCTGAGCATCTTGGCTACAGAGATGACTTTTTTTCCCTTTTGTTGCATTCCTGTCATTCTCAGCCCTGAAGAAAATAAAAAGATCAGGAAAAACACCAACAGAACTTCAACTTCAGCAAGTAAGCAAAAGAATGACAAATGCCTTATGACAAGTATGATCTTCCTGTTTTTAAGAACACAGTAGCTATACTTCAGGCATGAAGGCTTGGCATGAAATTCAACATTTGGAAACCCACTGCAGACAGGATAATTTTTTGTTTCAAAAAATAATTCCAGAAAAAAAGATTTCTTATTTACACAAAGTACTTAAAGGATTGCTTTGTTCTTTCTGGCATCTATACAAATAAAAGGTGGAGGGGGGGAGTGAAGTATTGCTTTATTAATAAATTCTAGGTTAAAACCTAGAAAACACACCTCATTTTTTAAACATGTGGTGAAAAGATTTCTCACTGATACCTCCCAAACTGTTAATTTGAATCACATCATTGTCAGAATATGGTTCATGGTGAATGCGCAGGGTGTTCAAAAATGATGTCACTATTTCTAGTAGTTGAATTCTGGAAGTAAAGAAACATTTGATCCAAATGCACACACGTATTCACAAGCAGGCTGGCTTTGAAGGCTAGTTATATGAAGAATAATGAGACTGACGTTCATCTTGATGCGTTGTGGTTGTACAGTTGACTTTAAGCTTCATTTTATAATGGTGATAATATGTGTTTGGGAGTCATTTATTCCTCCAGGAGCATTACTGATTAATTAAAAGTTTTTCTGTAATAGTACATTACCTGAACAAGAATGGAATGTAGGAAAAAGTAAGATAACTCCATTCTACTAAGCTGCATGTTCCAACTTTCTCAGCGTTTCAGTTATTCATGTTATGCATATAAAAATCAGCTATTTGCATTAGCACAAGTCACATTGGAAGAATAAAGGTCCTTGTCAGATATATGCTGTACATGTGTTTGGAAAATGTGAAGAAAATCAAGACCAAACACACTCTCTATGGTCTATGAACAGATTTTAGGAGCATAAGGGTGATTGTACGTAGACAGTTCTTTCAGCACATAAAATTGTTGTGAAATGGAATAAGTGACCAAATCAGTGCTAGGATGTCTTAAATTAGAGCAAAAGGTGGAAAGATTGCTAAACCCATAGCAGTTCTACAGCTCTCCTCATGAGACAGACTGAGTATGTATACATAAAAAAGAAAAAAATATAAAATGTGCAACAATTAAAATATTTTTAAGGTCAAACTCTTAAGCCAATTGGGCACTCTGAAAATACTGTCTGAATGAATATCCCACACAATAGTATAACATGACACTTTTTTTTACATTATCTGCATGTTTTTTCTGCTGTGCTTTATTTCCTTGCAGGAAGTGGTCAAAGGCTTACTGAAAGTACAGTCTGTATGCAGCTGAGGTTACTACTTTGGTTCATGATGTAGAGGCAGCTCTCGTTTTTCCCCTGCTCTGTTTATATGGCAGAACACAGAAAACAAATTGCTGCTGAAAGATAGCTAGCAGAACGTTTGTGGATGGCAGCACTGCTGACCCAACTTTGAACCACAAATCTAAGGGAAAAGTTATAATCCTATCAGCTTCTTGGAGAATTTCAGTTCACTTCTGTATGAATCACTGAATCTAAAAGCAGACACAGAAAGAACCATCATGCTTTTTACTTATGAAGATAAATGTATCCCTTCTGTTCAAAAAGATTTCATGATATTTCAACCAAACAGTTAAAAGGGACAAGTACTTGAATTGCATATTTATTTTAAATATAATATGAGAAATTAGCAAGTTTATCAAGCACGTTCGATAACTATTACAAACTTCGAGAAAAATTAAAGCTCATATTCATGAATGTCATATTACTGACACTTTTTTACATAGAGTGAGTTGATGCAATGTGTGAGTGTGTCTGTGCGTGTGTAGTAACCTGCAGTGTAACGTGGGGAGTTATTAGGGAAGACATTTAAAGTGGAAGACTAGTATTTTAGACAGAATAAAGTTCATTTCACCACTAATTAAGATGTATGAGTGCAGTTATGAAAAAGTCAGCATTTTCTGTTATTTATAATCATTTATTTGTATCATATAATTTCTTGTGGATTGGATTTTGAATTGGATTTAAAGCCTTGAGTGGCCTCAGAGATGAAAATGATAAATACGTGGTCCATGCTACAGACAGGTTACCTTCTGACAAGTGTTGCTTGGACAAATATGAAAACAGAAATTGTAGTTCAAATACTGCATCAAATTATATGCAAGTATTATACATTATTAGATGTACTTATAACTTCAAAACTGTCTGTATGTTTTAAATGACTGTTTTCTCCAGGTGCATTTTATCTTTACAAAACACTGCAAATTCTTTTTAGAAGACTGTTTTATCAAAAGAGACTTTAAAAAAGAAAAAAGCCAGAGATACTTCATAACGAAAGGCTGGTAGCCAATTATATGAAGGTTGTCATACTTTTAGTCAATTAAGCTAATTTGTGTGAAATGTATCTGATTGGTTTCCAGGAACAATGAGTGTCCTCAAGGAAGGTTAGTGACAGGAATTTTAGTATTAAAGGAGGAGATTTAGGAAGCAGAGAGGGAAAAAAGAAACCACCCAAAGAAAGCTTTCAAAAAAGACAGGAAATAAAGATATAATGAGACGGAGATTTATCAACCATACGCACTAATTCTGGTGTATTAACCATTGTTACTGGTTTGTCAATCCTTAATACAAAGTAACCGAGAAACCTAAATAAAAGACTGCCTGAGTTCTTGTGGATAGTACAGAAAGGTCAGTGATCAATGATATTTAACAGGAAATTAGTAACTTCAGGGAGTTAATAAATGTTATTTAAAATTCTTAGACTCAACAGAAAAATGGCACTTGACCACAGTGGACTTCGATCAGGTTAGTGGCATCTTCAGCTGCAGCTTCTATGTGGGAAGGTTTCTTTCAGAAACAGAATAAAGTGGCTGTCAGCATAATCAGCACTCACCAGCCGTGGGATATTGGCGGAGCAGGAGTGAATCTTAAAGTCATTCAGAAAACTTTTGATGTATAGCCTAGGAATTTCTTGCTGATCCTCTGCGCCACTTGTCTGTCCACTAGGGAAAACAGCCAAACAACACTCCTACAGCAAGAGATTGAATAGAAAGAAGAGCAAAACAACACAAGTTTAAACACTTTATAATCCTTACTGTACTATTAGTACTACTAGTAGTATCATTATCAGAATAATAATAATCATCATTATAATGATTAATTATTATTATAAATAACTATTATATTGGGGGCTTTATTTCATTTTCACATTTGTGGAGGCTGAAATAGTGAAATGAAGCAGAAAGATTACTGGGTAACCAAAGTAATGAGGAGACAGGATGCAGAAACAAAGTTTAAGTACTCCTGAGGCAATGGCTAAACAAAGAACTAAACCAGATAAAAATGTGAATAACATGGCGAATATTGCGGTTTGAAGACTTCAATCACTAAACTGAGAAAACACTGAACTGAATCTGAAATAGAATATCAGAAACTGATGACAGTAATTGTCTTTTATATCTGAATTCTGTCAAAGTGTATCTTCCCTTTGCTGATCTTTCATAGTACAAGCTGATAAGTCATTCCATCTTTTCCTAAACCAGTGAAAGAAATAGTGGAAAAGATCTGCCAAGAGGTATGTGGTTTCCCTCTCTTTGATGCCTCATTAGATTTCCTTTATGTGCTATTTTCCCTTATTGGCTGAAGTCTGTTTTAATACTAAATTTTTAAGACACCCTCCTCGAAAGACATTAGAGCAGAAAAATAGTTGTCACTGCTCTTGAGGCCGTGAGACCACAGAGCTTTTATATGATGTCAAGATCGTATAGTTTCCAGCAAGGGGAAGAGAGGTAATGTTTATGAAAAATGTGCATCACCGTAACCATTCTGAGGTTTATCATTCACCGCCGGGAGAATACCTCCTTTTCCATTTGCCATCTCTTGGCAGTCAAATTCTTTGAACACATCCATCTACCTTTACAGAAAACAAATAAATGAACCAACCGAAAGGGGTTTTGGGAGGAATGAGATGAAAGCAAATAAATTTTACATTTACATTATTTCATAACAATTTCAAAGTAATTTAATGAATTAAATTTGTATCTACCTATCTGGTTTATTCTCTACCAGACTCCTTTGCTAATTTTTAAGTCTTGAAAATCTAATTGTTCATGATCAAGCTACTTCATGCATTGTGGACTGCATATTCCTCTCACTCATTTTATTCATACAGTTAACAACATTGCCCTGATAAGGAAATCTTAGGGAAAGTAAGATGGATTTATGTGGCATAGGTGTCTCGATACCTTGAAAAGAGAAAATAGAGATTGAGAATCATATTCATAGGAATAAATTGGCATCTGCTGCTGCAGAGCTGGTAGATATCTTCCCTTTATTTCTGACACTTGACTAGACCTTGAAATAAAAAATAATGAGCACCTTTTCAGTTAAATGTTTGAAGGAGAATTTAAAGAGAAAGTGAGACCTGTGAATGTGAGACTGACTGGAACAACTAAACTGAAAAGGAAAGAAACTCCTCAAATGCAAAACAAGGAGTAAAACAGAATATAGGAGGGATAATAATATTTCTATATAAACACCATGAGTACGCTTTCCCTGCACTCCCTTACAGAAAAGAAATTGGTATATTTTCCAGTGACAGAACAAAGAGGAGGCATTGACAGCAGAAGAATAAGAGAAAACTATATTAGGAGACACAAACATTCCCTCCCAGACTGGCACGCAACAGTGGTAATGCATTTCGGCTCAGTAGAAGGTGTTAGTGAAGCCTGAAAGGTACTTGTGATGTAAGTTTATATAAAGCAGTGCTCTGTTACCCAAGTTCAACATGCAAGTTGAACTCACTAGCTAACCTTTATGACCGTTCTCCTGCAAAATGTGTAAATGCATAGACCTTTCACATCCTGATGAAAATGTACATTATGCCACTATAATACAGTAGATGCTGCCAAAAGGAATTGGTTGAGGTCCACATTACTCTTGTGCGTGGTTCAGTGTTTTGTTTCTGAGTAAGGATTATTACTTTCTGTATGCACTTGTAGCATAAGAAGGAAGAGCATTTAGGAGATAGGAACTGTCAATCCACTGGCAATGGATCAGTAAACTGAGCTCTGTACCTGTGCATGGATACTGTACCTGTTGCTGGTTCCTGTGTGTGGACATCCCCTCTAATTTCCAAGCTCCTGAGTAGTACCTTCTGTCGTATGAAAATAAATATTAATTTTACTATCAGACCAAGCGTGAGGTGGTGCAATGTTGTGGATTCTGCACATTACACTTGCTAAATAAGATTCTTAAAAGGAGCTAGTTTGTGAACAGGCCTGACAATGCTGCCTTTGCTAAGGACTACGAATTAACTGATTTGATCTCATGGACTTTATCTTCCTGCTCTCTTCACATCAGAAACAGAAACCTTTCTACAAAGAAATACCCACTTTTTACTTAATAATTTTGATTGTATCAGCATCAGTACTGCTAGTCATCAGACTACCTTTCTGCTGCCCATGTGTCATCCAAAATTTCTTTTTATTGTTTTTTTTAATAAACAATCATAGTTTGTTTCCACATGTGAACTTGTCTTTACTACGCTTAAGGACTGTAGGAAATATCATTTTGGTTTATAAATATCTGTCTCAATTTTTGTTCAGTTTGCTCAGTGTTCCCTACTGTCTTTGGCAGACGCTGTTACCTGTTCCCAGAGCTGCACTGACATTGACAATGATGCCAGCAAAAAACACCAACAAGGAAATAAAAATAACATGATTCTCCCTGTGTTTTAATTCTGATGGAAATCAGGGACATAGTAGCAGGGTGGGAAATCAGTGAATGCCAAATGGCAGAAGACAATGTGGCTCGGGGGGGTGGAATTTTTTGCAGTTTAATTGTAGGCATTAGGATTGAAGAGATTAAAACTGTTTGGTACTGAAGAACTGAAATTGGTGGGAGCTAAGGGCAGTCAGCTCCTCCCTGAGCTACCCCACACCTCTTAAAATCAGACCACAAAACAGGGCTGATGCTTTCAGCTGATCTGTCATGCTCCAGGAAAAGGCAGTTCTGCCAATACTGCATCATAAATTGAAGTAACTGTACTTGCACCCTCAACACTTCGTAAAGCAATCACCTATTCTACAGAGTATGCTACTAATAACTTACACTTTTCAGCAGTGTATGCGGAACCTTCCTCTTTTTGCTTTCTATGATATTTTCATTTCAGAAGTGCATCGTGTTTCTTCTCTAATCCCTCTGCTGGTCAGTATTTTAGATTTATTTAAAATCTCCTTTTAATAGAGAAAAAACTAAAGATGGATGACAGCCAATATACAAATCTAAAATGTAACTTCATACAAATATTTTGAGAAACCATTTGGCTCATACTTTTTCTAATCAAACAGCACACAATACTCGTATAAATTTTTACTTCTCAAGTTCTTAAAAACTGAATTTTAAAGTTTTAAATTACAACAAAATTGAGACCAATTCAGACAGCCCTGAGCTTGCAGTTGGTCTTTCAGCCAAATCTGTGCTTCTACAGTCTCCGTCAAGATTCTTTTTATCAGTCTTATTCTTAAATATAGATGGAAAGATATATTTAAAAGAAATAGAAAAGATTGGATAGAAAGAGGTGGAAAACTGTGATTTTTTATAGAGGGTTGTTTGGTTGGTTGGTTGGTTGGTTGGTTGTTTAACAAGGACTTAAAAATAATCTCACCTTTTCAGAAGACTTGTTTGAGCTCCCAGATTTTCCTCAGCTCCTCTCCACCAAATATCATAGACATCCTTCTCCAAGTGACAGAGGAGCCAATATGGAAAGGTGCTCTGCTGGACCTTGTTCTCACCAGCAAGGAGGGGCTGGTGGGGAATGTGAAGCTCAAGGGCAGCCTTGGCTGCAGTGGCCATGAAATTGCGGAGTTCAAGATCCTAAGGGCATCGAAGAGAGTGCATAGCAAGCTCACTACCCTGGACTTCAGATCAGACTTTGGTCTCTTCAGGGATCTGCTTGGTAGAGTACCATGGGATGCAGTCCTGGAGGGAACAGAGGCCCAAGAATGCTGGTTAATATTCAAGGATCACCTCCTACAATCTCAGGAGTGATGTATTTCAACAAAGAGGGAGTCAGGCAAAAATGCCAGGAGTGTCACATGGATGAACAAGGAGCTCCTGGATAAACTTAAACACAAAAATGAAGCCTACAGAGGGTGGGAGCAGAGACAGGTACCCTGGGAGGAAAACAGAGAAATTGTCTGAGCAGCCAGGGTTCACCTTAGAAAAGCTAAAGCCCTAATAGAATTAAATCTGACCATGGACATCAAGAGCAACAGGAAAAGCTTCTATAGGTACATCAGTGATAAAACGAAGATGAGGGAAAATACTGGCCAGCGCCAGAAGGACATGGGGGACCTGGTTACCTGGGATATGGAGAAGACTGAGGTACTCAATTTTGCTTCAGTCTTCACTGGCAAGCACTCCAGCCACACTACCCAATTTGCAGAAGGCAATGGCAGGGACTGGGAGAATGAAGAACCATCCACTGTAGGAAAAGATCAGGTTCAAGGCCATCTAAGGAACATGAAGGTGCACAAGTCCATGGGACCTGATGATGCATCTGCACTTCCTGAGGGACCTGGGGAATTAAGTGACTAAGCCATTATCCATCATATTTGAGAAGTTGTGGCAGTCTGGTGAAGTTCTTGCTGACTGGAAAGGGGGAAACATAACCCTCATTTTTAAAAAGGAAAAAAGGAAGACTCGGAGAACTAAAAGCCACTCAGTCTCACCTCTGTGTCCAGCAAGATCATGAAGCAGATCCTCCTGGAAACTATGCTAGGGCGCATGGAAAATGAGGAGGTGATTGATGACAGCCAACAGGAATTCACTAAGGATGCATTGTGCCTGACAAATCTGGTGGCCTTCTCTGATGAGGTTACAGCATTGGGGGATAATGGAAGAGCAAATGTACTTGTGCAAACATTCGACGCTGTCCTGCACAACATCCTTGTCTCTATAATGGAGAGATATGGATTTGATGGAGGGACCACTAGGTGGATAAGGAATTGGCTGGGTGGTCACAAGCAAAGAGTTTTGGTCAACGGCTTGATGTTGAAGTGGAGACCAGTGGTGAGTGGTGTTACTCAATGGTCAGTATTGGGACAGCCACTGCTTAACATCTTTGTCAGTGATATGGACAGTGGGATTGAGTGCACTAGCAACAAGATGATACCAAGCTGTGGGACCTTGACAGGCTTGAGAAGTGGGCCTATGTAAACCTCATGAAGTTCAACAAGGCCAAGTGCAAGGTCCTGCACAGGGGTCAAGGCAATCCCAAGCACAAATACAGGCTGGGCAATGAGAGGATTAGGAGCAGCCACGTGGAGAATGACTTGGACATGTTTGTGGATGAAAAACTAAGCAGTGTACAATGTGTACTTGCAGCCCAGAAAGCCAGCCGTATCCTGGGCTGCATCAAAAGAATTGTGTCCAGCAGGTCAAGGGAGGTGATTCTTCCCTCTACTCTACTCTCATGAGGCACCACCTGGAGTACTGTGTTCAGCTCTGGGACCCTTAGTATAAGAAAGACATGGACCTGTTTGACCAGGTCCAGGAGAGGGCCATGAATATGACCAAGGGGCTGGAGCATCTCCCCTATGAGGACAGGCTGAGAGAGTTGAGGTCCTTTATTCTGGAGAAAAGAAGGTTTCAGAGAGCTCTTATAGCGACCTTCCAGTATTTAAAGGGGGTCCTACAGGACAGATGGGAGGGACTCTTTATCAGGGCACATAGTCATAGGAGGAGAGTAACAGTTTTAACCTGAAAGAGGGTAGATCTAGATTAGATGTATAGAAGAAGTTCTTCACGATGAGGGTGGTGAGACACTGGAACAGGTTGTCCAGAGTGGTTGTGGACGCGCCTTTGCTGGAATTGTTCAAGGCCAGGTTGGATGGGCCTTTGAGCAACCTGGTCTAGTGGAAGGTGTCCCTGCCCATGGCAGGGGGGTTGGAACTAGATGATCTTTAAGATGTCTTCCAATCCAAATAAGTGTATGATTCTATAATTCTATTTTTTAAATAAATAAATTGATAAATAAATAAATAAATTTACAAATACATGTTCTACTAAAGTTTTCACTGAAAAAGAAATAAAGTATGAATTATGGATATGTACTGGCTCAAAAGAGTTCACCTGAGATGATTGTAGTTACCCCTCCCAATTTTCTCTCAGGAATGCCTGAGGCACAACTGCTGCCTATTTTTCTGCATCCTTACAGAAAGCCCAGATACGTTTTTGCTCTGTTTACTGTAAAGTGTTCAAGAATAATGGAACGCTAGAAAGTAACCTGACAAAACTGAGCATTGCTGACCGTTTAAAATACTTTCATAGGTGGACAGTGATGTTGTACCGGTAGCATCTAAAAGAAAGATTAAAAGACATAATAAAAAAAACCCAAACAGATCTTCTACAGTTATAGTTGAAAGACAGGACCTTCTTCGCAGAAGAAAGAAAAACTTTTAAAATTTATATTTCATTAATTTCATTAATTTAAATTTCATACATAGATTCTGATTGCTATTGCATTATAATGGGGACTCACAGACCTCGGGTACATATAGTACTGAATATTTGCTAATAATGTCTTTAATTTTTCCAAAATCAAAGGAAGTTTCTGCGTCTGATTGGATTGAGGTTATTTCCATTTGCTCTAACACAGCCTTTCTGAGAGAGTTTTGGCTACCTGTAGAGTTCAGAAATGCCAATCAGGATCTGCATACTTGCAGTTTTTTAAAAGCTGAACCCATTTTTCAATTTGAAACTTGATACAGTTCGTTCTGTGTGTTAGATTTCTATCTTCTTTCTTCTGTTGTCTATTTAGACTGTACATTCTTTGAAATGTCTCAGAATGCCTCATTGCTGAACCTTAAATGATAATGATTCTTTTTTATTATTTTATTGTTTAGCCTTTTTTCTTTCTGATTGCTGGATATTTTAAGATATCCAGTACATTTACAGGGACATTTTTGGTTCAACATGGAAAAAAACCTATCTGTGATACAGAAGGAATTCTTCCACATTACGTTATTTTTTTCACGAGACAAGTGCTCTCTTACACGTGTTTTTAGTGTTCTTTCTGTAGACACAGAACATGCTGCCTGCAGGCTGTACAACAATTCAGCTAATGGAGGTATCAACCTGCAGAATGAATATGGACTGACCATATCAGCTTTCCAAGAACGCTAAGAGTCTGAGAGACACGACAATCAAGACAAAGGAACACTAGAAGAAGTGTCCTGGTCTGAGTTAGAACAGAGCCAGTTCTGTTCAGTGGTTTCACTGTCCAGCTCAGTCTCTGCTCAGGGACGGCACTTGCTGAAGTTAACGGCAGGTTTGTGCAGACAGTGGCTGCTCCTGGCAGTGACAGCGCTGGATGGTCACAGTCACTGCCAGGGACTGGGATGCAGAAAGGCTCTGGCTGGTACCTGCTGCTGTGCAGACTAAGGTCACTGCTGAACTCTGTGTCCCACGGTGGGGTGCAGTGAGTGAGAGGCTGCACCTGCGGGGAGGAGCGGACAGGACAGGGGACCCTGCACTGACCAACCAGGTGTTCCATCCCATAGACGTCATGTTCGGTGTAAAGCTGAGGGGTCAGAAGGGTGAAGGCTTTTCTTGAATGTTCGGTGTCTGAGAAGGACTCTTTCTGTTCTGCCCTCCATCCCAATCCATGCATTCCTGAATCCAGCTCCAGAATCCAGCTCCTCCATCCGGTTCCCATCTGCCGCTGAGCCCAACCTGGGCCTTCCCCAGTGCCTGCCCACAGCATCAGTGGTGACGTGTTTACCATTAGGGAGTTTGGGTTTGGCAATGGTTTTGTATATATTTCCTTTTATTACTATTATTTTCATTAAAGCAGTTTTAATTTTCTTTTCCAATCTATAAGTGTCTCTCCCTTATTCCCTTTCTCTTCCTCTTTGAGGAGGGAGGGATTGAGGTAATAGAGAGCATCTGTCATTCGTCTAGTGGCCAGCCCAGCCCTAACCCTTGACAAGAAGCAACTTTTATCCCTGAATTTGCCACTGAGTTTCATGGAGACCTGCCCATGTTTCAGCTTTCTTGAATAAAAGATGGAGGACATAGTAACTGGCCAGTACCATAGGATTACAGTACTATATATAGTGAAGTAGTTGTGTGCTGAATTGGATAATGCATGTTAAAACATGTGAAATAAAGAAGTTGGAAAAACAGACAGGTATACATGGGCTCATTTTGGTCATCGAATTCAGTCAGTGATGACATAGAGCCATGTAACACAGAGTCTGGAAGTTAGTGTTTTATGTAGTCCATAAATGAGTAAATAGTCCATTACATTCTGTGACAAGAAGCTATTATATGCATAAAAGCAGAAACAGAAACTATAACACACTTCAGGAAGAGAATAGGGATTGTGATATCTGCCCAAGCTGAGATCATCCTAGAAATCAACAGTGTGCATGATCGTACAGGGAAATGCAAAATCTGATCATTCAGATGATGGGGACTGGTTTTGTTTGATTTGTAATCTTAAACTTTAGTATGTGAGAAATTCACGTAGCTAAGCAGATAGAAGATTACTCATGAACCCAATGTAATTCCAAAAGGAATTATTCTCTCTCTCTGCAATCAGTCTCCAGTGCTAAAGAACAGGGTGTAATAATAGTCTCATAAACAAATATATATAGATACTGAAAACTGGATCAATTATATCTATGTCACTCTTGAAACTCTGACAATTATGAGGCTATCCACATTTTACAATTTTTCAAATTAGAGGTGTTCCAGTGATCTATTTAACTTTTCTTACTGTTTTAGACTTTTATTCCTGAAGTTAATCCAACTTCTTGTTATTTAATGTCATTATTCCTTCTCCTTCACAACATCTGTTATATACTCAAAGACCATCATCATTTTTGTAAACCTAATAAAACTATTTTCTTGAACCTTACTCATAGTTTTGTTTCCAGGACCTATTTTCACACTTGTTACTATTTTATGGTCTATCACCAACTGAATCTAAAATGCTTAAAGCTGGAAATAGTATTCCAGCTGAGACACTACTAGCATTTAGAAGAGAAAATTGTGGCTTCAGGTTTTTTTGCAGGCAACAGTCCACTTCTTATCTCATTAAGTTAAATGAGTTTTCATCATTAGTGTGATTTTGTTGATTAATGTGTTCTGTGACTGTAACTGTTCATCACTCTTTTAGCAGTTTCTGCAATGCTGCTGCCTAAACAGGTTTTCCACACCCTGTGGCTGTGCAGCCACTTACATCTAATTTTGTGTGAAACTTCATATTTTTCCTTATAAGTTACCTCCTATTTTCCACATACTTTCTCATATTTGCCAAGATTATTTGGAAAAGTGCTTCCGCCCTCTGATATTCTTGTACTTTGGCAGAATTTCGTTTCATTTGTGATTTTAATTATCAGGGTCCTTATTCATTCACTCCAGTTATCCAGTGGTACCAGACTCAGAGAACCCTATTTGTTATATTCTAGTTCAAGAGAGTGCTACTCTTTGGAAAACACTCTCACCACTT
The DNA here is from genome assembly GCA_009769605.1 of Bucorvus abyssinicus. Classification (NCBI taxonomy): domain Eukaryota; kingdom Metazoa; phylum Chordata; class Aves; order Bucerotiformes; family Bucorvidae; genus Bucorvus; species Bucorvus abyssinicus. The sequence goes on along the minus strand of CM020027.1, from coordinate 38,609,157 downwards.
AGGTGTTTTCCTGATAACAGTCTAATTGCCCTAGCTTTCTCGTGAGAATCCCATGTAAGAGTGGCAAAACCTTGCTGCAATGAAGATACGTGGTGTCTAACTCTTCCTTTCTATTCACAAAGTCTATTACCCTGTCATAGAAGGAAATTAGTTCAGTTTGATATGATGAATTCTTGACAATTTCATGTTGGCTGTTACTCTTCTTTTTATCTACCAGGTAGATAAATTTGCAAATTTAATTTAGACCATGTGCTCTACTATTTCTCCAGGACTGAAGGTCATCTGATAGGTCTGTGCTTTTCTGATCCCTTGTCTTTCTTGTATTTAAAGATGAACTAACTTCATGTTTTTCCAGTCCTCCAAAATTTCTTCAGTACTTAAAGATACTTGCTGATAGTTTTGAGGTTTCATTTACAATGTATTTTAGCATAAATCCCTCATCAGCTCCCACTAACTTAAAGGGGTAATGACATATATAAATACCATGTCTAATGTTTCCATTCCCTGTTGTAACCTGAGTTCATATTCCTCTATTAATGATGTCAGTGATTTTTTGAACAAAGACTGAATGGAAAAGGTATCAAATCGCTTCCCTTCCCAAAGTCGCTGGTTGGTACTTTATACATTTCTTCTCCTCTAAGCAGTGAGACATTTCATTTCTTGGTCTTTCTCTTACAGCAAGGTTTGGAAATATTGTTTTGTTTATTTATTTGCAAATGCTAAGTGTGTCACTGATTAACCAATAGTGTCAGATTTGCAAAACTGCAGTGCAATTCGTTACGTGCTTTTGATATGAAAGTAACACTGGAAGAACAAGAAATGTAAAACGCCATTTGAAAATCGAGCTGACTTGTCAAGTGATTCCTTTATCTGTAGGTGCCAAAGCTATCAGAATACCTACATGACTCTTCGAAGAAAGACTATGACAGTAGGAAGGGGAATGCCATATTCCCTGACACCACGAGCATGTGGAGGCCTCTCAGAAAACCTGCAGATTGCCCGTACCTGGATGTCCACTGATGTACCAGTACGTGTAATGCTATAGCAGATGTGCCCTTCCACCGCCTGGCACCTGTGGGCAAACATGTTCTTGAAAGTCATCCCCAGCTGCACCTTGCACCGTGCTAGCATCTTCCTGTCTATACTGACAGGAAATCCAGTTCTGAAGGCAACTTTGGAACACCCCCCTGCAGAATGCACTCTTGTGAGTGTGCATCTGAAAACAAACATAGTGTGCATCAAATTAACAGTATAGATTTATTTTACTTTAAAATGAATTACAGACAGAGGAGACCAGCAGAGATTGTGCGTAGCCTGGCATGAAACTGAAATTAAATGTTCTTGCTGCAGGAATTATTTGTCTAGTGCGAGGTGACCACCAACGACTGGTATTGCAGTTGCTAGGAGCAATCAAAAGAAATGTCACTCTTCACAGCAAGTGATGAAATTTGACATATGGCATCAAAGCATCATTAAAACTACACCTGCTGCAGAGGAGGTTGTGTCTTTCAGGAGAATTTCAAGCAGAAAAGGTTATTCTGAAAATGCAAAAGGGTATGCCTTATTTTGTTCATTTCCTAGTAGGTAATTAAGAAGCAGTAAAAATACAAACTTTATCAGAAAAAGAATATGAAGGAACATCCGAGCTTCTTGTTTCTCAGTGTTTTATGGAGAAAAAAATAAGAAATTTCATCAACACTTCTTTATAAAGTCTATAATAATACAGCTGATGATAAATCATTAATTCGCATAGCTGCAAAGGTTCAGGATCTTTTCTCAAAAGTTCACCACTGTATTCTCCAGCTGTTGCTTTAATGAAGCTTCTCCATTACTTTTGATAGCATTTTAAAGTGTGAGTGTTGCAGATTTTGGTCACAAGCCTGAAATAGTTGGATGTTCATTTTGTCATACACGCATTGACATATGTATAAGAAAATTACTGTTGATTTCAGCAGAAATTAGCACTCCTCTTTCTGAGTGGTCACTGAATTTACTCTTTAGAAGAACTCCATTTCAAGGTGGTGAAGATTTCTGTTGTAATTATATTTGTAATTTTATTAATGAGTTAGAACGGAATTTTCATGTCTTCTATATTTCAGCTCATACAGCTCTTGCTCTTGTTTCAGATAAATAAATAGACACATAAATCCTTTCTTATTGCCTGTGCAGATTTCTTGGGAGTTGTTGCTAGAAATTAATATACATTTAAAAAGGATTAAAATAAACATTTTAATCTAAAAATTTGAATTTACTGCAGAGAGGATTTTTACAAATTTGTAATGTGCCTTTACTGGGAAGTGTGAAACATAAAACAGGTTAAAAATATATATAAAAAAAAGAATAAAAGAAAAAGAAACCCTGTGAAATGTTACTGATTTTGTTGCTTCACTGAAATGGACATAATCACAATAAGATTCACATTTTTACCTCTTTTCCTCTGCAGTTCTCCACAGATTAGCTCTGTTCTTTCATTCTTAAATATTTCTGAGGCTCTTTCCTGAGATAGTGCTGTGATTTTGAAGTACTTCTTAGATCCTAAGTCGAAATGTCATGAATATCCTGGTTCACCTGTAGCTTATGTTGGCATATAATAACTTCTTCTCCTTCACCCACCTTCTGTTCTGTGGGAAGAAAATAAAGGTGCCCAGAGTGAAAAGAAACATCAAAGTCATGGAGAAAGACATCCAGACTGCTTAGCAGGAAGGTAACTGGTGTGTGTCTTAATGTAGCTTAGAAGACATTTCTCTTACTGTGGTAAGTGATGTACAAAACATGAGGCCAGATTAAACCATTGCATGAATATTTCCTTCTCTGTGGGCCACAAACTGTTCACAGCATTGATTTTCCTTTGTTTGTCTAGTTCTGTTTGTTGAAATAGGATGCCTTAGTTTTATCCAGACCCTAAGTTTTAGTGAAGTTTTGGTTTTGTAATGATTTTTCTTTTCTGGGATTTATTTGGATGAATCTACTGATAACAAAATGTTTCAGACTGATAATCCAGGAAAGCTGTGTTCTACTAGTATGTGCCATTTTAAGTTTTTTCACTTTGCTTCACCAATATTCCTGACTGTGATTCAAGAAGAAGTAATTGAGAGATTAAGAATGAAACCTAGATGTATGCATTCACGACATAAGCCTGCCAGGAATAATGCTAATTCTGAAGGCTATTTGTTTATTGGAAGTCCAGTAAGTTTACTGGAAGTGAACCCATTTAGTCTCTTTGAGGAAGTAATGAAATTCTAATAAATTTTTTATTAATAGTAATCAGGTTCAAGTTTAAAATCACTCTAGTTAAGAGCTGAAAAATTCAGAGCCTTTAGTTGTCTCATAAGCCACTTAGTATTACCAGATGCTCTTGTGTTCTTTTACTTGCTTTGAATAGTTCATCTTATTTATATACTTTTTGTAGGTAATCTGCATTTTACTCAACCACGGGATTATTTTTGTGTGTTTTTGTGCTTTATGGGAATGTTTTCATTCAACTGAGTCACAGCCTTTCCAAAGGTAGAGTGCCATTATCCTGCCTTCTGAAGGACACAACGTTCAAGTAGCAGGACTATACATTAATGGCTTTCCCACATAAGCACAATTTCATGCAGGTTTCTTTTCCTTTGTTGTTGTGATGTGTAGAAATAAAATTCTTGGAAACAGTAAATTTTAGTTTCTGTGATTTATGAGTGACATTTAAATAGTAAACACTGCATTTAAATTTCCACTAAAGGGAGAAAAAATCCATCTGCGCTATTAAATTCAACTTTATTGTAAGTAACTACAGAGGAAAGAATTGATTTTAAACCTAAAATACTGGTCTAATTTTCATACCACTATGGGCTTAGACATTCAGTTGGTTTTCGGCTGCGAGGTTATTTTATACCTAGTTTAGATTGACACTATCATTTTCAAGCTGCTAGTTTCAATTGCATCTGGAAGTCACTTGCTGTGGTCCAGGAGGGATAAATGCAGGAAATGGTGTATAAAATTCTGAAATGGCTATTTCACACACATAGGTATTAATGTCTTCAATGGAAGCTCTTCAGTAACTTGTCTCCTGCAGTATAAATTGTGTATACTTCTCTGACATAAAATAAATTGCATTTTTTAAATTATGGCTGTAATCAGGACACTGGTATTCAGTTCTTTTCATCAAAAGTTTTGTTTCCCAGTAGTTGATAAGCTGGTGGTTCTCATTAAACTTAGATTACACCCTTAAGTATTATCATGCCTTTACCTCTTTTCAGCAAATGTCTGCAATGAAGTCACAGGAGAAAAAAAAATCCATCTGTAAATACAGACTTTTGCTATTATGGGTAGACTGATACATCCATCAAATTATCAACCTCAAATGTTTATGTTTGTTTATCCCACAGTGCTCATAGTTTTTCATGACTAATCTGCACTAAAAAAGGAAAACAGTAGTCAGCAAAGTATAATACTCTGTTGACAGTTCTCAGAGTGTGCAGTGTTTAGTTAGTAGACTAGTTGTTTAGTTCTCAGATGGAAATCGGGAAAAAGATGAATCTCCTTTGTGCTGAAGACAAGTCCATTTTATCTGGATGCAAAGAAAGACAGAATCCCAGGATGTGAAGATTGGAGCATTTATTTTGGCAAATGTCATTTTCCATTGGATAAAGAACCTGCATTTTTCTTTGTGTTTGTCTTCTAATATATTTTCAGTATCCATTCTTGTTGCAACTTCTGTGACTTGCTTGCTGTTTACAGACTATTTTTAGCTGTGTCTTCTGAATGATCTCTTTAAAAGTACCCAGAAACTGCATGAATAAGAACGATATGAGAGAACTTGCCATCTCATAAGAATTCCATATACAGCCATGACTTCACGGTTACAGACAGTAAAGTAATGGTCTAGAAATATTCTTTCCTTTGTTCTCCTTTACAGCATTTGGCTACAAATTCATACTGAACATTATGTCTACTCTGACTATAGTGTTATTATGAGGTCTTCACAGCAGTTCTTGACTCTTCATTATTATATACCGAACACTTGCCAATACAATCTTTAAAAGTATGTAAAGGACATTCAGGTACCTAACTATAGACGTTATTAATGATACATGTTAAAGGCACAAAAGCCTCAAACTTATAATATATGATGTGAACTTCCAGCAATACTGTATTCTTGTGTTATTTATACATAATTGTTTACTTATATTAATTTTTCTTTAAAATTTTAGGAAATCTTTCAACCATTGCATCATTTCATATTGTAGAATGCTCTACATGTTTTTCATCTTGCACTTTCCAGTAATGTCTTTAGATTCTTTAAGGAAAAAAAAAAAAAGATTATTGTGAACATTCTTATATCTATTCAACAAAAGCAGCAAATTCAATTTATGCAGCTTTTTAAGCAGAACCCCAAACTACAATGTTTTATTAGGAAATCAGAGCATGCTGCAAACATAAACACTTATTGCCATTTGTAGGAGATGGACTGGAAGTGCAGTTTTAAATTACTGTCTTACAAATAGATCCATATTATGATACAATGATACAAATTATTATGATACAACAATATAAATTGATTGATACATACCACTGAGAACTGCAGTTTTTACCTTTCAGAATATTTAACATGATTATTTCAAAAGCGTAAAGAGTTTGCAACTTCACCTACTTTAAAACAGCTTCTCCATCTGGCTACAACCTGAACGCATGTTTCAAACACGGCAGTAAAATTTAGTATGTTAGTATGAAATGTAAGTGATGTCACAGCTGGTAACAACAAATTCACATAGTATGGCTGTTTAATTTTCATCATGCTAAATAGCATAGTGCTTTAAGACAACCTACCTTAGAAACAAAAAAGAATAATATTTCAACTGTCACAAGAAACTTCTTCTACCTTAGAATTATCAAAGCTACATTCAGTGTGAGTGTTATGACAGTTCCTACAAACTTCATGCTGAAGTTATGTTTCCACATTTACCTAGCCTTTATTGTGAAATGTATTGCAGCTGAAAATTTCTAAAGAAAGCAAAGAACCTGATACTTGAAGAAAATGAACCAAGTTGTTTTCAAATTATAGACCATTAGTGAGTTCTTAGCAGTTGAAATCTCTTCTGCATCATCAATAAGCCCTTCCCCAGCCCTTCCTTTCCACACTTCAAATTAAGAATATAGACTTGATTTTCACCTGCACCCATTTTCGCAGACTTTGAATTGTAATATGTGCTGTTACTGACCCACCGAACACTGCTCTGGATTCAAAATGACATTTTATTAATGATTCCTTACAGCTACAAAAGGTTAAAAGAAATGTTAAAATGACTTGTTTATAACCTATTACCACTACTTTAATCAGTGAAAGGCAAATAATGCAAATTGTGTATAGTAATTCTGCAGAGTTCCCCAATGATTTCATGTTTCAGGTTGGTGTGTATTTCACCCCATACCTCCAGTGCTGAAAACCAGGGGAAACTTTGCCATGTTCAGAAGGCAAGGAACACCTGCATTCTTTTTATCACCCCAACTCGTGTGAAGGAAAAGAATCAATCTGTTCATCAGGGAGGCCCAGACCAAGAGACTAAGACATGAGGTTTGAAGCCTCTAGTAAGCAATATGGCGCAGGCTGAGCTCTGCCCACTAGCCAGTTTTATTAGCTCTCTGGCTACCACACCAGGGGCAACATTAGACATATTTATGTGACATCATCTCCATTGAATGGATAGCCATGTAATCATGGCACTATTTTTCAGTCCTGAAGTTACTTAATTACTGATTAGTACAATATTAGGACTATAGTATCACCCTTCTGAATATCCTGAGTTGGAAATTGAGGTTTAAATAATTTCTGCTAAAGGAGGATTGAAGCCCACTCTGAATTCTGCAAGGATGTTCTAAAGCCTCCGGGTTGTGGGTGCATTACTCCTACCATGGTCAAAACCATGACAAGGGAATAAGTTTTAAAAAGTATTTTTGTAGATGAGTGTTAGATGACTTCAGTCTCTAACTCATTAAGGATACTCTAAAGAAAAAAATGACATGTTCTTTTAATGTAATTATTTAGATAATGTAACAAAACTATTAACTCATCTACTCTCTGTTCAACAGTTTATGTAACCCTTTTTTAAAATTGCTGGAAAAGTTGCAACGGTGCAACTTTGAAGACATTGCAGCTTTACTTTCATCTTCAAATGGAAAGCAAAGAAATGCTTTCCATTCGCTGTCATCTGTGAAATTTATACCCTCAGGCAGTATTATTCTAGGTATTCTTTATTGTACATCACCATGACTGTATATAGCATTGTGTTCTTTAAGTTTTCTCAACTATATTCTCGAAACTGGAAGCGATTTTGCTGTCCGCCGCACTACCATATTTAGTGCTTCCCTTGTGTATTTTCTTACAATTTTGAAATTATGTTTTCCTTTGTTTGAGATCCAAACCTCACAGTTCATCATTAAATAACTGAATACAAACCAGCAGTGTGTCCTGAAGTGGTGGAAGTACTTTTGTAAACCCTTTCTGGCTGTTGGTATTTTATCATTGTCGATGGAAACTTTAACAGGACTGAGTAATACCAGCGTTCCTGAGACTAATGACAATTGAATTGTGGTGTGTATCTGATTCGATTTGTTCTGTTGAAAGATCCAATATCTTCCTATATTATAGGAAGCACTCCTAGGCAAACGGCTCCTTTTGGCATCCTTCTGAGCCGTTTAAGATCTGAAGCCTGAGTTAAATGAGCATTTGTTTCTGAGTGTGACTGCTTCAACGTTTTTTCCAATCACTGTTAAATCACCGATTATTTCAGTCTTTTAATAACACAGAGAACGTGACTTTTTAAGTATTTGAAGCATCACTGTGTATAACCTTGCTCTGTGCACACTTCAGTGCCTTAGCATAGTAGAGCAGGAAAGTTTGGCAAGGTGGTTGCTGTCAAGCAAAGATATGGAAAGAAAGCTGGTCCTCAAGCTACTTCTTTTGGTTTCTAGTAAGAAGAAAGAGGAGGTGACATTTTCCATGGATAGAGGATCTAAAACTTCTGCTGAACTAGGAAAAATTTAAGAATATTTCTCATGATTATTTTTATTTTAAGATCCTTTAGATTTAAGCCAGCACTCATCCTAAGAAAGACTGTTTTGTCATAGATTGTTGCTGAAGTCCATTTTATTTTATATGCAAAGACAAGACGTGGTGTTCAATTTTGTTTTATGTACTATGGATAAAAAATAAATTCTCATGAACTAGAGTTATTTCTGTATGTTCTGAAAAGGTGAAATGAGAACAGAGAATTACCTCAGAGTGTGGAATAGTTAGAAGAGCTAATAATCCTGAATTAAACCACTGGCTTAGTTGTGCTATTCTCTGTAGCATCATAAATAAGTTTCTAGCTGTTTGATAAGACATTATCATATAACATCTTTAAAAACAATTTTGTACACTTTCTAATGCATTTTAATCTTTCTGAATATTAATTCCCATAAAAGAACTTCTGAAGTACTTTTGAAATTAAGAGATCTAAAAAAAAAAAAAAATCCCACCAAAAACATTCCAGACTCCTCAATATCAAAATAAAATCATCCAGCTGTTGATATTGCATTCATAGAGAACTATGATTCGTTTATAGGTCTATGAAGCAGTATGAGTATACATGCCATGTTTATGGTGTTTATGATTTTCTCTGAGGCACACAAACTGGCTTTCTGCCCAACATTTTCATCTGTCAAGCACTGTCATGCTTGAATGAAAGTTTACTTTATCCAAGTATTATTATGGTTAGTTTGTCACTGTAATTTTATCTGAGACATGAGTGTCTGTTTTTGCCTTTAGGAGAATTTTCTTTTTCGTTCTGAAAACTGAATTTCATTAAGGCAAAAATACTGTGGAGTAAAACACACTCTTTGCTGATAGATATTTTATAGCAAAAAAAAAGGCATGGTTTTAAATTTATAAATACTTTGGCATTTGTGTCTTTACTAAAGGTTTTAAATGGGGAAAAGAAACTCAAAATAAAATGAGAAAGCAAGTCTGGGTTTTTTTCAGCTATAAGATCATAAGGCTGGGGGGAAAAAGGTGTAGAATTGTTCAGAAAGCCTCGATAATGAGGTAAACATAGTGGCTGGTGGTGTCCTAGTTCCCTGGGAAAAGCTTAAAAGGATATTTCTAGGTTAAAGTGGAAAGTTCAGCTATCCTTGAATATTTTCTGGTTTTCCCTCATTCAAAACTCCTGTTAAAATGAATGGAAATATTATATTTCTAGGGGTGAACACAATATAGTTGACAGCACAACCACGGAAGACAGAGTTGTTTAATCAAGCAATTGCAGTGACTGAGAACACTTTAAAACAGAGTCTTACGAGTTGTGAAAAAAACCCTTTCTAATTCAAAATCAATAGAATAAATTTCCAGGATTAAATATGGCTATAAGAAAGTGTCATAATTAGGTGGTATATATATATATATAAAATCAGTTAATTGTTCTTCGTGTAGAGATGTAAACCACGACAAGCAAGCAGTGGGTGAAGAAGTAGTTCCAGTAGCTACTGTGAGTGATTTCAGTTTCAAGGTAGGTTGACTTTTGTAATTTTGCCTTCTTTTTACAAAGCCAAAGTCTGAAAAATGGAAATTTCTTCCCACTAAAGGCTGCCTGAAATATTAAATCTTCCATGAGGGGAAAAAAAAAAAAAAACTCCTCATAAACTGAAATAGAATTCTTTGAGCTGTTGGTTGCTTATGTGGAAGGTTTCATTTTTTGTCCACCATGCAAAACCAAGTAGACATCAGGGAGATGAATGATGAAGTGCTCAGCCATTCACCACCTCTGCCACTAGCTACTATTCTGAGTAGTAAATGAAAGAGTTGAGGGCCTCAGTTACCTGTATTTCTTAGGGTTTAGGGTCAGAGTGGAACTAGGTACTGAAGGATCTCAGGGGCTACTATGTGCACTTGATCTCTAGCCGTTGCCTTTATACATCTTCTGAAGAAACTGATCTCCAGAAAGCAAGCATGAAATGATTGTTTCAACTTTCCAGCTGGAAAACTTAAGATCTACAAAAGAGCTGTTCTCTACCAGGAATAATTCCACCCGAAACATCTTACATGGATAGAGACACTGCTTCTTCCAGACTCAGTGTATATGTCCACACAGGAAATAAAATATGTTTATCTTTAACAGAAAATTCTCACCAAATAAGTCAACTCTGTTTCTCTGTCACTCAACCGCTCCATATTGTCACGAAGTATTTGGTTTGTAGAAGAGAAAGTTCAGAAACTTCTCTTAGTGTGACACATAGATGTGAAGTGAAATGTAATATGTAAAGTGAAAATATTATTTCTTGGTGAGGTCAGAAATCCATTAGGTGAATAAAACTGAAATGACATCTTTCGGGGAGACTGAATCTGAAGCAACTGCTTTGCCAATCTGTAGCTGATTTCTATCTATTTTTATCCAGCAGACTCAATACAACAATTATGACTGAACTCAGAATCGAAGTTGACTTTTTTTTAACTCTTTATGAATGGAATATCAGCTATTTGAAGGAAAAAAAGAAGGATAATATATGTTTATTTCTAGAGGCAGGAACTCATATCATTTTGTTGATTAAAACACAGGACCATTTATAAATAAGCCTGTTTCAAAGTGAAGGTCAAAGATAGCCTAAGCAAAAACTGAATAGCCCAGATTAAAATATTAATGCTCTATTTAAAATGCACAACCCCAAATGCAATCTCATTTAGTGACATTTCCAGAGTTACAGCAAAGATTACTACATTTATCTGTTAGTTATGCATTTTCATTAATCTGAAACAGAAACGAATCTTTAGGGAACAGGGTCTGAAGACTCTGAAGACTTGAATTTCTGCTATCCTAAGTTAGACTGGGCTTTTTAAAGAATATTTCTGACCCTTTTCTTTCAGGTAAATAGATCAAGAGAGGAAGAACAGTCAAATATTGGTTATAGTTTCCTGGTATCGTTGAAAATAAAGACTGTAATGATTGAGATGGAAATTGTCCGTATTACTTCTGAGAATTTAAATGCCAAATTACGACAGAATAAAACCGTGCACCGCATGCCATGCCTTTATAATAACTCTAAGCTCATCTCAGATTTTTTGCTTGTGGTCAGGTTCGGATAACTTCTGTTTCCTGAATATAAGGTGACAGTAGTTGTTGCCCAACATGTAGTTTTGTCTGTAAATGTTAACACAACAATGATTGTGCCTGGACATTTTCTTTACTTTGTCTCTGCATGTGAAATAGGTAGCCATGGAAGTAGAAGTGAAAATGCTTTTGTGCTCCTAATACCCTTGACTGTGTACTTGATAGACTGTCTGCATGTGTTTTATAATACGTATAAATTGTATTGACCATTAATTGCAAAATGTGGTTGACTTCTGCTTTCTGACTGGCTCATCTCTTTTCAACCCATCTTTGAAGCATCATTGTTTCTCTGGGACTGTGACTCAGTTCATATGAGTTACTATGTTAGTTGGGGGCTCTGCAATTCACTTGAGGTGCTCCACAGTATTTGGACAGTGAAAAGGATCTTTGGTGATATGTCTGATTTGGGGAAGAAGTCCCTGAGAAACCAAGAGCTAAGGCTTAAAAGATACTTATGGTATCAGACAGAAAATCTATTCAATGTCAGTTTCTACAACTGTGTACCAGAAGATTTGTAGGTTTTAATAAGTCCTTTTTTTTTTTTTTCTTGAAACCTTGGATTCGTTGTAGTTCAAATCTGAAAACAAAGCCTAGGGAGACTGCTGTAGGCAAAACAAAAGTGATGTCAAATGCCTTCCACCAACAAGTTTGATGAGGATTCATCTCAAATGTCTATTAGATTGCATCTATACTGTTCTCTAGTGCTGCCTTGTTTGGTGGTCATTTAGTATGCTGCCCTGGTTTTGCTGGGACACAGTCAGAGCTCTGCCATGCTCTGCAGGCCATCAGCAGTTTGGAGTCATCCAGGGCAGCTGCCCTGAGCTGGTTGCCGGTGTATCCCAGACCATAAATGCCATGGTTGTTATTAAGGGGCTCCTTCTCTTCCTTTTCCTTCTGTTTCTTCCCATCCCCGGAGGGTCTCTCTTACTGTTCTGCTCCCAAAGACTGCTTTACCGTTTATTGTGACCATTGTACATTCACTGGGCTGAGTATGACTTTGTGTACTTTATATTGGCATTTGAATTAGTTTGGCTGTTTCATTAAATCCATTTTCATTTCAACCTACAGCTCTTTTTCTCCCAATCATTCTTCTCTGCTGGGGAGGGGTCATCGGGTGATAGAGCAGCTGCTATAGCTTAGCCCCAGATGTGGGATAAACATAGACATGTCTGACGTGTTTATTTCTCATGACTTTACCACGTCACATAAATGAAATATATATGTCCCCCACTGCCATGTCCCTGAGACAATGCTGACCCACTCCCAGAGCTCCCCTCACCGTGCCCACAGCCCAGGACCCAAGTGCAGCCTCCTGGGGCTGTCAGCTCCTGCCCCAGCAACCTCCCAGCTGCGGTGGTCTCTAGCTTTCCCATAGTTCTTCCCTGATTGGCTATGTGCCAATATCCTAACTGGCCTTGGCCCATCCCAGTCCCCAGGAAGTTGCCCAGGGTTGGGGCTGTCCCTGGTGCCCCCAGCTGCGTGCTCCAGGTTGGGGTTGGGACCAGACCTGGCTGCCAGTCCTTGCCTTGACAGACCTCCAAGGAGCTCTTGGTGCCCTGGTCGCCAGGGAATCACCCTGCTCTTCCTTCTTGCTGCTACCCATCTCTTTCCTCTAGTGAAAGATAGTGAAGTCATCCTTCGCAAGAAAAACAAACCACTACTAAAGCTCCCCTGTAAGGGACTGTTGATCTTGTGTTAAGATACACAGGGGGAGACTTTCAGGTTTAAAAATGCGAGTTAAGTATGTAGCTCACATAAATATATACCAGCTAAGCTGTACCACTTAACCCTGTCTTGCACCGAAACAGACTCTTAATAGTCCAGTCATTTTTGTGGCTCCGTGTAGAGCCAAAGGGCATTTCCAAGGCTTTCTCTTTATGTTCAGTACCTTCCACTGGCTCCTGAACAGTTTCACGAAGCAAGTGCTGCTGGCTGGGGGTGTCTATCCAGTGCTGTGCTATCTTTAACGGTAGGTGCTGCAATCTATATCCATATTCATCAGCATTAACCAACATATCATCTACTCCTTGTTTTATTTACTGTATTCAAGAGGCCCAAGATATTATTCCTTTCAAAGAAAACAAACAACCATCTCTTAAGTAAACCAGCAGAGGCCATGGCTTTCTATTATCCAAAGCAAATACACTTTGAAAAAAGATACGGTACCACAAAAAATACAGGAATTAAAAGATGCCGATTTCTAAACAAAGTAGCTTGACTGAACAAACCAACCTGACTGAACAGATGCATAATACATAAACTAAAATTTAGATAATAAGTATTAGAAGGGTGGAAAAAGTCTTTCAGCTTGCCTGTTCCCATTATCCAGTTTTATGTTAGTTTGAAGATTTGTGAAAACTTCATTGCTCCGGAGGCAATAATGCTATTGATTTTTCATTAAGATTTATACTTTCTTGATAAGGTCATATTCCCCTCCTTTTCCTGGTGTTTCAAGACTTCTTCCTTCCTCTCCCTGCTGGTTTTCTGATGAAAACTAAGAGAATTTCTGAAATGTTTTTTAAATTTTTTTCTCACATGTCCTGAAATCCCCTTTTTGCTCTATTCGTTGAAACTGCTACCACCATCTTTGCTAGTTGCATATAAGAGGGCTAAGTCACAAAATATTTATGTCTCAGTATACGTAAAACAGAGGTTTTGCATTCAGCAATGAATAATACTGCACATGTAGGGATTGTTTTTTTCAAAATACATTACTTTCTAGATCAATTACTTTCTTTCTAAGTAAGTCTTCCACAATATTACAGAAAAAGCCTGAAAGCTGGCGTATCCTTATTGACATCCTGTGTTCTAGTTCTCCATGTAGAACCCCTTTAGAAATTAAGAATGATTTCTGATCCTTAAATCCTACTCCACTTTGCATGCAGTTGCTGGGTCTCAAACAGACTACAGAAAAAGAAAAAGAAGAAAAAGAAGACAAAAAAAAAGACAAAAAAGAAAAAGAAAGAAGAAGAAAAAGAAAAAGATAAAGAAAAAGAAAAGAAAAAGTGCTACGAGGTTTCCATTTGATTTTTTAATGAGTTGTTTTCTTGGAGTTCTGTGAGGCCCTGTCTTGTTTCGAAGTTTATCAGTGGAAGTAACACTAACTTGAGCACAGACATGAGGAAATTCTGATTTCTTCGTATTTTCTTTTCCCTCAGTTCTTCTCACCCGTGTAACACAAAGGAAACAGAGCTTGCATTCCAAGCACATTATCTTTCTAGTTTGCATAAAGTTAAAAGGCTGCCTCATCTGCTCTTATTCCTTCCCCAGCAGGCTACAGAAAGGACACAAGTTTAGTCCAAAATACTGTTGATTCTGAGTTTTGTGCTGAATGAGACTTTTAGGAGTAAGTAGCATTCCAATCGGTCCTCTACTTTATTTCTGTTACGTTTAACATACAGTTACTGCGGCTGTATGCAGGACTCATATAACTTCAGGAACCAATTCAACGAGACCTCAACTTGAAGTGAGACATTATTAATTGCATTTTAATTAAGGCCCTGCTGTGTAACACTGATGCCAGACTGAGCTGTTGGTTCTGGCACTTTTGAGAGAAAAAAATAAAGGGATTGTAAAACGCAGAATTTTATAACAAATTAAAAGAGAGATTCTAAACAGAGAATTGTTAGAGTGGAGTTTTAACCAGGTATTTTTTTAATTATAATTTATTTGGAATCCAGTTGTGTGTTAGCTCTAGTTTAAAGCCTAATTCGAGTGGAAGTGGGTGCTGTTATAAAGCAGTAGTATTAGTGTATATCTCAAAAAAAACCTTTTGGTATATTTGTCCAGAACTGTGCATGACTTTGGTTCACATGAAACCATTTATCAGCCTTGTACAGGGCCATCTAGGTATCCCTGTGAGTAAAACTGAAATTACACAGATTTTATGGCGTTTACCAGAACTTTAGTAAAATTATATACTTTAGATGTTTTTAGTGTTCTGAGTATTGCTGTAAGTAAATAGCATTTATTTAAAACCTGATTGGAAAAGACTTTCCTGGAAAACTTTTTAAAGTGGTTATTCTTGAGCAAGCTACAGAAGACAAAGACTCCCTCAATTATTAAGAACTTCCATTGCAAAAGGAAACCACCAGGCTCAGTGAACCACAAGCACATACAAGGAGAACTCAACTGAAATCTTTGTGAGGCTTCCATTAATTTGAAATCTCGTGGAGTAGCCTATTAATTTAGGTGGGAACAGAATGAGATCCAAACCCATGGTCAGATTTCTATGGAGGCTAGACTCATACGTAAAGTCTTTCCTTTGTTGTAAACAAATATCCTGTGAGTAAGTCTCATCATAGTAATCAGTTCTGACAGTATAGGAGGGAGATTAAATATGCTTATAATCAATTTATTCAGCTGAAACTAATTGCATGCCCTTTAAAATATTTAGTGATTGTTTTTTCAGGTTTTTTTTTTTTTTTGAAAATACTTTTTCTTCCAGGACATTTTCTTTTCAATAAATGGTTATTACTTATAAACTACTTCCATAGCAACCCTGCTTGTAAAATAACCTGAGTCGATACCTCTTGAGCAATTCAAGCAAAACATAAGGTACTATCAATCAGGGAATAATTGCCCCAGGGAAATCAGTACAAGATTTGTCAGTAATTTTAGTGGGTCCAGGATTTCACTATTATAAATTTTTTGGCACCTAAATCTGTAAGTATAAAAATAAAAGCTATAGATTTTTATCAGAGAAAAATAAATTCCAGTGGTTTTCTTGGAGGATATCTTTTGATTTCAGGAAATTAAAGTTTATAATTATATTATTTGTAACAATATATGAACATACATCTGACTACTTATTTTTCTAAACACATTATAAAGCATTTGAAATATTAAATTTAAAACAGTAGTAAAGCTAAGACAGGCAGAAATGTATGGCTGATTTTAAAGGTGATAACTCAAAGGAAAAAAGTCACCAAGATTTATGACCATTTTGATATAATAATTTCGTTTAATACACAGGAGACACCTAGGAAATGTTGGTCTGCTTTTGGTTTTGTTTTTTTTTAAGCAGATGTTTCTATTTATTTTTTCTTCTACCACAAATGGATAACACTGTATTTCACCAGTTCTGATTTCACTGTTATACTTGTAAGTCTCAGATGCATAGTTCTTGTTGTGCATTCTGGCAATTAAATTAATCAGATACTGACAGAGAATTTCAACATACCAAGAAAACCCTTTTAAATTTGTGTGTTTTCATCTTCTTGACAATTTGTTTATGTAATTATTCAGCTACTTTTTCAGTGGCCCATTGATACAAACTATGTATTATTTAAACAAAATAAAGAAAGAAGGAAAACAAAATATTAAAAAGATTAAAGTGGAAACAGGCAAAGAAATAGAACTTTCAAGCTTCTTTGGTTTTCATGCTGTTGAGATTCAATTTCATCCTTCATTTGTCTGTTTCTGTGTGAGTCACCTTTAAGATCACCGTCTTCTTGTGGTACAGCTTTGAAAAGCATCTCCTTAAGAAAAAAATCTTGTGTAGTCACACTACATACTGACTGCATTCCATTTCCACACTTCTGTATTACAGAGGACATTTGTATGAAAATATGATTTCTTAGTTTCTGAAAAATTAATATGCTCTAGCTTCTTTCTCTCACCTGAAATAATAATCCTCCCTTTGTGACATCACTCTTCATTGTTGTGCTATGATTGATGCCACAATCTGAGATTCTGACTTCAGGTGGGAATAAACAGCAGGAACTGAAGGAATAATAGAGAACAAAAAGATTTTGCGTTTTCAGCATCTTAGAATATTGTCAATAAAAATACGTAGAGATAAGATTTTGAGCTGAACCAGGATAACCTTAAGAAATTACAGGAAATCCTGACATTCATCTTTAATGTATATCTGAAATGTAAATCTGTAAAGTAATTCAGTCACTGTTCAAGATGCCGCTAGTGTTATCGATTTCATGAAATAATGCCCCAAATCTAATATTCCTTATGCTACATCACCTATTTACTGTCTGTTGCTTTGGGCATCCCATAGAAAATTCAGTGCACAGGAACACTTCTGGAGTGACTTGTAACCTCCAATATAATATACAGAAAACTAATACACAGATAATAGTCACTGTCTCCTCACAATCACTACATCATCTTCTACTGTTGTCAGGTTTGAGATCTTACCTCTACACTGCTGTTAGATCAATAGGACATAAAAAACAATGACTCATTCAGGCACATACAGTAGGGCAGTGTGAGGAAAAGGGTGAGAAGAAATCATTCAGTTGTAGAAAATTGTCCGGTAAAATAAGATGGAATGAAATTGGACCTGTACTAACCTCAAGTGTCATTTCATGCAGTTTGCTTTGTGTGCAAAAGGAGATAACAATTTTGAAGCTTCTATGCTTGAAGTATTAACAAGTATGTATGTATATACATCTCAACACCCAAAAGTCTTCTTGGTTTTTCATATAATTTTCTTTAAATACAAACATTCTTCATGGTATGCTAGAATAGTTCAGTTATGTTTAGTTGCTTAAGAATGGAAATCTTTCCACTGAAAAGTCTTTGGTTTTTCAAGAACAAGTATAGTTTGAAAAATATTCTTATATTTAACTTTATAAATGTTCTAGAAGCTTACTATAAGGGACACCAGAATAGATAAAATAACGTGGATCAGGAGAACAATAGGAGAAAATTGCTAACTCTCAGGGAAAAACTGATATGACTCCGTATTTCCCCCTGGAAAGGCTTGCTTAGACTCTTACAGAAGGATTGATTCATTTTGAAATAAACTGAAAATCAAAATATGTCAGTATAACACCTCTATGAAAGATAACAATTCTTTTGTTACCGTGAGAAGAATTATATCCTAAAGTCTGCTCTCTAAATAATATGGTCCCCAACCATTAATGGTCAGCAAACAATAAATATATTAACAGGGGAAGGCAATGTTATTTATGTGACAGACACACATAGTAAGGATGTATTTCTCAAGAATCAGCAGTTGGAGCAGTAAAGATCAGAGACAATAAAAGACTAGAGACAATAAAAGACCAGAGAGAATACAGGATCAAAAACAGCAAAGTAGAAGGTCTTCCTAAAGATGTGTGATCATTGAACCAACGTGTTTTCTCATGTAAACAGAAGTCTTACAGAATTAGAGTGAATAAACATGGACTCCTTATAAATTAAAAAAAAAAAAACCCCAAAAAAACTGTCTCATTTATTTATTTTCTTCTCTGTCAGCTGTCCTGTAAGGGGCAAAAAAAAAATCTTGATTGTTAGGAAGTAAATACTAAAGCAACACAAGCATTGCACGTATTCACATCTCATTGAGACTGTGAATTACTTTGTCAGTAGTAAATAATACGTGTTTCCCTCAAGTATGTTAAAATGGAAGGAGATTGCATTAAAGGAAAAAAATAAAGAAATTATTTATAATAGTCACATAACAAAAACCAAGCATGCAGTAGGTTTTCTCAAGCTGCTTTGCCTTCCTAGGAAAAAAAAAAAAAAGAAAAAAAGAGAGGCTTACTTTCAACTTCTATCTTTCTTACTGCTCTGTATGCTTTGTTTTTAAACAAGGAACGAGTCAGTACTAAAACTAAGCTGTATCCAAAAGTAAGTTTGTATGTATCTGCACAATTAGGTATCATCATTTTCCAACATTATTTGAGAATACAGGACATAGGCATGAAACAGATTGAGCTGTTAACTGCTGTGTTTTGTTGATAGTGTGTGGATGTCATTTGTCAACACACCACAATGATGGAGAAAATTTACCCTATGATCTTCTGTGAAGAACTAAAAAAATAGTAATAGCTTTTAAATATCATTCCATGAAACCAGGTAAAAGAAAAATATTAATTTCTGAGAAATTATTATTCTTGATTCTGCAAGCTATGCCTGCAAAAAATAAATTCCTTTGCACCAGATGACATTTTAAAAAGGAGGATATTAGTTACACCATCGTACATACACATATCTTGGTATTATAGTTCTGTTATAGAAACAGTAAAAATTAAAATACTTCATCAGCTTTAAACTGAATTTGGAAAGATATCACACTTCATCACGGAACAATAAAAAGCTCTTTGTTGTATTTTTCTAGCAGCCCAAAGCTTGGGCTGTTCACTGCATCTCTGAAGTACTGGGATAGCTCAGCATGCCTATAGGACTGTGGAGCAGTAATAATGGTGGAAAGTGGTGGCACTAGCGCTGATTGAAAATGAAGAGATAATGTCAGCTGAACAGCTCAAGGGGGTTTTCCAGAAATAGAACTTTGGAAGTGAAGAAAAGGCCAAACCAATTTTGGCCTAATGGTTAGGTTGTTTTAAACAGGGGACTATATTGTAAGCTAGTTAACTGTGACCTGAGGTGTAATCAGGTTTGTGCTTACAGTGGGAGCTGCACACTGAAAGTGTCAGTGTGTGAGTTCCCTGTATACTGATTTACAGGCTACATTTCTGACAATGACTGCCACCTC
Organism: Bucorvus abyssinicus; assembly: GCA_009769605.1. Lineage (NCBI taxonomy): Eukaryota > Metazoa > Chordata > Aves > Bucerotiformes > Bucorvidae > Bucorvus > Bucorvus abyssinicus. Next base: position 38,589,579 of record CM020027.1, on the reverse strand, counting down.
ACTTTGTCCATTGCCCAGAAAGTAAATCCACCGCATACGCAGAATTCATAGTCTCTAATGAATAAAACAACAAATACAAGTACCTGTTTTGTAAGAACTAATAGTTAAAGTTTAATTGAATTTACTAGGAAATGGTCATATGTCTGTTATAACTCAGACTTCTGTCCTGAAGTGGAGCAGATCAATTGGTTTTCTAGAGGATAACACAGTTCGGACGCTATTCCCCTCTGCATGCAAAGAGGGACTTCTGCAATGAAAAAGGTGTTACTAAAGGAGTGGTTCAGTACAGCTTTTTTCCTCTGCTCTTTTGGGGACTACACAGCTGAAATTCCAGTCCTTTAAACCTCTCTCTGCTTTGTAGCAAAGGGAATTAAACCCTCAGTTATTATGGTAGAAAACTATGGATGTGGAGAGCCCAGAAAAAAATTTTTTATCTCAAAGGTGTTGAGACTAGAGCAAATTTAGTCTAATTTTGTAAGAAATGTCATCCTTCTTTTTCATGTAATCATCTCCTAAATAAGCTACGGTCCATTACTCTTTTTATCTACTTTTTGTCTCTATGGTGTGGCAAAGACCATAACATGTTAGTTAAACAGCCACTCCATTAACTCAAAAAGAATTCCCTTTACATACCATATTTTCTCCTCGGTCTTCCTGTTAGTATTGCTCGGGATTGAATGAGAATGGAGAATGAGGTACCTTGGACAGGTTATAGCACTACTGTTGAATCAGAAGTGACGTATTACTTATGTGTGTGTTTGTGTGTCCAAGCTTCTGGGAATCACAAACTGCTTCTTAAACACTGACAAATTAAAAATCCCCTTTACAGGTGTAACTGAGTGTGATTCCTCCTGTTATTTAGTTCCTCCCTGTTAATCAGTTCTGATCTTATCACAACTTTGTTGGAGTCACTGGTATTTTTCAGTCATACTTACGTTAAGTTTACCTTTCATCACATGAGAGTTTCATTATGGAGGAACAAGGCAAGACTCTATTCTGTTTTCCAACAAAATTAGATAAAGAAAGGATAATAAAATTGTTTGAGCATGAAGCACTTATTAAAGGCTCTTTTTATTCATGAAAAGCTAAATAATAACATTTTTTAGTCAAAATAATTCATTTACATAGAAGAAACAAGATGGATAGGCTACTAAGTTAGCTAATTTAATGATTACACAATAAGAGACAATAGGAAGTTACTTGAAAACAGCAATCTAATTTTATTTCACTGATTATTTCTGTTTTAAAGACTTCAATTCAGAGCAGGCATATCATAGTTTTCATTTTTGCAGATAAACAGAAAAGGAAAAAACCCACAAACAGGAAATGCAACACTAGAGCCTAACCAACTAGTTTGATATATGCAGCTCTTGAGGACTTATAGCAACGTACTTAAGTAACATTGCAGTGTCCATCAAGGTTGCAGACCACATGTTGCAACCTTTAGAACCTTTTAGTTTCGTCAAAGTTTTTTTCAGGCTTTTTCCATAATGTTTTGTTGCATTTTGTTGAGATTCACTGGACTATATTCCTGTCTACATCACCCTAAATAACTTTCTGTCGTTACTGCAGTTTATATATTTTGTTCTCATGACAGAATAATCTTTTTTTCCTTTCTGTTTTCTTTCTGTGATGTGTAATCTACTTATACAAGTAATATCCTGCTCTACTCATCTATTTGCTAGTTGGCTGTGACTTAACATACTCACTAGATGTTGGTATAGAACCAGGAAAACGCAACTAGTTCAACTAATTTTTTACTACCATCATCACCGGTTTATATGGTTGTGTTGAACTAAGCTATCTAGTAACGTCATGAGAAAAGATAGAGCCAAAAACTTGTTTTAGGTATGTCTAGACACGTTTGCTACATTCAGTGATGAAGATGAGCTAAAGATGAGCCAAAAAGTGGGTGCTATCAAATTTTACTACTTTCTAAAGATCTGTGAATGAACTCTCTTTTATGCATATTCTTTTCTGTCTTCTGTTTGTTTCCTTTTATCCTCTTCCTTCACTTCCTTTGTATCCTGTTTCAATGTTTTTTTCCTTTTCTTTTGTTCTTCCCATTTAGCTGTTTCTGCCTGCATATTTCTCCCTGTCTTTCATCACCCAAATTCACTACTTTTAAAGAAAGTCTCTAAAAACCTTTTTTATAAACTTTAGATTGGCATAATTCATACTAACCATGTCTTCTCTGCCTCTTCTTGAAAACAATTCTTTTTATCTCTCTGCCTTGTCTCTTCAGATCCTAAACTTTTTGGAATAGGGCCCATCTTTTACACTGTGAGAGATTAAACAGTGGTGCATTGATCCCAGCTGGAGCCTTTAGACCCTAAAGAAACACAAATAATTACAAAGCACTGCCATATGCCTCATCTCCAGCTGCTGGGAGCTCTGTAACAAGAGTGTGATGTTCTTGCTCTCCCGTGTGCCACCTCTCCAATCCTGCAGGCCCATCTGCAGTAGGGCAGAACATCTCTGGACTCTGCTCTTCCTCCTATGCCAGTAGTAGCTGTCAAGAGGGTTTCCACAAGCTTTGAAGCACAGCTGGGGAAGGACTGCAGACCTACACACCCCATGGGGCTCCAGGTTTGCCAAGCACAGTTGATCTGTGCATGATTGTTAAATATAACTAGGAAGGTGGGGTTTTTTTGTCAACATTATCGGTCTATGAGACATTGACCATCACCCTGTCTGATTTTTAAATAAAGTGTAGCATAGATGAGCTTAAATTTTTAGCTCTTTAGCTGTAGTTGTTGAATCTTTAATAACTGGTAAAGTATGTACTACATATAACCTTGAATCCTGCCTTCAAAATGCTAAAGATACGCTCAAACTTCTATTCCTTAGGCTTCAGGAGTCTTAACCTGCAAAGCATTTTAATAGATCACTTGAGGTTAATTATTTGAGTGCTATCACTTTAACCCCTTCACATGAACAACCTGAAAATACAGGGCAACTCATTAAACTACAGACAGTGAATCGAAAGAACTGAAGCAACGTTTTTCTCTGAGGAGCTGAGCAGTAAGCTTTCTGTAATGGTAGCAGCAGAAATTGTCATATTAGGAGCATTCGTGGACTGTAGCATTTTTCTTTCGATGTGAAAGCACTAGAGTAAGAATCAATACTATGCTTGAAAACAACACATCTTTCCAAATGCATGTTTAGTTTTCCCTGATGTAGACATTAGGTGTTTAACTAAGTGTATATCTAGTAAGTTTGAGGCATATCCCAATACAAGTGCAAGAGGAAAAGAAATGCATAAGAGAATATTGGGGTGTAAAAATGTATGTATTTCTGTGGAGATTTTAGGTACAATGTTGCTAATAAAACTATTTAAATTATACCTCTAATATTTATCTGTGGTAGCAATAAAACCAGATCATTATTTATAAATGGAAGTGCTATACATGATAATGAACAAGTAAATTATATATTCATGAAGTATAATTTAAACTGATTAATATTTTTTGAAAGGCACAGCTCGTGAAAAATATCCTAGATCTAGGCTAGAACTGCACAGCCCTCAAAGTAAAGGCTCAGCTTAGATTTTTGCACTTGCATGAACAGAATTTTGTTTACAGTCATTTATAGATGCAATTTATACACTATCAACTGTTTTTTATTTAAAAAAAAAAAAAAAAAAAGAAGGGGGAAAAAAAAAAGACAGAAAAAAGACCCTGAAGTGAATATACAGGTTTATATTTTATTGGATACTGGATGCCACCAGGTAGATTGTTCTTTTCCCAGAAGTCCTTCAGATTTCACTAGAGAGCTGTTCTTAGCAACAAACCCTTGAGGTTTGAACTCAGGTATTAAAAAGCAGTAGTCTATAGAAATGTTACCCAAGAGTCTTCAAAACCTCAGCCACTTACCTGGCAAAGAAATGTTCCTCTCTTTTTCAACAGTTTTAAACTTTATCCACAAAATCATTATGATGTTATATTCTAAACTAAATTGCAACTTATTTAAGGAAAATTTAAGATAAATAATTAGAAGCTTTAGTAACTGAAATCTCACAGGATGTTCGTTCTTCCCATCTAGATCCCTCTCTTGCTGAAGCAGTAAGTAGACATTCTTAAAATCTAAAGCTCCTAAGCTTTACACCACACTACATATTGTACATCAAGTTACACCCATATTTTCTGAAATCCATTTTCAGTGAATTATGAGCTTTGAGCACAGGCATTGGACCCATTCCATTGACCTTTCCCCGAAATTAGCTTCGCTAACTCCCTCTCTTCATCAATGTTATGACTAGTCTTAGGGGTATAAATGTAGTTTTGAAAATTTAACTGGGTCTGTTTAATATATCTATAATCCAAATGCTGAGAAGGGCAAAACAACCTAAAGAGCAGGTATTATGGAATAGAAACTAGCCTTAAACAGATAGTTGAAACACATTTCTTAGGTGCTTCATAACCTCTCAGAAATATCTCTGTCTTTGTCTCTCTAAATATATATGCATAAAATATAGGTATAATTTTCAAAATGAAAGTTCAAATTTATTTTATTTTTATAAATAATTCTTTTTGCATGATCCGTCAAAGCAACAGAACGACAACTGCAAAATGGATTTCTCTTGCCACCAGCTGGCCTGTCATTGGTGTGTGTACATCATCAAACCAGCATGGCCCTTAAAATGTATTAATACAGTATATCATCAAGATTATATTGCTTAAAAGATGTATTTCTCACCTACAAGGCTGAGTGGCAATAAAGAATGTATTCATGTATTTAATTTTTTCTGGATGTTTCAGATAGCTGAGGTATTTAAATACGCAGCTGTAGTTAAGAATACTGCTAGATCTACACAAAAGTGCACTAACGTGTTTTAATACATGACCATTAATTTTTCAATGTATTTTTGCCATTATTAATCTCTGCCTTTTTTTTTTTCATTCTGCACTTCAACAGTGTTTAGAAACATGTTGAATCAATTGGATCATATTCTTTCTCATGCATGATAAATGTGTTTTGGAGCTAATGGTGTGAAATATTAACTATGTTCCCAGTGCAAACCTTTGTTCAACCAAATATTCATGAACTTTCACATTGTACTACATTATTACAAGACATTTATTTTAGTAATAGTGACATCTGTCAAAGTGCATCCACCACAAAATGTATTATTGATTAGGGTTTAGTGAATAATTTGCAACAATGGATTTATTCAACAAATTTAGCCTATTGTCTGCATGCGGAATAGCTTCCAACAAAGAAATAAACAAGCAAACCAGAATATCCTGATACATTTAGAAACATTCAAACAATCTCTTTTCAAGATTTGCTTTTTATTTTCTTTAGTTTGTATGGTTCTCTGCAATTTGCATGTTCATAGACCATTTGTTATGAACATCTACAACACTAATTTAATGATTATTTATTTCTAAAGTGTCAGCTTTATCACTGTTTTTTCTCTTACATGAGCACAAAAAAGAATTTTCTAGTACTGGTTAATCTTTTGCAACTATTTGTCTGAAAACCCTGCTTTGCAAATGTTCACTTGCATCTTTGGAATTTACTTTCCACTAACGCTCTTGCCAGTAAAACTCAACCCTCCAAACACTCCTGCAGAAAGATCACCAAAGGGTTGCACGTATTGTCAAAGCAAATTCAATCAAAAGTTGGCTGAAAATTTTGCACCGTATTTGCTCAGCTGTGTTAGAAGAACAACTCATTCAAGTTGTTCTCAAGGCATCCCCTAAGAAAACCTAAGGTTGAAGCAATGTTTTTATATTTAAAGATTGTTGTATATTTGTATATTCGCGATTGAACAAAACGTTTATAAAAATATATGCTTCAAAGTTACTTTTTTTAGAGCAAAACCATGTCATAGATCTCTGATGTTATCTTTTTAAAATCTTATTTGCTTAATAGCCCTAAGAATAAATTAATAACAGACAAAGTATTATCTGGAATATTCTGAAGCTCTTTCTTCATGATGGAAATGAGTGTCTAACCTTTTAAAATCTGTTGTCTAGTTTGCTAATTGCCATTCTTCTTAGTGGTCCTGTATTGCTACACTGCACTCCTGCATGTCTCATTCTTCGCCTCAGGCAGTATGTCTAAAATCTTGGCCTTACTAAAACAGTGATGAGACCACAGTGAAATGACAATATCTTATAGTGAATCACTTATCCTGCATATTCTTCGAGTGATTTTAAGATAAGCATTAGTATGATGACATTAGGCAGAAAACAGTACTCTAGCAAACCCCATTGTTTTTCAGAAAGTGAAAATTTTAACTTATATATACCATAATTTTAATTCATAAGTACCATAGCCCATTTGATATCTAATGATGAGAGGAAAGGCAAAAAACTTAGCATACAGTTAAGCTTGAGTCAAATTTTCTACTTCAAGTTATATATGCTGTGCTAATTTTATTCTAAATTAGTAGGAAAACTAAAGTCCTCCCTTCCTACAAAGCAGTCTTTCTTTTATTTTTCCGTTTGTCTAAAATGTCAAATATTCTAAATTAGATACAGGTGATATATATGAATGCATACAGACATGGAAATATGGATTGGTTTTATGTTCCCAAAGTCTGAAAATTGTTTTGTCAAGAAAAATACTTAGTGAAATTAAGGTAAGAGAGTTCATGGAATACTTGCACCTCTATCAATGATTTTGAGGAGTGCTTATTCCTTTGATAAGAACATTTTATTATTTTTCTTTTTTCCAAACAGAGGAAAAATATTATCAAGAGAAAATACAATAAATTTATAATGTTCCGTTTGGAAAAGTGTGAAAACTTAAAAGCAGCATTTTTTTTACAATTTTTCAGAATAACTTCATAAGAGGCAAATATTCTCCTGTGATAATTTGTATCTGCAGTATATGCTATAGAAATTGTTAGGGATTCCTGCTTTAGCTACTTTGTGCCACAGCATTAACATTACACAAACGTTGATTTTCTTGAATGTTAATAGGAAGGAGAGATACATGACAATGTTGTTATTTTTGCCTCGTAAATGTGAACGTAGTCAGTATCGAAGCAGTAAACTCACATAGTTTATCTGAAGTCTGAAAGATTCAGAGGACATGCTAATGAAGACCGAATAGTGAAATATCATGACAGGAAAATTCTCGAGAATTTCATAAACTGCAGGAACTTAAAGAGTTGGATAAATATTTATAAAGTACAAGGTTGAAAACTGCAGTCACTGGAATTCAGCGGAAATTCCCTGTCACTGTTTTTCGTGATAGCCTTTATGTATTCAGAGTTCTTCTCCCACCTGAGATCTAAACAATAAAAGATCTTTTCTTCTCTCTACAAAGGGTTTTTTCTCACCACCTTAAAGTAAAAACTAGCAGTTAAAATATTTCAGAATATCAATTTTCCTTTCAATAGCTATCAACTGCTATAGCCATCATCTTTTGTAATGTGCATACTCCTATTATTACATGGCAGAAATATTTTCATGTCCAAGGTGACATATAGAAAACATTGGGAAAAACTCATGATTTATTTAAAGTGAAAACCATGTTTTAAAATAATTCTGAGAAGAAATGTAGTGATTCTGAATGTAATCTTCTGGATCTACATGTATGAGTCTCAATGATTTCTGGATTGAACCTTACTCTACAAGAAAATGGACTTTTTTTATTCCCAAAAATTCTGTCCAGGTACTGAAACCAGATTGAGGCCATTCTCTCTAATACTGACCCAGATAAGTATTCTATCACACTATTGTGCATCGAAGAAATAAGGGGTTGGGACTTTTGGTGTGTTTCTATCACCATTAAGTTCTGATTTCCAGTCAAAAAATTCTGTACATTGTATAAAAAAAACCCCACATAATACAGGAAACTAGTTTGGTTTTGGTTTTTTTTTTTTTCTTTTTGCTATGCTTATTCTGTGGGAGTAAAGATCATAAAAGAGGAAAAAACTCCCCCTTCCAGTCTGAGCTGATACCACAAACAGGCACGTTTAACAGCTGGGCAGTATTAAAACATCAGTTTCTTCAAGGTCAAGACTGGAGTACCCCAATGTGCAGGAAGTCAGCCAAAAGTGCCAGGAGGCCTGTGTGAATGAACAAGATGCTCCTAGCCAGAAGGTGAAACAGTTAACAGAAAGGACGGGTAACCTGGAAGGAATACAGAGACACTGTCTGAGCATCCAGGGGCAAAGTCAGAAAAGCTACATCCCAACTTGATTTGGGTTGGCAAGGGATGTCCAAGGCAGAAAGAAGGGCTTCTATAAATATAAAGGTGGCAAGAGAAAGACCAGGGAAAATGTGGCCTGCTGCTGAATAGAGCAAAAGCCCAGATCACACAAGACATGGAAAAGGCTGAGGTCCTGAATGGCTTCTGTGCCTCAGACTTTACTAGCAAAATCTGCCTTCAGGAATCCCAGGCCACAGAGACCAGAGGGAAAGTCTGGAGCAAGGAAAAGTTAACCCTTGGTGGAAGAGGATTTGGTTAGAGAACACTTCAAAATCTGGACATTTATAAGTCCACAGGTCCCAATGGGATACACCTACAAGTGTTCAGGGATCTGGCTGTTGTCATTATGAGGTCACTCTCAGTTATCTTTGGACAGTCATGACAACAGGGAGAGGTTCCTTGGCATTGGAAGAGAGCAAATGTCACTCCTGTCTTCAAGAAGGGCAAAAAAGAGGACCCATGGAACTACAGGCCAGCCAACCCGACTTCAGTCCCTGGGGAGATGATGGAGCAGCTAATCCTAGAAACCCTTTCCAGGCACATTAAGAACAAGAAGGTCATCAGGAGTAGTCAGCATGGTGTCACCAAGGGGGAGTCACATTTGACCAATCTGATAACCTTCTACAATTAAATTGTTGGCCTGGTAGATCAGGGAAGAACAGTGAATATTGTCTATCTGGATTTCAATGATGCCTTCAATACTGTCTCCCATAAGGACCTCATGGAGAAGTTGATGAGGTCCAGAGAAGGATCACTTCAAAAGTTAAGGGTCTGTAACATCTGTCATATAAGGAAAGGCTGGGAGAGCTGGGACTCTAGAGATGGCTGAGGGGCAGAATCTCATCAATGTGTACAAATATCTTACAGGCAGCTGTAATGATGATGGAGCCAGGTTCTTTCCAGTGATGCCCAGTATTATACTGTTTCAGCATGATTTAAAATACTAACTGCTAGTTCTTCATCTTTAATAGAAATCTGCATAGTATAGCAAAGAAGGGATGAAGACAAAGATGTCTTTCAGAAATCTTCTTGATAATAGTAGAGCTGTTACAGCCTCTGGTGAAGTTTAGCGCAGTCTCAAGGAAGCTTTAAAATCTGCTGCTTTGTAAATGCCTCCAGGGGCCATTAGGTTGAAGTGCAGAACAGTCAAACCATGCCTTTGGCACTTGACATGCAGGAAAGATGAGAAGGGTCAGATGAAACCGAGATCAAACAGATAACACAAGCATCAAATAAGAAATTCTTAATCTATATCAGAAGAGGGAGTACTGAGAGAAAGTTAGCAGGTCTGCCAGGGAGTTAGTGGGGACATGGAAGCAATTAAGGAGGAACAAAATATAAATAAGTTAAATTTTTTTGTTAGTCTTTACCACATACTGTGTTTAAGGAGTTGCTTACCCTGGGCTTCTTCTCTAATAATAATAATAAGAAAGATTATCAAAGAATTAAAATAAAATTTGTTGGTACTAGTTGATAAATGTATCATCAAACCTTGGTAATATTTTTTTCATTTTATGTTTTCCTTCATTTAATTTCTGCATAAGCTGAGGGAAGAGGTTGCTCAGATGCTAAAAATATTCAATTTCCTATTAAAATCAGTTAACAGCCTAAAGGAGTGAACCAAGTGCTGTAACTCTATTTTAAAATGTTGTTAAGGATGATCCTGGCAGCTACAGATCATTAAACTCTACTTATACACCTGGCGAAATTGTTTGAAATTATCTTTGTTAAAAGTTTTATTATACGAAAATGTGGAAAGTCATTATACTGATATCTGTTCTCTCCTTCACAAGAGGAAAATTGTGCTTCAATAATCTGTTAACATTCTTTGAAAGCAACTAAGCTACTTTTCTAGGATTGACTCAGATAATAATGTTACTTTGCTGCTTAGAATTTGCAGTCTGATGATCATCTTTTTGTAAAGAGAAAAATAAAATAAAATAAAAACAGAATTATGAGACCTGAAGGAAATTGAAAGACAAGGAGGGCAAGTCAAAATACTGCTTTATCAAGTACCTCTGCAATTAGACCTTTCACACAGGATATGGCAGACCAAGGCTGTGTGAGGGATCAGCGCACACAATCTGCAAGTCCTGTGAAAATGCCCGAACTGCTAAAGTAAAGTAAGAAAAGACTTTCTGTTAATCTATGTCTCAGTGAGCAGTTTTGTGTTTTACACAAAGCTGAACTTTCACAGCAAGGTTTGAGAGAGGCTCACATCAGAAAATCTGATTCTTCTTGAAAGGAGGCTTCTTCGGCTTAAACTTCAGGCAGTATTTTGAATCTGAGTCATTTGGGAAATAATAAATATAGACATCAAAAATACGGATGTCTGATGCAAAAATAATGCAGGTAATGCATCAGTTTGTCATCTGCTCCCTGTACTCAGAAGCCACAGATTTTATTGTACTCTATAATTTGTCTCTGACCAGAGGCTGCTGTTTTCATAAAAGGTGGTGGTAACTGACTTAATCCACTAGATTAAACTAGACACACTTAGCACGCATTACTTGACAGTTATCATTTCGTTCTTTTTAAAATTTTTGTCAATTATGCTGAAGTTATTGCAAAAAAAATTAGAATGTTTTCCTAAGCAGAAAGCAAGAAGCAGAAATTATTTTCACTACTGCTAACTTCACATAAATTGCTCATTTTACCTGCACTAGTAAAGACTAGAAGAAATGTATTCCAGGGGAAGAGCCATCTTCAATGTGCCTGTAAGTCTATTTCTTCTGATCTATATTTACCTAACATCTGTTAGTGATATTGGCTGTTACATTAGAGTGCAATTCTCATTGACCGGACAAATAGCTTTTGACAACTTTAAATAATATTTATTACATTATCACACTTCTGTTATTATTGCCACTTAACCCAGAACTGCACTGCTAACCAATAGCAGTTCTACCACAGAGTTCGAGTATTCTGCTTAACAGAAATATCATGCCTTTAGCTTGCTTTCTTAATCAGCAAAAATTGATATCAACACTCATCTTGAAAGACTAGTTACCACCAAACACACCATTTTTCTACCTGTTTCTGCGCATTAACTAACAGCTCTGGGACCTAAAAGTTAACTTTTTTCAAGGAGTAGTAACCGTCCTTCATTTTGATTTTCTTTTTTCCAACAAGTTCACCTTATCTAATGCAAATGGTGATCTAGCATTATCACTCAGTAACAAATTTAAAGTTTTGGGGCAAAATCTTCTTTCCTTCTGACTGGGTCATTTACTTTTTGAAAAAGTATCTACAAAAGATACAGCACACACAGTAGCTGAAAGGAAAGAGGAGAACTGAAAACTTTTAATAGGAAACCAAACCTTCTATTGAGAGGTTGGATAGGTCATCTCCCTTAACAAGACAGATAGGAAGTATTCATTTCTTTTAAACTGACATTGGCAAGGACAAAATGTGAAATAGTTTTATTAAAAGAAAGGACCTGAACTTCCACAAAGGGAGTCATTAAAAACAAGACTGTGATACAAGGGTAGTAGTTAAATACAGTGCAATTGGCCTTACAATTCATAGCAGAAGACCACTGACTATAGTCAGATATATGATGTCATTTCCTATAATTAAATTACAAGAGTCTTCTGGTAAATATTACCCTTATAGTACTTTGCCCCATGGTGCCTGACTGCTCTGATGATATTTACAGGAAATATCTTCAAAAATCTGGAATAGGCTTTGGATCTTGTAGCTTAAATAACAGAAATTTATAATCCATCTAAAGGTTTTAAAAAAACCTACTCAATGTTTCTATAATGATTGTCAGCCTCACAAATCGTGAGATACTTCTTAATCTATTCCACAGGTTTTTAGTGGAATCACTTTAGAAGAGAATCAGAGAAGATCTAGGAATACTGTCAGTTTGTTCCAAAGGATCTCAACCATTTTGCAAAGTTGCATTTTTTTCCACCATTCTTGTATAAATATGCAAAGATTCTGATGTAGATAAAGAGATAACTCTCTGCTTTGGTTTAGGTGATAATGCAGTTCTATTTCTTGGCTTCATCAGATCCAAGTTTCTCTAGGTTTTACAGGTATATTACCAAAGGCAGCAAGGAAATTAAGGACAACATATCCCTTTCAGATAATAATCAGTTGAATTTATATTTCCTATTCTCTAAAATTTCACTGAAGCAATTTCTTGTTCTGTTTCTTTCAAGTGTCTCTCTTGAATCCTGGGTAGCATTGATATCCAAGAGAACTGTCTTTAAGAAAGGACTGTTCCTTTGGGCACTTCAATAAGTTCCACCTGGAGTCACCCAAATGTCACTCAGAAATGACAGATGCTGACAAGCATATGTGAACTCACACATCACAGAGATCCTCAATTATTGTATTGCCATTTGTCCTTATGGCATTGACATGAGTTTTCTTTTACATTTTGGGAAAAATGTATTTTCGGCCACCATGAGTGGACAGTGGAATAAATATATGAATCAGTGAGCACAGACTGGAATGCATAACAGGAGTTCAGGTAAACAGAAAACTCTTCAAAGAGAAAGGTGCAGATCTTTTCTTTAAAACTCACCCAAATAAGCCAATGACTGCCGTGGCAGCTGCAAACTCTAAAATCACCACCTTCCGTAAAACTGACCCACTATTTTAGTATTTCTGTTTTGTTTTGGTTTTTTTTTGTCCCTGTCAACAAAGATAAGATTTCACTAGTGAATTGCCTGGGGAACTACCCTAAACAACTGCAGAAATCAGAGTAAAATATGTTTTTAATTATCTCACAAGATTTTTCCCTTCTTTCATGTCAACTAATGCCAAGGAAATTCTTCAGAGCAAGGACTCAGGCAGGCAGTAGAGATTTCTAGGTTGAGAAACCTTGGATTCATGTTGAAGTGGACTTTAGAGGATATGAAATAGAAAAATTGCAGAATGGGGCCAAAGCCATGGCAAAATATTTTAATACATTCATACTGTGGATGTACAAGCTAGCTGTTTAACTCATTTTTGGTGCTCAGTGTACTTAAAGTTGACCACGTGCTTACTATTACTTGTTACTCTGGTGTCCCCATCCACTAAAGAGCATAATAAAACTAAAAGGAAACTGAAAGGTAGAAGAATGATCAAAGCTAGAATTACCTCTGTAGAAGGAGATCTTAGATCAAGAATCTTAAAGCACCCTAAGAGATATATTCTTAATGCATAAAAAAATATAAAAGCCATGAATAAGTAGGCTACGGAGCAATTAGGCACTATTTTTTTTAAAACAAGAGCAAGGGGCACTAAATTAAATTATTATCCAGAAAATTTTCAACAAACAAAGGGAAGTGCTTTTTCACATAGTGTGTAATTAAATTGTAGAACTCATTGGCACAGGATGTTGTGGAGGCCAAAAATATAAATGGATTCAAAAAGCAATTAGAAATATGAAAAGAGGTCCATCAAAGGTTAAAAAAAAAAACAAACCCACAAAACAACCAAACCATGATACCCTGTATGACTCAGAAAATACTTCCACACACTGCAGTGCGAGAAGCTATCTGAATTTGCCCTGTTCATTTACTCCACTTGGGATTTTTTACCCTGAACTTAGTCTTCATAGGCTTGAGTAGACATATGGAGCTCACTCTTACATGAGTGTTTTTCTCCTATCTAGCCCTTCGTTATCCTTCAAATATCACTTAGAACTACTGAATCTCTATATAGAAGTAATTGCATAACTGTCCTTACAAGGTGTGGCAGGGAGGCAAGGCCATTAAATAAATTAGTCACAAGATTCATGGCTGAAGACAGAGTTACCACTTTAGCAAGTGCCCATTTGCTGACACAAAATTCTCCTGATTACAAAGCAGGTGAGTTGTGTGTCAAAGAATTTCCTAACAATCTCTTCTTCAAAATTACCTATTAGTTGGCCTCTGACTTTGTTAGTGGGCTCTCAAACCAGCAAAGCAGATTTTACAAGGAACACAAGAGGAGGCAATAATAGTTTGTCTCTTATGAACATGAGTTAAAACCCGTAGTCGAGAGGTTGAGTACTGGTTAATTTAATCTACGGAGGTACAAGGGAGAATGTTATGTAACTACAGCAGCTGAGAAGTGGCTGATATGGGATTGCTCAGTTTCAGCTTGTAAGGTTAAGCTAAGCTGTTATCAAATATATCAGTTAAAGAAAAAGATCTGAAATTATTCAGAATTATGATTATTGTTGCTGATTGATTTTACGGGAACCTGCTTTACTGAGTAAGTATCATTACATAAATTTAGCAATTGAAAACAAAACTGTGAATTGGACTGCTCTTGAAGAATGCAGATCAGGTTCATGTCTTCTTAGCTGATAACTATGTGCAGGTTTGTTTGACATTTACTCTCCTCATAAGCTATTTGTATCTTATTTATCTTAAGTTAAATACGGTTCTGTTTGAAATACAGTGAGCAGCTTCATGAGTAAGAGCTGGACTTTAACAAAGACATCCTTACAATTTCTCCACTCTGCTCCTGAGGACCTTCAGGACGTGTAAGCTGTGCAGAATAAACTTAAGATCTTACAGCATAAGAGGACTGAAAAAGTGCAAATATATATCTGCTTCCTCTAAATTTTTTTTTTTTTTTTTTTTTTCTGGACTGGGGCTGCAAATCAATGAACTTCTTGAACACTGCCAAACAACAGATTAAGTTTATTAAAAAATATGGTCTAAAATGTATCTGTACTTTTACACATAGTAATTGATGTCTGTGAGTGAATAGTGTTGTTTGATAGATTAAATTTGTTAAAATACACACAAAGTGCAGATTCTCACAAATCCAGTTATGATATCCTATGGAATTAAAAAGGTACACAAATTTCTTTTGAAAGCTTAAGTTTCCATAAAGTTTCATAGGAATGATTGTACTGATCATGATCCTATCCATTGTTCTATTTTTCACACGAATAAATCTGCACGGTCTTTTTGCCCAAAATGTATGTACTTGTGCACTCTTAATCAAAGAGGCCTAAATTCTGCCTTTTACCTCTAGAGCAACACAAAATAAACAGTGCCAGGTTTTAGACATCAGCATGCACATTATTCTGCAATCAACCACATTGTTAAAATCTTAGCACAGGTCCTGGAGCAGTTTTGATCACACCAACTGGCCCTGTCCCAGTACTTGCTGGGCTTTGTCTTTGGGTAAGGAATCATTCTTGAGTATAGTTTGGATGTGGCCATCCCGTTTTGAAGAACAAGAAAGCTTAGTTTTCCCAAAATGTCTCACCTCAGTGCCAGAAAAGAAAGCTTTGATCTATCTTGTTTGTGAATATAGACAGAGCATATGGTGTCAGTGTATGCATTTGCAACAAAATCTTGATAGATATACAAGGCAGTTATTCAGAAAAAATATAATACCCACTAGGATGCAAGTAGATGAGTGACGATAAATTTATAGAAGAAAGGAAAGCATTGCACAAAATTGTTTGAAGAGCCAAAAGCACACTAACCAATGATAATACCATTGTTATCGTATCTTAGCCATTTATGAAAAATCTGCCTCCGTGCTTTTCTTTCTACATTGGAGAAGATATATTAAGGGTCACTCTATGAGCCTAATCTTAAATACCCCACACACTCATCAACAAAGGATTTCTGATGTGTGAGTAAACACAAAAATATGCACAAGACTCAGAAGGTCTTCCTAAGGATATGGAAAAAAGTCAAAAGCCTGGGTTCCACTACACAACCAAGAAATGAATTGTCATCTGAAAGAAATATTACTGACCCTGAATAGTTAAAGCCATTTTGTTATATAACCAAACATAAATGTAGATCACAATGAACTCTTTAAGGAAATGTGCTTACATTCCCTTTAAGGGAAAGTACTTGTAAAATGTCAGAGAGAACATATAGGAGTATAAAATTCCATGGGGAAATTCTAGAGCTTTTAACATAACACTATTTAGTTAAGTGATAGGAAAAGAAATATAGGAAAAACATAAAGACTACATAAATGGTGGAGATTAAGACAAGGATTTTTAATTAGGAGTTGAATAAACAAAGCAACAGAATTGAAAATGTAGGTTGAAAAAAAGTATTATCTTTTATCTGGTTATCTGTATTACTCCATCACCATAATTTTTCATTTTCAGAGTTAATCTTCTTAAGAAGGTGGCATAAATGGGATTCAGCTGCCATCTTGAGTGTGTATCATTAGGCAAAAATGAAAACACAGGAGATTCCAGCGGGAAAGATGCACGTGTCTGTTTACATATTTAGATAAAAATGTATAAGTGTTATTTAAAAATTCAAGATTGCATTTTAGAGTAAATTTTACATTGCTTCAATAAGTAGGTCTTGTGGAGAAAGCCTTTGCCATAGCCTGGAGAAAGGAAAGAACTTTCTCTCCCACAGCTCAGACAACCACTGTATTTTCCCAGTTTTTCCTATAAAAGACTATAAAGAGTATCAGTGCTCTGTGCATTGTTCACTTGATAAATCACTTTACACAACTTGCCTCTTTTCCCAGGCTCTTGTTTTGATGCTTGAAAGAAAGCATTGAATCTTCTAGCCAATATATTTTATTATTTTAACGAGGGTTTGAACTATTATCCACAAAATTAATGTGGGCATTTTGTGAACTCTTTCTTCCCTTCAAGTCTCCACCCTGCCCCTTGCCCAAAACCATTACATGACAGGAAAACTTCCGTCATACAAATGACAGCAAAATGACTGAAGAAACTGAATAGGGAGCAGGGTGGTGGATAGACTTTCTTTAACTGCAGTTGCTAAAAGGCCACATTGTTTCCCTATTTATCAAGTTTAACACATACTTCCAGCAATAACTATTTTATGGATGCTTTTTTGACATCTCAAGCAAGCTGTCCACTAAAGAAATTGCAGGAACATCCCTAACTGCTTCAGTGTTTTCGCTGTCAGCATATGCTCTATCAGGACAGATGATCTACTGTGTACCGCCATCCTTGCGTTTCCTTCATTACTGCCCCCTCTCACAGGTCACAAGCTCTTCAGAGTATTTCATAAAGACAGGGTTAAGTATGCATTCGCCTCCATGCATCATCTCACAGCTCTAAAAAAACTACTGAGTATGTCAAGATATTTAAATAAGTAATAAAGGAAGATTCACATGTTCAGGCCCACGCTCTACTCACAAATGGATATTCTTTTAGGAGGAAATAAAGAATAGAATATGAAGAAGGAAGGACTTTATCGCAAAGCCTGTTATGCCAGCCATCCTCTTCTATCTAAAACATCATCCGTTACCTTCTTGAGTTCTTCAAGCAACCTACTCTGTCAGTTAGATGTATCACACAGCAACATAAGCTACATACAGGCTATGCATTTGGGGACAAAGTCTTATTGTCTGTCTTCTTTCACAGCCAAGGGTCTACCAGTTGGTCTGGGTTTTTTTTTTTTTTTCAAATTTTATAAGAGGGAAACATGAGTAAAACCTTTGAGAGACAGTTTATGCTCATCATGATCACGTCCTGAAAACATTGTATGAAATTACACTGGAGATCACGAAGTTAAGGATAATAGATCTGTGACTAATACCTCTTATTTAGATGAACTCAAGATATAGCCAAGTGTTGAGATCTCAAGTCAAGAGCTATTATTGTATATACTGTGATTTTATTTTACTTTTTAAATAAATAAAGAAAAAAAATTTGCTAGTAAAATCTATAAACTTTCAAATAACTATTTTTAATCCTTCATTTCTCTCTGGATTTTTTTTTGTTGTTTGTGGTTTGGTTTGTCTGCTTTTAAAGTGCTGATAGGAATTCTGCTGTCCTTGTAACTAATAGTTGATTGAATGGTCGTAGCACTACAGCATAGTTACAGACTTCAATAAAAAAAAAACATTAGGCTGTCACAGGTTTCAGTTTCTCATAAGAATGAAGAGAGGTATTCTGACACTAAAAAACGGTAAAATTGTAGCTTGCAGATGGATGAGAAAAATGTTTTAAAATAGAATTTTCATCCTTTTTCAACACAAATGGTACAAAACCACATATATTTAATAATTAGTATTTTAAAGAAACCTTTCCTTACAACTGTTTTTAAGTTGCTTTTAGTCAATGTTCCTGCAAAAAAACATTGCTATATGAAATGAAAGCTACAATATTCTTCAGTCTCATTATGCTGATCATGTGAAAATGTATATTTAAAATATACATGAGTAATAGAGCGCTTACATTTATAACGTTCATACAAGCAGTGTAAATTTATAAAAAGGCAGTCACACTGTTGCATTGATCTCTTGTTCGCATTGTTCTTCAAATCTCTGCAGATATATATTTAGTGTTTGTGAAACATTTTAAACAGGTTTTTATCAGCATTTGAAAGCACACATAATATGCCCTGGAAGACGTTACCAAAATACTAAGAGGTGGTTCAATCCATATATCCATTCATGTCCCTGAATTGTCAGTAGTTGTAAAAAGTTTTCAATTGTTGTTGATTTGGGATAAATGTGTTTATTAAATAAGTCCAATTACTCATATAATTGTTAGTGCCCTTATTTTGCCTAATTACATCTTAGATATACTTAAGCAAAATAACTTTGTGAAAAATCATGTGTAAGAGAAACTAAATGTTCATTAAAACTTTTTTTTAATTGTATCATCTGGCATTTTTTAACAACATTAGAGGAAAACAGTTGATCACCTGTAGAGGGGTGACTTGTGTCATACCAGATGTCCCTTTGCACCCCTCTTGACAGATACTCATCTAAGAGATGGGCTTCCCAGAGGTCTTTTGCATTGTTTGTCAGCTGCCTGGTAGCAGGTAGGTAAATCTAAAATATTCTTGAACACCTGAACATTGTAAATGGTGCTGAGAAACTATTTTTAGGCGCATCTGAATGAAACCTGATAGTGACAAAATAAAATTTATTGTTAGATAACAGGTGGGTGGTTGGGTGGGTAGACTTTTTGTATATGCAGTTGTGTGTGTGAGAGGGAGAATCTATTCTAGGGTTGTCATTATGACATATGGAAAAAAGTTTTCTGCTACTTGCCTTGAGTTTACCCGGAGGTAAACATGAACCATACAGCATCATGCACAAAGACCAAATACTTTTAAAATGCTCTACAGAAAATTAAACAGTATTTTTAGCCATATAACTTTCTCTACAGAAACACACAGTCTTTTTTAATATAAAAAATAATATAAAATATTTGGCTTTGGTTTGAAGAAGGAAAGCTCCTACCTGCCCAGACTCCTAGAGTATATTTTCTAAAGCATTTTAAGGGATGGTGCACTATCTTCTGACACAGAGAAAATTGTGTGTGTTCTTCAAAACCTGTTTTCTCTATAGATGAAATAGACAGTGTTGTAAGTTAGGTATGTGTAGTACGTGTGTCCAACACAATCCTAGGGTAGAAGTGGTAAGTAGAAGTGATAAAATATATCAGTAAAATGAGGGAAAAAAATAGTGTTCCCTTTTGTATATCATCTACTTCTCAAAACCCCTCTGACTTTTTTTTTTTTTTTTAAACAAGGAAAGAAATGTAGGCTTTCATTTTTCTACCTTAAAGAAGATGATGAATATACTCAAACACATTTTGCCATACTAAAACTGATGAATTTATTGATGTACATTTACTACCAAATGCCTAAACTGAAATTCATCCATATGGGTCATTAGCAGGAGAGCCTAAAATATGTAATATGAATCATTATTACAGAATAACTTGTATAGTGAACTAGTCCCAGACCCGATCCTGTGAAAAAAGTCAGTGATGTTGTTGGAAGGAGACTATAAACTGGGACACTACAAAAGCTATAAATATGGGTCAGGGTAAACCCAGAAAAATGTGGGTTTGTGCTGATTTAAAATATTCTTGTAAACACATAACACCTCTGGTAGCTAAAACGTGTTGTGATTTAATTAGGATTTGTTAATTTGGTGTAAGATTTGTTCTCACAGCATAATGCTGTAATCTGCAGGTTGTAGAAAAGACGACTGGAATGTTCAGGTACGGCATCTGTGAAAAGGGTGGCACATCAGCATGGCCCTTCTCTTTCTCTCATCAAGCAGACAATTACATTTTTAGTTGATGTACAAGACTGTTGTAGTTGACATTACATTTCAAGTGACTGACAGGAATTTAATGAGTATGTTCCCTTTCTTTACTAAGCTTTTTGCCTTATTTAGTACTGCCTTGTAATCTGGCTAATAACAAATTCTACCATATGAGGATTTTAGTGATGTTAGAAAATATTGAAATCCCAGAAAAGGAAAGAATGGGAAACCAGCCTGCATATTCTGTATCTGTTGACTCTATTGATTTATATTCATGGCATATATTCTTGAGGTTAAGAAATTTGCTCCTCAGTTGTACAGGAGTTAAGTCAGATCCTAGGTCAATTCCTCACAGTGAATTGTTGAGGTCTGCTTTCTTTACCATTTTTTTTTTTAAACAGCATTTAAACATCAGCTATAAAATCATCAAGCTTGGAAACGATTGGAAACAAGTCAGAGCTCATGATGGCTTAGAGACCAGCTGCACTTTTGATATCTCTCCAGAGGTTCCTGTAAGTTCTTTCTTGAAGAAAAAAGAAAATTTTCTTCAAAGTTAGAAGTGACGTTTTCAGAACCAAATTTTGTGCCTCATGTTTTTCACTTTGGGTCACCACGCTTCTCTACCATCCTGGCCTAGTCTCGGGACCATTTTGAGTTGGCCAGAGCTCCATAGAACCGCTGGTCTCATTTCTGATTTGGTCTCATTGTTCAGCTCCTAGGAAAATTCTCACCCTCTCTGAAGTGATAAATAGAACAGGGAGTGTCAGATAAAGGTCTAGAATCAGGTTTAAATGACATTATATATTACATTTATAATGTTGCGTTATTTCATAGTCATTGTTTTTATAATTAAACATTTATAATATAGTGGTGCCTAGAGACCAATCGACCTTGGCAAATGTATAGACATGGTATTACTTTCCTCAGATTACAGACTCAAAGGATGCGTGTAACAAGTGAGTGCAGCAAACATGTAGAGCAAGGACATAGCTGCTGAGACATTGTGAAGAAGTGAGAGGTGCACAATTCTGAACTAGTTGCAGTTCTATCCCAATATGTTATCTGCACATTCAGTATGCTCCTGTTAAATTTCACTATATGCAATTTGTAAATACATCTCTGCATGCTTCTGAAGAGCCTGTACACTAATGCAGGCAGTATGGGGAATAAACATGATGAGTTAGAGATCTATGTGCAGTTGCAGTGCTGCAGTCTTCTTGGGATCATGGAGATGCGGTGCAATGGCTCCCATGCCTGGAATGCTGCAACAGAGGGATGAAGGCTCTTTGAAAATTACCTGGGTTGCATAGACCTCTGCTTAGGGATGGATGAGTAACCAACTGAGAACTTATGAGTTAGAATTAAAAAAAAAGACAGCTAAAGGTGACATTAAAGACATAACAAGACATAAACAATCCAAAAGGCTTCTGGAATGCATAAATGATAACTTTGTCCGCCAAGTGATAGAGAAGTCAATGAAGAGAGATGGTCTGCTGGATCTCATGCTCACCAACAAGGAGATGATCATAGGGGATGTGAAGATGTGGCAGGTTGAAGAAAAAAACCTGCCCGAAGGCTTTTGGTGTAAACTGATTAATTGAATTATTCCCTTCCATGTTACGGTTTGCCCATCTTATGGGATGAGAAAAGTTTTCTCGAGAGGGCACTGCCCCTTTAAGAAGCTGCGGGCTCGGGCGGCCGGGGGGCTACTCAGGACTTCTTGGCTGCCTTCCGGAGGGCTTCGGGGCGATTCGGCTACTCGAGACTTCCGGGGCTACGTCGGGACTTGCGGGGCTGCTTCTCCGGACTGCTTCGGGGGGCATTCGCGGCTCGTTCGCGGCTTCTCAGTTTCTCCGGACACCCCCGGCTCCGCTCTGTGGGAGTCACTGCGGGACTTCAGCTTCGTTCCGGGAAAGAGGCTTCTCCAAACCCTGCAGCTCGGCTCTGGGGACCTTGCAGGCTGCCGGAGTGGACCGTGCACCGGGGAAGCCCCCGCCACGCCGCCTGGGACAGACTGTTCGCCTGGAGGTTTTTCTGCTGCTTTGATTTCTTCTCTGCTTCAACGAATTCGGTAGGGACAGTGCTTTTCCACATATTACAGCCCGGCGTTCATAACAGCCGCGGTTTCTTTGTTCGCTCCACGAAAGCGCACACGTGGCCGGTGCCATTTTTCTGGACTGCACGTGGTGCCGTCCCCCTTTGTCTTTGTTCTTGTGTTTAAAACCCTCACCTTTCCATCCTGCACAGATTCTCAGATTTTGCATTGGTTTTTCCCTGCATGTTATATATATTGTTCTAGTTTTAATAAAGTTTTGTTTCAGTTTTCCAAACGTTCAGAGGTCTCACAAAATCTTTTATTTTTTTTCCTTCTCGTATCTCTGCTTTTGAACCTTTTTCTCTCCCGGAGGAGAGGGGTTCAGGGATAGGGAAGGACTCGTCCCCGTGCATCGGCTTGCCTCAGCCGACCGGCGACATAATTGGCGTCCCTGGGTGGGCACTTCTGAATAATTTAATAATTCATATTTTTATTAAAGTTTGGAAACTGAAACAAACGAGGTTTTTCCAGGATGGTGCTAAGCGAGCTTTTGTTTGAAGCTCTTAAGCAGTACAGTTTAAAAATGCTTTATGATCTGGTGCCTGGCACACCAACCGTGATGTCAAATTACCTGTTTCTAATTGGTACTGGTTTATGGTTTGCTGGTCTGGGGCACTTAGCAAAGAAGGTGTTCACCCTGGTGTGTGTAATTTCGGTGTTTTGGTCTGTACTCAGTCAGTTCATAATGCTCCCAGTGTATTTTGCACAGTACATGATAGTGGCTGCTTATGATTCGTCTAGCAAATGGATGATGGGAAATAACACTTCTCCATTTGGTACTGGATCAATGGCAATTGAAACTGGATATTCGGCAAATGGTATTATTTTTCTGTATTTGATAACTTTGTTATCAGTTATCTGTAACATGGTCCAGGGGTGGATAATTATCAAGAATAAGTATCACATGGGCACTACAGCCACCAAATCAGCTGATGCCACCTCCTCACCCAAACAAGCACAGGTTGCCCCTGTGAAAAAGAAAAATAAGCCCTCTGGTGCTAAACACCAGAAAAAGACTAATTATGCAACAGATAGCTCTGATGACGATGCAGGACCAAGCACCTCTCAAAAGCGTCCAGGAAAGCCTTCAGGGAATACTGCCTCAGCGACTCCACCAGCACAGCCCTCCCAAGGATCCTCCTCACGGGATGAGTCATCAGACCAAGAGGTAAACACCCAGCCTCAGTCCAGGAAGGACCTGAGAAGCATTAGAAAGGAATTTAGCAGGCATGATGGTGAGTCACTAATGGTATGGTTGCTTCGCTGCTGGGACAATGGGGCTGATAACATTGATTTAACTAGCAAAGAAGCCAGACAGTTAGGAAATGTGGCCCGAGAAGGTGCTATTGATAGGGCAATGGGCAAAAAGGCAAAACAGTGCAGTCTCTGGAAACGGCTTCTGACTGCTGTGAAGAGCAGATACCCTTTCAGAGATGACATAGAATGCCGCCCTACTAAATGGACTGTCCTGAGCAAAGGTACTAACTACCTGAGAGAGCTGGCTATGAAAGAGGTCATCTATGGTGACTGGAATGTTAATGTCAACCCGGACCAGGTGCACAGTAACGAGCCCTTGCTGCGCAAATTTGTGCAGAGTGCACCCCAGTCATATGCCCATACGTTGGCCACAATGCTGTGGGAAAGAGAGGGTGAAAATCGGCCACTCACCATAGAACAGGTGTCTAACAGGATTCGCCAGTATGAGGACAGTCTTTCTCATACCTCTGCCTTCATTGCAGCAGTGGAGAAAGTGACAGACAAAATGACAGAGAAAATATTGGACTCTATTAATAGGTTAGAACAAAGAACTGTTTCCTCTCCTGTGTATACCCACGTGTCAGCTGTTAGGAGAAATCGTCCTCCCAGAGCAAGGCGCAACAGACAGGACAGGCCACGATGTGACCGCCAGTGCTGCTCGAGAGGTCGTGAAGAGACGAGGAGATGGGAACAACGACCTGCCGCTAACCACGGGGTACCAGCACATGAGCTGCAGAGCAGACCACACCAACATGATGACTGCAATCGAAGAGTTGTCGCTCCAGTCTTTGGTGAACAGTGCTGCAGCCCAAGGAGCAACTCCTATGAAGAAGGTACCACAAGCCGGATAGACCCTTCCACTGACTGTGGACCACACCCTAGGCATTAGAGGGGCCCTGCCTCTAGCCAGGTGGAGGAAAGGGATAACAGGGTATACTGGACTGTGTGGATTCGATGGCCTGGCACATTAGAACCACAGAGGTACAAGGCCCTGGTAGATACAGGCGCCCAGTGTACCTTGCTACCATCGGATCATCAAGGAACTGAGACTATCATGATCTCGGGTGTGACAGGGGGATCACAAGAGCTTACCTTAGTAGAAGCTGAGGTCAGCCTCACTGGACATAACTGGGAAACTCACAGAATTGTGACTGGCCCAGATGCTCCATGCATTTTAGGCATAGACTTCCTCCGGAAAGGGTATTTTAAGGACCCGAAAGGTTATAAATGGGCCTTTGGGATAGCAACCGTGGGAGCCGATGGCATTATCCGGTTGTCCACATCGGTCGAACTTTCGGATGACCCTTTTGTTGTTAGCAGAATGAAGGTGGAAGATCAAAAGTTGCCTACTGCATCCTCTACAGTTCACCGCCGGCAATACCGCACCAACCGAGAGTCTCTGCGCCCCTTAGAGAAAATGATTCGAGAGTTGGAGAGACGAGATGTCATCAGCAGAGCTCGCTCACCTTTCAACAGTCCTATATGGCCTGTGCAAAAGACCAACGGGGAATGGAGATTGACAGTGGACTATCGTGGGCTGAATGAAGTGACACCACCGATGAGTGCTGCTGTTCCTGATATCTTGGAGATTCAGTACGAACTGGAGTCCAAGGCAGCCAAGTGGTATGCCACGATAGACATTGCTAACGCTTTCTTTTCCATTCCTATAGCACCAGAGTGTAGGCCACAGTTTGCCTTCACCTGGAGGGGTATCCAGTATACCTGGAATCGATTGCCCCAGGGGTGGAAGCACAGCCCGACCATCTGCCATGGACTGATCCAGGCTACCCTGGAGAAAGGTGGTGCTCCTGAACATCTTCAGTACATCGATGACATCATTGTATGGGGTGATACCGCAGAAGAAGTCTATGAGAAAGGTAGGAAGATAATCCGCATTTTGGTGGATGCTGGTTTCTCCATTAAGAGAAGTAAGGTCAAGGGACCTGCCCGAGAGATCCAGTTCCTGGGGGTTAAGTGGCAGGATGGACGCCGCCACATCCCCACAGATGTGATCAACAAGATCACAGCTATGTCTCCGCCTACCAACAAGAAAGAAACACAGTCTTTCTTGGGAGTCATAGGCTTCTGGAGAATGCATATTCCTGGGTATAGTCAGATTGTTAAACCTCTCTATACTGTTACCCGGAAGAAAAATGATTTCACATGGGGCTCTGATCAGCAGCATGCCTTTGACTTAATCAAAAGGGAAATAGCACATGCTATGGCCCTGGGACCTGTGCGAACAGGACCAGAGATTAAAAACATTCTGTACACTTCAGCTGGGGACTGTGGTCCTACCTGGAGCCTTTGGCAGAAGGCACCAGGAGAAACCCGTGGTCGTCCCCTAGGATTTTGGAGTCGTGGATATAAAGGCTCAGAGGCCAATTATACTCCCACTGAGCAGGAGATATTGGCTGCCTATGAGGGAGTCCGAGCTGCCTCAGAAGTAATTGGCACTGAAGCACAGCTCCTCCTAGTCCCCCGACTGCCAGTCCTAGGCTGGATGTTCAAAGGGAAGATAGCATCTACCCACCATGTCACAGATGCTACCTGGAGTAAGTGGACTGCCCTGATTGTACAGAGAGCTAGGATAGGTAACTCTGGTCGCCCAGGAATTGTGGAAGCCATTACAGACTGGCCTGCAGGGGAAGATTTTGGGATGCCACCGAACGAGATAGTCACTCGTACCGATGAAGCACCCCCATATAAAGACCTCTCAGACCAGGAGAAGAAATATGCTCTCTTCACCGATGGATCCTGCCGCCTCATAGGAAACCAACGGAAGTGGAAAGCTGCCGTATGGAGTCCTATGCGCCAAGTTGCAGAAGCAGCAGAAGGAGAAGGTGAATCGAGTCAATTTGCAGAGGTCAAAGCCATCCAGGTGGCCATGGACATTGCTGAAAGGGAGAACTGGCCACGGCTGTACCTGTACACAGACTCCTGGATGGTGGCAAATGCCTTGTGGGGTTGGCTGGAGAGGTGGCAGAAAGATAATTGGCAGCGTAAAGGTAAGCCTATTTGGGCTGCCACTCTGTGGCAAGATATTGCTGCCCGCCTGAAAAGGTTAGTTGTAAAGGTAAGGCATGTAGATGCCCATGTCCCAAAAGCAGAGCCACTGAGGAACATAAAAATAACCACCAAGTTGACAAAGCAGCCAGAGTGTTCCAGATAGATCTGGACTGGGAACACAAAGGTGAACTATTCCTTGCTCGGTGGGCCCATGACTCTTCCGGTCACCAGGGAAGAGATGCAACCTACCGATGGGCTCGTGACCGAGGGGTGGATTTAACCATGGATGCAATTACCCAGGTTATCCATGACTGTAAGATTTGTGCTGCAATTAAACAGGCCAAAAGGTTAAAACCTTTATGGTACAGTGGACGGTGGTCGAAGTACAAGTACGGAGAGGCCTGGCAGATTGATTACATCACTCTCCCTCGAACTCGCCAGGGTAAGTGCTATGTTTTGACAATGGTGGAAGCAAGCACCGGATGGCTTGAAACCTATTCCGTGCCTCATGCCACTGCCCGTAATACTATTCTGGGCCTTGAAAGGCAGATTTTGTGGCGGCATGGGACTCCAGGAAGAATTGAGTCAGATAATGGGACTCATTTCAAAACAATCTGGTGGCCAGTTGGGCCAAAGAACATGGTATCGAATGGATTTATCACATTCCATACCATGCACCAGCCTCCGGTAAAATAGAACGCTATAATGGCTTGCTGAAAACCACCCTGAAAGCATTGGGTGGTGGAACTTTCAGAAACTGGGATAAACATCTGGCAGAAGCCACCTGGCAAGTGAACACGAGGGGATCAATCAATCGAGCCGGCCCTGCCCAATCAGACCTTTTACATACCATAGAGGGGGATAGAGTTCCTGTGGTATGTGAAAGTAATCTGCTGGGAAAAGCTGTCTGGGTTTCCCCTGCTGCAACTCCAGACAGACCCATCCGTGGTGTTGTCTCAGCCCAAGGCCCTGGACACACCTGGTGGGTAATGCAGGAGGATGGTGAAGTCCACTGTGTACCACAGGGGAAGTTAACCCTGGCTGAAACACCCTGAACCAGAGTCTCATGCTGTTAATTTCTGTATAATACAATGTAAATGAGATGCGCATAACGTACATGGTATGGAATAAAGGGGATGTGAAGATGTGGCAGGTTGAAGAAAAAAACCTGCCCGAAGGCTTTTGGTGTAAACTGATTAATTGAATTATTCCCTTCCATGTTACGGTTTGCCCATCTTATGGATGAGAAAAGTTTTCTCGAGAGGGCACTGCCCCTTTAAGAAGCTGCGGGCTCGGGCGGCCGGGGGGCTACTCAGGACTTCTTGGCTGCCTTCCGGAGGGCTTCGGGGCGATTCGGCTACTCGAGACTTCCGGGGCTACGTCGGGACTTGCGGGGCTGCTTCTCCGGACTGCTTCGGGGGGCATTCGCGGCTCGTTCGCGGCTTCTCAGTTTCTCCGGACACCCCCGGCTCCGCTCTGTGGGAGTCACTGCGGGACTTCAGCTTCGTTCCGGGAAAGAGGCTTCTCCAAACCCTGCAGCTCGGCTCTGGGGACCTTGCAGGCTGCCGGAGTGGACCGTGCACCGGGGAAGCCCCCGCCACGCCGCCTGGGACAGACTGTTCGCCTGGAGGTTTTTCTGCTGCTTTGATTTCTTCTCTGCTTCAACGAATTCGGTAGGGACAGTGCTTTTCCACATATTACAGCCCGGCGTTCATAACAGCCGCGGTTTCTTTGTTCGCTCCACGAAAGCGCACACGTGGCCGGTGCCATTTTTCTGGACTGCACGTGGTACCGTCCCCCTTTGTCTTTGTTCTTGTGTTTAAAACCCTCACCTTTCCATCCTGCACAGATTCTCAGATTTTGCATTGGTTTTTCCCTGCATGTTATATATATTGTTCTAGTTTTAATAAAGTTTTGTTTCAGTTTTCCAAACGTTCAGAGGTCTCACAAAATCTTTTATTTTTTTTCCTTCTCGTATCTCTGCTTTTGAACCTTTTTCTCTCCCGGAGGAGAGGGGTTCAGGGATAGGGAAGGACTCGTCCCCGTGCATCGGCTTGCCTCAGCCGACCGGCGACAGAAGATCAAAGGCAGCTTTGGCTGCAGCAACCATGAGATGGTGATGTTCCGAATCCTGAGAGCAGGGTGAAAAACAAACTCACAGCCCTGGACTTCAGGAGAGCAGATTTTGGACTCTTCAAAGATTGCTTAGAAGAGGCCCATAGAATAAGGCCCAGGAAGGAAAAGGTGTCTAAGAAAGCTGGTTAACGTTCAAAGGTCACCTCCACCAAGCTTAAGAGAGTTCCATTCCAAAAAATATGAAGTCAGGCAAAAATGTTAGGAGGCCTGCATGAATGAACAAGGTGCTCCTAGCCAAACACACTAGCACAGGTTGCCCAGACAGGTTGTGGAGTCTTCATCATTGGAGATATTCAGGAATTGTCTGGACACAGTCCTGAGCAAGAGACTCCAGGTGGCCCTGCTTGAGCATGGTGTGTTGGACTTCCAGAGGTTTTTTTCAACCTTAACCATTCAATGATTCTGCTTTAGACCAAAGGTAAGTTTTGAGGGGGAATGATGTTATAGCAGCATTTTTTACAGAGGCCTTAAAAATCTATATGCCGCTGGAAAAATGCCTAAAGCTAAAAGATTTGTTTCTCATAGACTGTGATTCACCTCTCTATTATTAATGCTATGCCAAATGCAGAAACCAGTATGTATTATCATCTTCTGATTCGTCTCATTAAATTGTACGTAGCAGAAAAGAAATTATGTGCTCCTAAACAGAATTTTCAAGGGCAAATATAATATGTTAGTGCAGTTCCCAAGAAACAGAAAAAATGAATCAATAGAAAACGTCTTTCATTACAAAAAGATAATACATAGTTTTGTTTAGATGGTACTGACATTTTACCAGTATGGACACTGAAACAGTTCCCTATTAGACAAAATTACTTATGCTTTTTCTTGTAAAAGATCAGAGAAAAAATAATAGCCTGTCACTCCAATAAAAACCATTAGCTTGTTGGGAAAATTCCAGGCCAAGGCAGCTTTACCTTTGCTGCAGCAGAAGCTTCATGCTGAGACTAGAGGTGTCTGATTGACCCATCATCCCTGCTGGAAGCCTGTACTCTTCTGCTAGTCTTGACTTGTGCGACCTCAAAATAAGTGCCGATATTTTACAATTCATGACACAAAGAAAAAGGAAAAATGAATTTGGAATATATGATTAGGAACATAATTTTCACTCACCATTTCACTATCTCCTGAATGCTTTGACTCCTGGTACCAGCAGTTTGAAAGTATCTATGTATTATGTTGGAATCCTTCTTCCTGTTAAAATAGACTAATGAGAACTTGGATTTAAGCCATTTTTTTCCTCCTTAGATGGCATGCAAAAAGAAAAGAAAAAAAATTGGAAGTGTCAAATGTGAATACTTGTCCTCCATCAGCCAATAGAGAATTTAATTAATATCTTGCAAAAATCTTTATCAGGTGTGACATAGCTCCATTATAACTACTGGAATGTTAGTTGATTTGCATGACTTTGCTACAGCTGAATATTGGGTTGAATTTGAATAAGCATGTCTGCAAAACACAGATGATTGCACGAATTGCTGGAATTTTATTTTCTTTTACAGTTAGGAAGATGTAAAGCTGTTTAAAATCTGCAGTGAAATAAACCAATGAGCGGATTACGTGTACTTTTAACTAATTCTCACACAAAAAAAAAAAATTAAGATGCCTCACTTTTAGGAATTACTTTGTTTATAAGCTTTACTTAATTTTTGGTAAGTTTGTAGTATGGAGATATTTCTTCAGAAAAATTCATGCTAAGAACATTACTGTTTCAGACAAACAAGTGAGTTCTCGATCACCAGCATGTACGCAGACTTTTGAAACTACTTCTCTGAAATAGCTATGTCTAAGTGACAAGTTGTCTTCGTTATTATTCAGGTTCTGTATCTTCTCACTGCTTTTCCATCAGCAAAGGAGTTTGCCGGACTAATGCTGGCTATCAGGAAATTTCTTTTCTGTTTAGGCTACTGTGTTACAAATATCTAATTGCCCTTTCTCCCTTCTGTAGGATGCACCCATTGAATTTTTGGAGAACTTGTTTAGAAGATATACTGGGACGCTGAAACAGCAAGTACATTCCTGTAAAGATAGTACAACTATACAATTTTAAGATAGCCATCCTGTAACAATGGACAACTATTTACTTACTGTAAAAAAACTTATTTTAAAGTCAGCCACAGAATACTGGCCACTTGCTTTGAAATCTTCCTGGTCTCATACTGAAAGATTTGTAGAACACTAGCTTATAAAACCAAAATTAATATTATGGCTTTTTTCTTTCTATTTTTGTGAGTTGCAAATTTTCCTCTTTCTGTTCAGAGTGGTCCTGACAGCATTAGAGATTCAGGGCTCAGGATCCAGTTTACAAGTGATACTACAGTATCTTAGAGCTGCACACATGAAAGATCAGGATTTGGGAAAAGTTTTCCCTTTGGTATGCAAACCCCAGTTGAGGCATTATTGAAGTTGAGGGGTTTTTTAATCTTTTAATATTAGCACCTGCCTTGATGTTAAACAGAAAAAATTCTTGGGTCTTTATCAGAATGTGAAACAAATTGATAACCTATATTGAGATGCTGTACACTGAGACAGTATTTAAAAACCAAAGGCAATTCCCTTCTATGTAAACTTGCTATTTATATTTTATATAATTACATAACTCAGATCAATGTATACTTGCATTACTAGCTCTTTTTTGGAAATTAAAAAAAAATATATTTTTAAATATATATATATCAGTAACTTGGGTTTTCTGTGTTAATAAATTTGAAGAAGTCTGATTATCTCAACTGTGTTGTGAAAGATACTGTCCCTGTTCTTCTATTTTTTTCCCCTTTTCTTTCACATTTTTCTTTTCAAAGGGTAAAAGAAAACCCCTAAATATTTTCCTTCCTTTCTTGTTGTACCTATTATTCTGAATAAACTATTATTCCAGAGACTAAATGAAATGCTTCTAAATATAATTCTGCTAAAGACATTTAATAGTAAAGTAAAATAAAATACTAGACTGGAGCAAGAACCAGAAGCCAAAATACATTTTCCTTTGTGGAGGTAATTCAGATACATTCAATGAATTCAGTTAAAGTTCAGGATTCTTTCATTATTTACTTTACTTTATCTTAATGTACCAACCTGAATTATTTCTTTTCTAGCTGGAAGTGGCTGTCTGGACTTCAATCTATTTTAGCTTAAAAAACTTTTTTTCTCTACTAGGAAATTTAATTAAAAAATGTTTATCCTTTCAGTTTTCACTACTAACTGTACCTACAAAGCGAACTCTAATTACTAGTTATCTCTGTCACTACAGATAAAATTTGAGACCACATACCCCTGTTTCTGAAGGGCTAATTATTGCTTGAAGGAGCTGATATTAATTCCAAGTTTGCTTCAAACACAGTTTTATATATCACTAAACATCGCGACAAAAAAGATCTAATAATCACAGTTATTACCTAAATTATTCTGGATTATTGGATCTAGCACATATTATTAAAACACACACACACACACACACACACACACAAAATCTTTCTTTCTGTCTACCAGTTAGATCCTGAATTAAAGGATGTTGCCATTGTTATCTGTCTTAGCACTATTAGACAACACTTTGACTAGTTGTATGCTCTGATTAAATTTCTTCCTGCCATAAGGGATTCATTTCTGCATCACAGTTTCTAGAGGTCATTTATGTTCCACTTATGTTCAGCTTCGCAACTTCCCTTTCCCTGGTGTCATACTCTTAACCTCCTGACATCTCAGAAAATATTAAACTTTCATGTACAATATAATGGTCATTCCTGGGGCCATTCCATGTGTCTTGATGAGGTTGATTAGGCAAAGCTATACCCAGGGCAGCAAACTACTCGGGGCAACTTCTTTCTCTGAGTGTGTACTGGATTGACTGATGCTGGCAGGCAAGAGTGAGTGGTTTGGAGCATCATCCGGTAAAAGCAGCAGTAGCTCATCCTAGAGACATGAGTTATTAACATCTTGCCCAAAGGAAGAAGATGTCTTTTTTGAGCTCTCAGCTTACCTTCCGCTCTTTCCTTTGAATTTATGTCCTTTCCTGTAGGAGAAACAGCCTGGATCTGGGACTCACACCTTTGTACTCAGTGATTCTCCAAACCGCATTTTGTGCTAATGTCCCATAAGCCTTGGGCTCTGTATGGTTGTCCCCAAATTATGGCTAATAGATCATGTCATAATGATCTGTGCAAACAACTCTCCATATATTTGGACAAGTATTAATATCATTTTCTCTCTTTTAAAATAATGGAGCTTATTTTCTATCAGGCTCTGAAAACTTAGTCTTCACTCTGGATTTAACCTTGCATCAAATATTCTTGATTCCATGCACATCTCCATGCTCACATGTTGTGGTATTCTGCCTCTAATACTGCAGAAAGTAGTAAACATAATGTTAAACAAAAAAAAAAAAGTTTTCTTTGGTTGGTTTGATACCTGTAAAAATCAGTCATTATTAAATTCACTGGTCTTTATAATATTTTGTTTTACTCCTTTTTTCCTTTTGGCTTTTCCTGCCTCCAGGTCTCTTCTCAAAATACAGGTTTGAGGATAAAGTGTTGACTGTCTGCTGTGACCGAGTGTAACAGAAATTGCCAAAATTGATGTGACAAATCTGTCTCTCCAAACCCCACTGTAGCATCTAAATATTTTATACACCTTCTGCAAGCAACACAAAGCAATGTAAAGTACTTTCACTTGATGGCTGTGAATTATGAAACAGCTCCCAGTTTTCCTGAAACCCTACGTGAAATCTAAGAATGCATGCCAAGATGTGTCTGATAAATAAATCAGCTCTACCTATACGAGGAGAACAATTTAGACAGATGGCCATTTAGAATTCACTGTTTCACTAGGGAGGACAAAGACAAGAAAATGGAGAAAAGAAAAGAGCATATTAGGGAAAATCTTATGACCAAATATGTCATTTGGCTTGCTTTAATGCACTATGAGTTGAAAGTGCTAACTAACTGAAAGAGGAAGATAGACGTTCATAGCTACAATACTAGAAATCATGATGATAATTATAGGGACATTTGATGTATTCGTAGTAACGAGATGATAAATAGGCACCATTGGATTCCTTGTAAGAAAGCCAGCTCATATGCATAAGTGCACTCCAGATGATGCTGTAAAATCTTTCAGTAGACTGGCAAACTAGTTACAGCAACTGCTTGCCCATCCATATTGGGTGAGGTCTTATATGCTGTGCTAATTTAGGAGCTGGGATATATAAAACTTATATTCCTTGAAAGACCTGGGGGAAAATGACTTCTCATTCTCTTTCCACGTATTTGTATGAATGCAGAGGCTGCCTTTAGATTTGAGCACTACACTTCAAAAAGGATTTTTCCAAATGATGGAATAATGGCATTTGAATTCCCAAATCATCCATGTAACCAGAAGAGGAATGAAAACAATTGATTTGCAGTAGGTACAGTTAAAGGAAAAACCTCTAAACTCTTGGATATTTTTGTCCAGATGTCCTCATAAGGCGTGGTATAAAAGTTAAAAACTGTTCCACTTCTTCATATAAAATATACTATAAAAAAATATTTCCTAAGTCACGTCCTATCTGGTCTGCTTCCCATACCAATATTTTTAGGCAGTTACTGGTTTTCCCTGTAGCATCCTTCTAGTTGGCAGCTCACCTGAGAGGGAGTAATAATTGAGTCCAGAGGACTAATTCCACCAAAATTACACTAAGATAATTTTTTGCCTATCTCTGCCTGGCTTGATGTATTATTAGAACTCACGGTGCTCTGTATTCTTACAGCACATGCCTGTTTCCACAGCTTGCTCAAGGACAAGAACATTTTTTTCAGAGATGCATTTGGAGAACAGTTCCAGAAAATGTTGGGATATTTGACTCACAAGTCTAGTTACTCAACGCAACATGTGAGCCCAAGTGGTTTGGCTGTCCCTGAAAGCCCTACTGTTGTTGCAGTCTTGGCTTATACTTCTCAGACTGTAGTATTTGTATCAGCTCTTCTTCTTTCATAAGATCAGATCATTCATTCTTACCTACTCACTAACAACTACCTCTCATGAAAATCTGTAACAAACTGCTGCTCTTTGGAAATAGAGAAGGGAGTCACAGGAAAATGATGTAGGGAAAGAAGGAGAATAAAATTAAGAATAAAAACTCCCGTATGAGGTAGCTAACTCACTTTTAAGAACCATGGATGAAACAGAGTAGTCTTTTATAGACAAGCCATAACTCTACAGCACTTCCACTTTCTGCAGTTGCTATACAAGTTTAATAATTCTTTTAGGGATGAATACATATAATTTTATTATTAATTATTACTATTATTATTATTATGACATTTCTTTAGATGACACATATCTTTATAATATTTTTTTGTTGTTCTTAGAAGTCATTGTTTCTCGTGAACACTTTTGTCCCTCACAGAGAAATATGTTGTGGACATATATAACATATCTATTTTATGCCTTATAATCACTCCTTCTAGTAAGTACTTAGAGCCAGGAATTTACCTGAGGCCTGTGACCTCCCTTGACAGAGACTTTCTTGGTTTATGCCAGAATGGTACCTTTTTCTTTTAATTTCCTCTTTGTCTTCTTACTTCTGATGAAACAATCTGTGGCAGGAAAAAACTCCCAAACTTGTGATGCCAACATTTAGTTGTAATTTTTCTCCATACATACACATACATATATAGTATGTTTATGTACACCGATATATGGAAGTAAAATATTTTAAATACTTTTTTCCGTAACACTAAACACTGCAATAAATACACAGGGATTTTTTTGAATCTTCATTTTTAAATATATCCATTTTTATACTCTATGAAATATCACGGCATCAGATATGTAATTTGAAAGTAATTCTGATATAGGACGATTAATGTAGTGATTAGTATAGGAGATGAAATTTAGTTTTACAGTATTTAAATAAGAAATTAGAATTTCCAAAGCAGCTCACTTAACATAAAAATAAGTACGCCATTATCTCCTTTGTGAGGTTACATCCTTCTCCCTAATGGAACAATAAGCTCCCAAGAAAAAAACATTATTTATATCTTTAACATCCCAAATATTCTAAGTCTTTCTGAAACAACATGCTAATGATATAATACCATGGCCCAAAGTCCACCCTATATCAGTGTTTCCATCCTACAGAATGAATGATGCATTCCAAAACAAAAGAAGTCTCTCACTTTTTAAGGGACAGACGAGTGTCATGTCTCTTCATGGCTCTTTTGAGTGCTGAGAGCAGCAGCCACCCTTAGTTATGTAACTCAAATAGTCTTTTATCCATCTGACTGATACGTGTAGTGAAGTGTTATAAGGAATGTTGGCTTCATTTCAAAAGGTTGCCCAAAACACGGTTGGATGTTGGTCAGACACCAAATATCCCAAGGCTACTCACAGTTCCTGTATACAATTTATTACCATCACCACTCCAACTCAAAAAACAAAAGAAAAAGTACACTGGGGGGGAAAAAAAGGGAGAGAGAGGTAGTTAATGTAATAAATAAGACCCCCTCAAAAGATTTTTTTTTTCCTTAGGATTAGATTTGTTTGCAGAGAATGTTGCCAAACCCTGGGATGTCAAAAAAAAAAGTGAAACAAAGGCCTTGGTTTGTGTTCATCAAGCTTCCTGTTTATCCTCCTATTAAAAAGACTCTGAAATACTGCATTTGCTTATCTTTAACTTGTAAACTCTTATAGCACTCAATTACATCTTACAGCAAAATCCTATTAATTACAGGATCCTAGTGAGTACCCAGTATCTCTCCTAAGAGTCTATCATCAAAACAGCTTGAAAAGATATATAATGAAATAAAATACTACCATGAGTCAAGATTATATTCACTGCATTTCATTTTTATTTTTTTAACATTTTAATAATCTTGCATATATTTTTTATTTATTTTCTCCTTTTAGCTAAACTTTATGATTTGAAAACCTCCCTGAATTATCTCTGCACTCTTTTCTTGTCTGTGTTTTACATTTCCTGTCTGTGCATTTGCCTTTTTCTCACCTGCATTACAGTATATATTTTCTTTGTCAGAATCCTCGCTAGCCACATTTAAAATTCTTTCTTTCTAAATATCACCTCAGTTATGTTTCTCTCTATACTTATGATCTTGCTTTCTATCATTTCCCTTTTCGCTTCACTATTAATGGCAGACTTAATAACCACTAACATATGTCAATAAATGCTATCTTCATTCCCAGCTAGTAGAAAAAGTTCATATCACTATCTCTGACTGATCTGCTCTCTCTCAATTGTTTCTTTTTATCTGTATTTAAAATTTTAAGCTTTTTGCCAAGGACATTTTCTTTACTCGTGTAATTATAGGTGCCTTTGGCTGCAGTTATAGGTATATCCTTCTTTTTCCTACGAAGCTATGAATGTTCAGAGCACTGTAAAGGTTCTTCAGCTCCTCACATCGCTATGGTGATAGAGAGACTCAGGGAAAAGATAGTCAGTTAAACATATATATAAATTAAAATTTAGCCAAGTTATTCAATTTATAATTGTACATAGATAGTATAAAATACCATGCAGAATGTGTTGAACAAGAAAGAAAATTTCTTCAAATTCCAGTTGGAGTTCCCAGTATAATCAAGTTTTAACATTACATATTCAATTATTTTCTGAAATTTACTACATACCATTTTTAACAATTCTGGGTTTTCTTCCTTATCTCATCTTTGTGTTGTCATAATGTCTTTCATGGAGTTGTACAGGTAGTATTACAAAGGAAATGAGTAAATCGTTCTGATTCTCTAAATCATCTAAACTCATTATTACTGAGGCTCTACAAGTTGTTCTTTCTTTTAAATTATATTTTATTATATTTTTATTGTATGTTCTAGTGGAATGCAGTTAGTATGCAAGTTTTGAGTGTATTTTTTTGATGTCAGGAAAAAGAGTATCTATACTGAAACATGAAAAGTGTTGGTCTCTTTTGCATTTTGTAAAAACTACATTAATATAGAAATCTAAAATAATTTTTAAAATATTTTCTCTTTAGTGAAATGTTATGTTTATAGTATCATACTAGCAAGGAGTCATCCAGATAAGTACAAGCATGTTCAACCCACTTAAATTTAGGCAATCACCTGAGCTAGAAATATTGTCACCAGGTTTCTTCCATGGGTAATGGAATCAGCCAGACCTCTCTAGGTGACAGTCCAACCTACATAAGATTTGAGCTGTTTCTTAGGGCACTCCTCTCTCTGTTTAATTGTATCAAATAAGTAAAGAGGGAACCTCAAGTGATAGCACTCCTATTTTAGTCACCTTTGGGCTATGTCAAAGTTCAGTGGAAGGAACCTATGTAAAAACAAAGCAAGCACACATCATGTTAAGATTTTTATTTCCCACCCCCAAATTTTTTATCACATGTACCTGATAAAGAATTTCTGACTTGCTGGTAAGGAAGCACATAGAGAGAGAGAACTTAATCTGCCATTTCTTCATCAACTGTTGTATTGGGAAAAGAAATGCAAGCCAAAAACAGTTCCTGTAGAGGGTGTCAAAATGCAAAACCTGGGCATTTCTGTCATAATTTGAATAACAGAGCGATTTCATAAAGCAGAGCCCATCTGGACCTGAATTTAGGTTTTCTGCCAAATGAACTCCTTGGCAAGGGCAAGAGTTGTTAATTTTATGGTATCACATGTTTATTTAATATTGAGCATATAGCACTGTGAATTTATGTCCTGCTTTACAAATAGATAATAAAATGCAGTGCCCTTCCTCCCCCACCCCTCCACCCCCACCCCCTTCTGTGATGAGATTGCAAAGGGCAAAACAGGACGTGGGATATTATTTCAGCAGAGAAAAAGGTGTGGAGATAATGGAGAAAGGAAAGATGGAAAAGAATAGACCTTTGTATCAATGAACACTGTTTGAAGGGAATAAAGTGTCAGCCTTGGCAGGGAAAAGAAGCAGACTTTCCAAACTGCATCATGAGAGGAGGCTTTTAATTTAATTTGGGAGGAAAAAAATATCAGCTGCACAGAGAAAACAGGGAAAGAGGATTTACCTAAAACATCTGTCTCTATCTCCTGATCAGTTAATATAATGATGTCTTTCTAGAACTCCTTTATTAGCTTCAGTTTGGGTTATTGTAAATAACATTGATTCCTTTAAGAAGTCAGTCTGCTAATAATTAATGTTTTTACATATTTATAAGTGTGTTGAACAGCATATGATCCAAGTCAGATCATCAACACCTCTCATTTAGTTATTAATCAATTAGAATATCTTCTATTTTCTCCTTTGCAGCCCAAATTTCATAATATGACTTGAAAAAGCAAAATGGGTTAACTGGGTTGTGATTCACCACATAGTCATTCACTTTGCCAAAAACTCTGCTAAATTTATTAGGTACGACTTCCTGTTACAAGAAACAGACTTACTGATTTTTTCTGGGACAGACAGATGAAGATATAACAAAATACGAAGAAGACTGACACACCAGAAGTATAAGAGAACAAAACATCTCTGGAAAAGACATTTTGGATATTCAGAAAAGAAAGATGAGAGACCAGAAAGGAGATGGCCTGTCAAACAGTGCTACGAAAATCCCATTAACAGGGCCTGAACATTCAGTCTGTTTAAGGCTGGAAAAACAAAACTCTGCATGAGCCTCATATATCGGCTGTCGGAGCGAGATCTGGGTAGGTGAGGAAGCATAACATTCTTCCTCCCATTGATAAAAGTTTCTGGTGTAGCTAAAGGTGGGTTTTTATGCAGTAAAACTTCTTCTTAACTTTAAAATTGTGGATGTACCATAAGAGGCTTTCTTAAAAATCTCTCCTTGCATGCACAACTAATTTATATCTACCATACGAATCTGGAATTAGTGGAAAAGCAACAATTTATCCCATGGTAACATTCTCTGTCTGTTTTTCCAAGTAGGTAAGGATTTAGGAGAAACCAAAAAAATCTTGAAATTTTCGCTTTAATCTTCATTAAATGAAACTGAAAAATTAGGAGTGCAAGGATGGAGTCAACCCTGTATGACTGTATAAGTCATTTATGACCAGAAATACTGTACTTTGAATTGGAGTCTATTTGACCTGAAAATTTTAAAATATCTTATTATGGTCAGCTTTATTGTCACTTTCAATTAAATATACTTAAAAAGAAGTGATAATATGAATGGTGATCCTTTTTCCTCGATAAAACTCTACTTCGTTCATAGTAGAAATCTGGTAGGATTGGTTGGTTTGTTTGTTTGTTTTTAAAATTCGAAATTCTTAGCGGTTTCTCTGTTCATGCATGAAGAAGGACTGAAGTTCAGCTCAGTGCTTTATTCACTATAGTATTCAAACAAAGGTACTCATATGAAAGCAAGTTTTTAACCCAGACATAACAATCTATAACAGCATAACTATTCAGTTTCTTTTTAATAAATCCACTTAAGATGAAATGATAGTGCACCTTTCACTATATTTTTTTGTTTTCTTCAGTATATGAGTCAGTCTTGAACTGAAACACTTTTCTATATACTGTGATGGATAAGGAAAAGCCAAGGTATCCAGCACATGTTAATATAAATCCTGGTAGTCATGGCTGCGTGTTGTATTTGCTTATAGGCAGGATCATCTGAATCCATAGTGCCAAAGTAGAGATTTTTCAGACTAGGACAGGTTTTTAATGTAACTAACTTCTGAAAATTAACTGCTAAACTACCCTATCAGATCTGTGGCCAAAAAAAAAATAAATTAATATTATTGTCCACGGGATGATGCAATCGAATGTGTACAGTATTTTTAAAGAACTTCACAATACAGAATAGAAAATTAAATTACCTTTTTTTTTTTAGAATAGAATCATAGAATCATTTAGAGTGGAAAAGACCCTTAAGATCATCGAGTCCAACCATAAATCTAACACTGCTAAGTCCACCACTAAACCATGGCCCTAAACACCATGTCTTTAATACCTCCAGGGATAATGACAAAACCACTTGCCTGGGCAGCTTGTTCCAGTGCTTGACAACATTTTCAGTGAAGAAATTTTTCCTAATATCCAACCTAAACCTCCTCTGGAGCAACTTGAGGCCATTTCGTCTCATCCTGTCATTTGTTACTTGGAAGAAGAGACTGACCACACACACATACACACATGCTACAACTTCCTTTCAGGTAGTTGTAGAAAGTGATGAGGTCTCCCCTCAGCCTCCTTTTCTCCAGACTAAACAACCCCAGTTCCCTCAGCCGCTCCTCATAGGACTTGTTCTTCAGACAGTTCACCAACTTTGTTGCTCTTCTTTGGAATGTGCTGCAGCAGAAGCTTGTGTTCTTAAAAAAACAACATAAATGTCACTTTTGTGAGTGTCACTGAGTTAAAAGTCTTGAGAAAACATGTTTTTTTTTTTTTTTTTCTCTTCACATTGCTTAGCATATCAGGCATTTGAATACCGATATGCAGTTGATGGTTAGATGAACAATTTGTATATACATATATTTTTTTTTCCTATGCACTAATCCATATTTTTGCAAAGTTATTCCATACAAAGTCAATGACTTTAAGAAATTTAATAAGTGATCTTTCAGCCAGATATAAATATTTGACAGCTTTATTAGATATAAATCCTTTTTCTCCTACTACACTTAACCTTTTTAGATAGCTTATGTTGTTTACAGCAAAAATAATGGACTGGTGAAGATTAAATAAACATATCTCAGGGACTGTAAAGGCATTCTGTGTATAAAGTGCAAGGTACCAGATAGGCAGCTTCTGAAATCAGAAGTACCAAAATGAAACTCTGTAGGAGAAATCACACAGAAATAGGCACAAGGCAAGTTTTTCAACATCAGTCAGTGCTCATCCACTCTGACCTTTAGGAACCTTTCCTCTTGTTGGAAGAATAACACAGTCTTAATACATATTAATTCTTTGGCTTTTATGCTAAAAGTGCATCTAGTGGCAATTGGAATAAGACTAAATTTTTATGAATGGCACACCACCACACAGCCATTATGAATAATGTAAGGTGCCTAACTGCCTGAACTGAACTCATTCCAATGTCCTATGAGGCAGGGGAAGGGCCTGTCTTCACTTACCAATGTCTGAAATGTCTGATTTCTGTCCCACTGCATGTGTTGGATGTACCAAAGATATACACATGTATTATATTTTTTTATTGATTCCATCACAAAAACTGTATTCTAAAGGGGTTTTCTAACGTTAGGTCATACAATCTGAAAGTGAGAGCGACAAAGACAGTTTAATTTGAGTGGGAGTTTGTCATTGAAATTAACTTGTTCAATTCATAGGATCTAAGATGAGGTGTATAAAATAATCAGACAATGAGGACAGTCATAAAACAACTACATTT
Source organism: Bucorvus abyssinicus (assembly GCA_009769605.1). Taxonomy (NCBI): domain Eukaryota; kingdom Metazoa; phylum Chordata; class Aves; order Bucerotiformes; family Bucorvidae; genus Bucorvus; species Bucorvus abyssinicus. The sequence goes on along the minus strand of CM020027.1, from coordinate 38,547,636 downwards.
TGGAGAAGGAAAACCACCAAGTAGATCAGTCTCAAAATGTAATTCTCTGTTTATTGCATTCTCTATATTTTAAATTAATAGTGATTTACTTTTCAGCAACACTTGCTGTCTGAAACCTGTTGATATAACCTGGCACCAGAGCTGCCAAATGTTACAAAGATACTTCAGAGCAAAACTTTTTCAGAAACAGTGTTTTCACTCTTCCACATAGAAAGCCAATAACATGATTTAAAAAGAGAAAGATGAAAATTAGAAAGGAAAACTCACTGACGTGAGATCTGAAAGAAACTGGATGGGCTGTTCCTTCTTAAGGTATTACTGGTGTTACTGTGTTTTGCATTCCTACTTTAATGATAAGATTAGTAGAAATATCAATAGCTGCACAGTGAGAGAATAAGATTAACTTCATCAATTTAATTGTCTGAGCTGATTACTTGGAGCCCCTCCACCATCAAAAGAAAGGGACAGATGTCTCCAGAGGAATTCTGGCCATCTGCTTAGGACTGGGTGACTCAGCCCTTGCAGTGCCTCTGTCTCTCCAGGTGCTAATTTCTGTTTGCTTCTTTGTCATTACTTTTTTGTTATTGATCTTCCCCTTCCTTCCTCCAAATCTCCCCCAACCCCACTTGCAATGCAGAAGAAATCCCAACACGTTTCTTAGGTTTCTACATGCAATTGATTTCTAAACAGTGCTTCTAAATGTTCTGACAAAGTGAAAAAAATACTTTTAAAGTTCCTCAAATTGGAACAGTATATTTAAAATGTTTGTTCAATTCTTAACTTAAAAAAAACCCCTGCAGTGAGTGTTAGTTATTTATATTTAATTTGTTTTTAATTCTTCCAAGCAATCATGTTTACTGTATCATTTGGTAAAACAGAGATTTATATTTAATTTCATCACCACAGAGAAGATAGATCTATAAAAGTAATAAATCTTTAAGTGCTTCATAAACTTACACCGTCTTTATAGGTTGGAAGATAATCAATAATCATGACAGAAAAACTTCACAAGATTCATCTTTCAAATCAACTTGTTTCTTTATGACACAATGCCAATAGATGCGAATGTAAATGCCATGATCGATTTTCCTTATAAAAAATACCTGGACTTGAAAGGCTATTCATAAGAATTACTTTCCTAGGCACAATAAACACTAGATGGATCTTCCATGTTCACCTCACTCCACAAGCTGTCAGATTGCACTATCCAATTATATAGTCTTTGCTGTTCAGTGCAAAGTACTTTTGACTGCAAATTTAGCTGCATTTGTATCTCTATTCTGACAGTGTTTTCTATTTCTAATTAATTCATTAATGTGAGTGAGTGCTAGTGAGGGTTTCTCTACCCAATGTAATCAATTATCGTTGAATAATTCAATAGGTGGAATTTTATTTTAAATAAGCAGGTTTTAGTTTCTGAAAATACTATATCCCAATGTGTCCGGCTGTTTTTGCTGAATCAGTGTGCTTCTGCTCAGACAGCCTCCAAGATGTTTGTTGCCCTGGTGACATCCTTTGCAGTATCACTTCAGGAAATGTAAGCAGCCAAGCCAAGTCAGGAAAATAAATCTACCCATACAAGTATGATTTCAGACAGGATCCTCTGAATCAGGATTTTTATTTTTATTAGTATTTTTTTGCTGTTGTTCATTCTGTAAATACAAATACAATGTAATGGAAATGGTGTTGAATATTATTTCTGCCTTTTTTTAATTCTTCTTCCCCCGCCCCCTTGAAATTACTGAGGACTATACTGACAGCACTACACAAAAAGTCACTCTGTAGTTCTCACTTGGGAAGGGGAATTTGTTCTAGCAACTTAAAACTCTCATTGCCTGAAGCTATTGCAGTTTTGGCCTGATACTGCTTGTCCATCTAATGTAAAAATTCTGCCACCATGATTAGTGAGATGTTGAACAGCAAAATTGTGGCTTAATTTTAACCAGAAAAATGGTGAGTCCATTGGATATAGGCACACTTACTAGTTGTGTGATGAACTAGTGAAAGGAAAACTGGCACAGAAACCTGATTTACAAAATCAAGATCTCGTTCAAAATGAGACTGTCAAATCCACCGATTACAGAATATTTATGTTCTGCCAGTCATATTCTATACTGAACAGTTTAAAATACAATGTAATTACCTTTTAAAATATTTCTGTTCTTTCTTTAATAGAGTGTATAAGAAGACAATCAATTTCCCATTCCAAGTTTTGAAGCACATAGAATTAAACTTTTTACGATGGTTGTGCTAAATTAAAATATTGTTCAGCTTTACATGCAATGAAATACATATTTAATACACTTCCTGTTTTTACTGTTTCTCGCTCTAGAGTTCATACTGTATACACAATAAATTACAGAGAGACTGAAATATAGCAAACCATCACCTTAAGAGATGCAACTTATTTCAGGTATTAATTTAACACATATTTGTTCAGGATTTAATACTGCATGTACCTCAGAGACTGGATTGGTGCATGTAAACAGGCATTGTCAGGATTATATACTCTGGCATATATTATTTTATTATTAATTTGTTATAGATTATTAGTGCATTTAGGATGGGAGAAAAAAAGGAAATTGAAACAATATAAAAAAAAAATTCTGATTAATATATATTCTATTTCATCAGAATATATTCTGATAAAAATACCAATATTTATATCAGCTGATCTCAATTCCAATAAACATCATTGTGTTTTAGACTATGTGACAACAATAAATAAGTAACTCTACCATGGACGCTAGATTGAAGGGTTTTGAAACATTTTTTTTTCATGTTTAAGATATATGTAGCACTCCTATTTCCACCCAAAATGGAATGCAAATGTAAGAGTCTTCAGAATCTTGAGCTCTTCGGCCGGAGTGCATTCAGCTGGAGGTATATGTTAGTGAACATATAACATATGTTAGTGTTTTAGGAGACAAAACAACTCATACAGCCTGATCAGCCTTTGTACAAAGACACGAAAGATGAGGGGTTTTGAACCAGTTGCTGTCATTAATTCAGATAGGCAGTCTGCACCCAGAAATGAAAATCTATGTACATTTTTGTAAATAAAAACATTTTATAAATGATGACAGGCATGGGAGCAATTGTTTTTCCTAACTAGTATACACAAAAAGTCCCAGCTTTGGCTTACCTCAATTACCTGTATTTTCACAGTCTGTGTCTATGTATGTCTATTGGTACATAATGTACTTCTCAGATGTCTCCATCCAATTAACCAAACCTGATACCTGTTCAAAACATATGACAGTGACTATTTTCTTGGAAGAAGGGGCTAATGGGTAAGGGGGGTGGGGGGAGTTGTGGGGGCAGGGATGGAAAGGACACCAAAAAGACCTTTGGGCCTTGCTGTGATGTGGGCTGAGTGGCCCATACCCAGATGTGGTACCCTGGGAGTGAACAAGTACAACTGCAGCCAGATAAGATAGTGGGAGATGGATTTCTAATTCTTAAACAGATCGGAGTATTAAGCCTTCTAGAACCCTTTGAATATTGCATTCCTTCTAAACTTATTTTTTACCAACTCTTCCCAAGTTAAGTAAGATCAATTCCACAATGCAAATAATACAGTACATGTATTGATACCACAGTATGAAGCTTGGAGGTAGAAATTGCCTTGTGATAGATAGTTAACATAGCTCGTTAGAGTCCAGAAGCAAGACAATCTATTGTAAGTATTATAAATATCTGGAGATTTTAATTCTTCATTACAGTTTTAGAGTAATTTTGAGAAGTGTTCACACAAATATCCTCTCTTAAAATATGTGCAAAAAAAATGAAAGCATTTAATTGACTATGAAATATTTGTTCAATTTCATAATTTGTCATTGATAGGTATCAGGACAAAAATATTTGTTTCAGTGCATTGCAAGATGGACACAACATACTCTGGTGTAAATCAATTTTTATATAAAAAAAAAAGTCTTTCAGGTTCAAGTAATTAATGTATCTTGACAATTTAATGAGCTTAATAAAATGTTTCCCTACTGATATAACCCCTTAAGACTGTTGAGAAAGGGTGTGTATTGATACCGCAATATAATACCATCTTGTAATGCAATGGTAGACTACAAAACAGCTCAAGTTAGTTAGTAGTGTATAAGCTCCAATTCACAGTGCACCAGGAATTTAATGTGCCAAAATTAAAAGTCATATACAGAAGAAATTTATTAATCCTGCATAAAACTCAGAGTATTATTTAGTGACCTGATTTAGGGCATTTTACACCATGAAATACGCCATAGTGTGAAATTCGTTGCACATTCATGAAACACAGTCATGCTTATCTCTGTGCAGATGGGCAGTCCCACTGAGCTGAGTCCAGAATGAAACCGGTTTTTAAATTTATTATCTAAACTGGTAAATATCATATCCAAGGGATCTGAAAATGTTTACACTGTCTGTGCCATTCAGAGCACAAATGAAATACTATTTGCCACATTAATATTACTTAGTTCTTATAAAGAAATAAAACAGAAGGCTGATGAACATAATGTCTTCTTCCCTAGGTGTCTGGTTTAGGGTGTTTTGAAATATATATATATATTAATTTTTTAGAATGATTGACAAGAAAATGGGATGATTCACTTATACATGAAAGGGCTTAAAGAACCATGTTACAACTTAGAATAGCAGTATATTTTAAAGTATTTAGTATTTAGCTTTTGAGGGTTCTTACTCATTCAAATCATGGTCAGTCACTTTCTGTTTCATTATATGACTTTAAATAGTATAATAGATTGTATTGGGATGAAAGCTGGTTATTTGAACAGTTTTTTCATATTGAAGTACTTTAAAATTGTGATATATATTTTTAAATCTTAATTCTTCATGTTAAAAGTAGGAACTACTGCTATAAATCAATATGAGAAATTTCCCCGTGGTGGTGAAGCAGCCAAGTATTCTCTGATCACACTGAATAAAATATGAGGTACTGGTGTACAGTTTAATCGTCCTGTTTCCTCAATTCTTTCTTTTCAGCAGCAGCCACTGGGGGAACAGTTCACTTTTCTGCTTTGTGGAAGGCTCAGGCTAAGCATTTTCTGAGCTCTTTTAATTACTGAGTTTAAGCTAGAGATGCCAAAGGACCAACTGAGCAACAATAAGGGATAATGACTTATGCATGGAATATTGAAAAGTGTTCAACTTGGTAAAACAAAGTAGAATAAGACAGAATGAATGCCAAGTAAAATTGAAAACATAGAAGAAAAGTTGAGTTATATAGATATGAAAAGTAATCTGCAGCTGCAAGTAAGAAACTATGCATTAAATCCATTTTTAGTTCTTTTGAGAAATCTAAAGTCACAAAGGTAGTTCAGAGTACTGTACTTAATAGATTACAGATTGTCAAAGAAAAGATGGTAGACTTCTTTCATGTAGAGATGAGGTATCAAATTCACGTATCTGGTACTTTACATACCTTTTTTTTTCCCTCCCCCTTTGTGCTTAATCAACTGTTATTTTACTTTGGTTTACAATTAAGGAAACAAATTTATGATTGCTTTCGGGAAACATTGTCTCACAGAGACGTATTCTTCAAATGTCTAAATGAAATCCTGAGTAAAACTTTTGTAGTCTTGCAAAAAGACAATGAAAAGTGAGAGGATTTTCCAATAACTAGAAAATTATTTGAGAATATGAGCAATAATTCAGTGTTTTGGTGTTTGCTACCTAAACCTTCCTGCAAAACCTGAAACAGATCTCCCTTGGCTTCAGGTTGCCATCTGTGGTAGGAAGGGTCATAATGAAGGGAAGAGTGAGTCTTAGAAATCTGTGATGCAGTAATTTGAGAAGACTAATATTTTATCCTGGTTTTACTGTGTTTAAAATGGTGGCTAGAGCAGTTGCCTAGCAATAAGATGACCCACTATACCCATTTTTTTAATGAAATTTTAGCACATCTGGTACACCTCTGTAAAGTGTTTGTGCTTGAATGTAAGAAGGCAATCTTGGACTGCTCTATCAAGCCCTTTCTAAAATTGTTTCATAATTTTTAATTTCATTTTGTTTGGATGTAGCTTCCAGAAACTGGATTTTATTATGACTTTCTCTGCAAGTATTGTCATTTAGTCCCTGTGATGCTAATGACAAATTTCCTATTAATCTTGTTTAATAACCTTGTTAGATAAGATGTTTGGCTGAAACGTCTTTAAGCTGCCGAGGCATGACCTTTTCCACAGCCTCACTGGTTTTTTTTCCAGCTTTTTTTCCAAAATGCTTCACGGTAATTTTGGACAGATACTGTATTTTGTGTGTGAAACTGGTTATTTTCTATGCTCAGTGAGTAACCTCGACAATACAGGCTGACTGCTGCTGTATATGAAACTTAGTCCAAAAATGTTATCCGAAATAATTTTTCTTTTTCTTTTACAGGAGAATTTGTCCTCATGAAAATAAATAGCATTAAATTATTAATTTCTTGGAAAATACACGGATTTGCAGGTTTTGTCACCTAACACAGTACATCATATAACATTCATGTAATTATTGCCCAACAGTATTCTTTGGAGATTCAAAAAACTGCTCAAAATATAAATTCAATCTAACCATTTGAAATGTCAAAATAGTTTTTCATTGTTAGTTCTTTTCATTGAATTCAGATCTCCTGCATACCTAAAATAAGGTGAGAACATTAACTTCTCTGCTGACAGCATTCTTTGTCACATCTCTGGAGAAACACTTCTGAGTAGTCTCAAGTTTGTTAAATAGATTCTCAGGTTTGGTTTCAAATAGGTGATTTAAACAGAAAAGTGATAAAAACAGCATTCCATTTCAAATTATTTCTCCAACTTTCTTCTATCTGACTTTTTCAGATAGATGCTTCCTGGACATTTTAAATGCTTGTTTTTATTTGTGATGCTTGTTACTTTGTATGTTTAAATAAATGGAAATGTCAAACCCAATGAATGATAATAATGTAGATCAATGGTATCCAAACTCTCACAGCCAGCAATCTACTTTCAGTCCTTACGATTTCCTGCAGATAACTGAACGTTCTTATCCTCTCATTTATAAATGAGAACACTGCCTAATCTACTTAACCTCTTTTGACTTGGTGTGAACCTCTTGCTGTGGTCTCATGTACTATATTTTCAGAATTACTGCTTTTGATGATGTTCTCATCCATATCCTGGAACTGAAGCGTCGCAACAAAGCTATTGCACTGGTTTTAGTATTAGGTATTTAATAGGTTGATGTCGAATAAGTTTAGATAGGAACACATTTCTCAGGCTGCTTTAAATTGAACTGTAATACCTAGTTTACCTCCTCAGATGAAAATTACATTATTTTGATGGATTTCACACTATGTTAAAGGAACACCAGTTGGTTTGTAACCGTCGCAAATCTGTCTGTAAATGTCTCGCGTTCGTAACTTGCTGGGATTACTTGAATCTGTTGAGGTTTAGCTTTGTCTGTTTCTCAAGCAATAAACTTTTCACTGCACTAGTACCTCTTTTGCTTGCTGGTAGTGTCATACCACCTCATTTTAAATTTTCTCCTGTGTTAATGACATAATGCAGAACCAGCCTCAAGCCTTTGATCTCATTTACCATATGAAACCTGGGTATCTTTTTCCAAGATTTTGCAACATCTTGTGGGATAAGAAGTTAATCCCAGAATACCTGTGGATCAGTCACTGAACCCCTAAAATGGAAGAAGGCTCTGAGGAGGTGGACATGGAAGATGTATTAATTGAGCTCAGAGAAGAATGCATGCAATGACTGACCACAGCTGTTGCAAAGAAAGCTGAATTTATCTCAACATAAATGGGACAGGGGTGGCCCTTGGTCTGGATAATCAGCTACATAAACTGAGTGGACCAGCCAGCCTCATCAGCTGAGTGCATTAGCCAACTACTTATATCAGTTGAGTGGATCAATTGACTTTATCTATTCAGCAAATTAACTTGTCATATCAGCTAATTATAGTTGTTAATCCCTGAATTAATTGGAAGTATCTTCTTAACCAGAACAGCAGCCTGTGAGTGAGTGTGAAAACATGGCTCAGCCCAGCAGAGTAAAAAACTGCGCAAAACCCAAAAGAACACTAAAAGAGAAATTGAATTAGGCTGATTGCTACTCACGTATTCCTTCATGGTGGCTAGGGATGTCTGCCATCATGATAGTGGGCATATTATAGAGACTGGTACCTAGCATCACATTTCTATTGTGATTCTACTGTAAGTTACAACTGCCATATTCTTGTATTGTGATCTATGCATACAGTTGTATCTCTCACTAAATCAAAATTTAGTATAGCATGAAAACGCATTCAGATTTTGGTAACAAACATTAAACCCACCGCATGTAGAATATCTAAAAGAGCTTGGTCAGAATGTATTGGACTCCGACAAAGCCCTAAAGGAAAATTCTTGTGCTCCCATTTTAGCATTGTCCACTTATCTCCCAGCAGTCCCATCCAAACCTCCTTGAGGGAAATAATTGACTGTTAGCAAACAAGTTGAAAGCAGTCAACTGTACTAGTAATCAGTTTTACCATTTGCTGTTCACAAGCAAAGAATGGAAAGGAAGAAAATGTTTTGTTCATGTGTATTTTCAGAGAATGTGTTTCATTCAAAATTGCATTTTTGATGCAGTCTTACCTACCTGATCAGAAATATACAATTCTCAGAGTAACTTATTCCTTTACTCCCATTTAAGGTTGTTTTATCACTTACAGCTCAAAACACCCTAACTTGGAAATTATCAATTACTTTTAACTCATTGGCAAAATATAATAAATAAAAGCACAAATATGAACAGAATTAAACTAGAGGAGACTAGAGGTAAAGAATCCACAGCTTGTTTGTTAATCTCATTATTAGAAGATTAAAACTACTTGGAAAAGGCATTGTCATGTGGATTGTTTTAAACCTAACTGACATTATACAGTAAAAACCCCCTGTGCTATGTGTGGATATGAATTGTAGCTGTCAAGGTGGGAGGTATAGTCACAGTACTTTTTGTTTATTATATAAGGGTAATGAATTTCTTCATAATATTCCTGTAAGACAGGGAGAACCTCATTGTTACTAGAGAAAAAGAAGACTCACCTACTTTACTGGAATTTTTTTCCAAATGACACTGAATAGCTCTATCATAGAATCACAAAACCGTTTGGGTTGGAAGGGATCTTTAAAGATCATCTAGTTCCAGCCCCACCCCCCGCCATGGGCCAGGGCACCTTTCACTAGCTCAGATTGCTCAAAGACCCATCCAACCTGACCTTGAACAATTCCAGTGATGGGGCATTCAAAGCTTCTCTGGGCAACATGTTCCAGTGTATTACTACTCTCATCATAAACAATTTCTTCCTTAGCTACAATGTACAGCCTGTTCCTGAAGGTCTATACCTCATGGAGAGGACCCATGCTGGAGCAGTTCTTGAAGAACTGCAGCCTGTGAGAGAAGATGGAGAAACTCGTGAAGAACTGTATTCTGTCGGAAGGACCCCACTCTGGAGCAGAGGAAGAACATGAGGAAGGAGCAGCAGCAGAGATGAAGTGTCATGAACTGACCACAATTCTCATTCCCCATTCCCCTGCACTGCTTTGGGGGTAGAAGGTAGAAGAGTTGGGAGTAAAGTTGAGCCTAGGAAGACAAGGGGTGGGGAGAAGGTGTTTTTAGGTTAGTTCTTGTCAGCATTATTGTGCTGCATTTAATTTGTGATAAATTAAATAAATTTCCCAAAGTCATGTCTATTTTGCCTGTGATAGTAATTGTTGAGTGATCTTCCTGTCTTTGTCTCAGACCAAAAGCTTTTATCCGGCTGTCCTGTTGATGGAGAGGGAGTGATAGAGTGGCTTGGTGGGCATCTGGTGGGCAGCCAAGGTCAACTCACCACAAAAGTGTCCCACTATTTTTCAGTGATGGTGATTAGATGGTAGCTCTCTAGTTGCACAACGGCTTCCAGCTCCTCCTGTTTGATCCCCATGCTGTGTGCATTGGCATAGAGACGCTTCAGCTGGGCTACGAACCATGACTCTTTACTAGAAGAACATGCCCCAATTCCTTTGTGGTGTTTCACAGGTGTTCCCCTGTTGGATCCTAATACATCAGCAGCCCCTGGCTCCTCGCCGTTACTCAGAATTCCACTCTCTTCCCCTGCTCTATAAAAGACAGTCATTGGCATAGACAGGCTGAAGCACGACATTTTATATGAATTAAGAGACTGAATGAAATGAACTGTTTAATAGTACCATATTAAACAAAGTGGGAGATAATGCTGAATATAACACAATCTCCTGCTTTTAATTTAAACTACTTGGTAAACAAATCTTTTGAGTATTTTTTTTTTTTTAATTATATATAGTAATAAGGAAAACTAATTCCATTTATGGCTGAAACCCATATAGTATTAAGACTCTTCAAAATATTTTCAGCTCTGAATAAGGAATATATTACTTATTATTAGGAAATTATGATTAAACTATTGCTCCTTCAAGCTGGCTTTTTTATTCCTAACACAGATACAAAATAACATTACAGAATAGTACTTGGTTTTGAATTTCCACTTTCACAGCTCTTAGCAGTATTTATTTATTCATGATAACTAGTTTCTACTTGATTTTTTTTAATCAAAATGTCTCAATGAACAATTTAATTTTATCTGACTGAAATTTCTTTTTTCTACTGAAAGTAAGTATAAGTATGTGTTTATTTTTCAACATCCAGGGTTTAATCGGTACTTAAAAATGGCTCTAATATGAAAACATTATGCCCAAATATCCTACCAAATATCTCATTAAAAATTATGGGGTTTTTAAACATGTAATAAATAATATCTATTTCCCATTGAAAACAAGAATACCTTTCCTAAATATAATGAATAGTTTCTATTTCATATTTTCAAAGAAAAAAGAAACTATGTTCTGATACATGTTCTGCTATAACTGTCAATATGATTTTTTTGTTGTTGCTTGCTTGTTTGTTCACTTGATTGGGTTTTTTTGAGAGCACACATCTCCAGTATTCAGAGAATGTTGTGGAGATCTATAATGCTCCGTTATTGGACTACAGATATACAAATATTGTTTGCATTCATATACATTCATAAGGAATAATGTGACAAAATACACATACAAATGTCACTGCAGAGTTCAGAAGTTTATCAAGAATATTTTGCTAAAATAGGTAATTGTTGACAACATTGTTCTTTGCAAGTCAAAGCATTGCTCAGCTTAAATGATTAGTAATTATTTTTAATATTATATAAAGATTTCACTACTGTGTATGAAGTAATCCAATGAAGATATACATCATAAAATGTATCTCTCAAAAAAGGCAAAGGCATTGTACCTCCTAGTATGTCTCACAGGAAGTCCCGTGACCCAGTCAAAAGCCAGATTCTAGACTTTAAAACAAAGTCCAAACTTTCTGTTAGCTGGAGATAATCAATAGTTATCATGATTAACCAAATATTATAACAGCTAGGCTCCCTAGTCATGTATGAGAGATTCCTCTGTACTAAACAAAATCACAAGACTTAGTTGACCTTTTGTTCAGTGTGAATACAAAAAAAAATAAAACAGCAAAATACTGTTTGGAAAGGAATTACCCAGTACCTGGAAGATATTGGACTTTGGCTTGGACGCAATTCAGTCATGGAAGATATGTTGTGTATTTACAAGTCCTTGGCTGAAAACCATCTGTGTTGATGCCTCTGTATCTCAGGCTTCCATGGAGGTTTGAATGGGAGTATAGGATTTACCGTGGTGTTACTCATGGAAAATAGTTTTGTCTTAGATGTTCAAGACCTCATAGCATGTTACAACTTAGAACCAAAGTCTTAACCTGAGATGGACATTGAAAGACGTTTTATCACAAAGAATTACAGAATCATCTGGTTGGAAGTGACATTTAAGATAAAGTCCAACTGTTCACCCCACACTGCAAGGGTCCCTAAACCATGTTCCTCAGTGCCTCAAATACACGTCTTTTAAACACTTCCAGGGATGGGGACTCCACCAACTCCCTGGGCAGCCTGTTCCAGTGCTTTACCACCCTCTCTGTAAAGAAGTTTTTCCTGATATCTAACCTAGATCTCCCCTGGTGCAACTTGAGGCCATTTCCTCTTGTTCTGTCCCTTGTTATATGGGAGAAGAGACCAAACCTCACCTCTCTACAACCTCCTTTCAGGTAGTTGTAGAGAGCAATAAGGTCTTCCTTCAGCCTTCCTTTCTTCATGGCAAATATTCTTCTGCCATATTGTGCTTTATTTAATAGAACAAGAGAAAAAAAAAGTTAATATTAATTTGAAATGGATTCATAGATGACTCCTGTATGTTATGACCGTAAATTCCACTCCTGTGGAATAGGAAACCTCACCAGTACATCACGCTTCCTCCAGGGTGTTGTCCTCTTTAGCATATCACTGGGCCTAATGAGACTCCCCTTCACAAAATGCTAGAACGTCTAATGATGTTAAGGAAAAAAACCCTCAAATAATTGTTTCTTTTATTTGGTTGGTTTTTTAAGGGGACTTTTCATAGCCTGCCTGGGAATGACACATAATTTGTTTCTCTTAGTGTGCCAAAATGACCAGTCCCTATTTCTGTAATCAATTATTTCCTCATTTTTGCAGTTTGGTAGACTATTCCATAGATCCATATCAAACTTCATACACCCTAATATGAATGGGAGATCAGACCAGTCTGATCTTTCACCAACTTTCTTATTCAATGCTGTTAAAGAGTAAAGTTAGAGACATAGAGGGGTGTATATACAGATAGGTATGCATACACGCCATCTCAGACAATAGAGTAGAAAACAAGTAAGTGTTGGGGTACTTTCCTTAACTGGAAAAGATAACCAATTCCAGGAAAAATTTTAAAAAAGTCATGCAATTGTATGAAAAATGAAAAAAAAATGATGTGTGAAAAATTAAAAATAATAAACTAGTGTGTAAAATTTTGAAATAATGGCATAGTGTTTTTATTTTTAATAGTATTAATCTCTGGCATTGTCTTTTTTTTTTTTTCCTGATATTAATTAATATAGACATAAGATTATCTCTATTCTTTGTCCCATAATCTTATGCTTGGAAATATTTCCCTGGTTTAGAGGGGTCAATCTCATATCCTAAGCAACAAGGGATAGGATGAGAAGAAATGGCCTCAAGTGACACCAGGGGAGATTTAAGTTGGATATTAGGAAAAACTTCATTACAGAAAGGGTTGTAAAACACTGGAACAGGCTGCCCATGGAGGTGGTAGAGTCACCATCCCTGGATGTATTTAAAAGACATATAGATGTGGTGCTGTGGAACATGGTTTAGTGATGACCTGGCAGTGCAGGGTGAACAGTTGGACTTGATGATCTTAAAGGTCTCTCCCAGCCAAACTGATTCTGCAATTCTATGATTCTATGAGTGTACAGTAAAGGAATTCTTCTGTTTGAAGCTGGTTCCAAACAAGTGAGACTATCAAGATGATCCATAAAAGTGGTAGACATGAAGGTTTTCTCAATAAGGTCTCCAAAGCCAGTGGCTATAGACAGCAACAAGATACCAACCTGTGACAGGAGTGCCTGCACAGTTTAGAGGCATATTACCATTATCTGAAAAATCAACTGAAAGGCAGAATGCTAGAATAGATAGCTTAGCTATATAAAAGCATCTGTCCTGTGCTAAACTATAGTCTATACAAAACAAATTGTTTTGGAGGTGGTGAGAACACTCTATTAGATCAGACAAATCTAATTAGTTGTACTATTCACACGAGATGAGAATTAGTCAGTTTGAAGTATTGCTATTTTCCCCACATGTTCCATATTTTTTACAGTCTTCATTTTCACTCTGCTTTTCTCCTGGATGGTGGAGAGCTATAATTCTTATTATTTATTTCCTTAGAATGAAGAATGTTTCATATATGGCAATGCTTTTCTTATCGTGGGTTTTTCTTTTCTTTTTTTTTTTTTTTTTTTTTATTTTTGGTTGTTAATTGGTGCATTCCTTTTCTTTTTGTATCTTAGTAAGTAAATCTTAATGTTCTATCTATCAGTCTGTCCAGGCTATGATAAATAAATTAATAAACAACAACTGCACCAAACTGGAAGCATACACAGATTAGGAAATTGCGTCTCAGCATATACTGTCCATCTCCAAAATCTTTAGGGCTTTGTGAAGGGATTGGATAGATATTTTCCTTTTTGGTGATCATACACCAACAGGGCTTTTAAACCTCAGAACTAGCTTTTATTTGAGCAAAAACCAGAACAAAGATTTTTTTAAAAAAACCACAAAACTCAAAATAACCAGAAACTATAGAACAGAAATAAAAGGATGGCTGACAGACCAGACAGGCAGAGAAGGTCAACATACAGGGTTTGCTTATTACTTTCTGTTACCCAGTCACATAATTTTAAAGGGATCTTAATATATGGTTCATAATAAACTATAAATAAAACAGATTACATCTGTAATGGTCTTCGGCTTGTCACAGAGTTTAGAATTGTATAATAACTGTATATTTTAACACAGGAATCCGTTGTTGCATTCACTTAGCTGGTGACAGGTTGTTGCTAAGATCAGCACAGAGACTATGCTAATACGTGAAACACTCTTTCTCATCCAAAGGAGATACACGGGACCTAGGACTGAAGCACAGTTACTCAACATTTAAATGAAATCTGACATGCCACTTCTTACAAAATAATTGGTACAACCAAAAGACTTCTCATACCAGTCTGCAGTTTTTTCTACAGAATATGAATTCTGTTGTTGCCAGAAACTGAAAAATCATCCTTATACACACAGAGAACAAATACCCAATACTTTTATTTACTGGGGTTTTGTTTGTTTCTTTAACTGTAGCAGTGCCTACAAGCTCCAGTGTACCAGCTTGCTTCTGCTGGGCTTCACCCTCCATTCGTACAAAACAGTGAAATTGTTCCTTCCCTAGAGGAGAGACCATTTTGAGAAGGTATATACCATGTATAACCATGTACCTATCTTTAATAATAATGTCCACTATCTAACCTTTTGAAATTTTCCTCTTTTCTGAGAAGGTAGTTGGATTTTTTTTTTTAATGGGCGAATGTTTTATCTTTCAACAGAATGGTCTAAAATGTTTGCATTGTCAATGAAGCATAGTACTTACCTTTTACACAAAATAACTCATAGTGAAGTCATAGTTCTCATAGCCAAAACGGTTTTCTGCTTCTAATATGACATCCCAGAAAGAATAAAAATCTATACTGCTTTCTAATCTGTTATTGTTAGTCTTTGATTGTGAGAAGAATCAAAAAGCCTTAAGTGTATCATTATATTTTAATGAAAACCAAAACATAATTTCCTGAATTTGACTCTCTTTGTTCTTTAGATCTTTCAGATCTCAAGGGATACAAGATAATTAAAATTGCAACTAGATTTCATAAAAATATATTACATGGAATAATGTTGCAAAAGAACATTTCATTTTCTTTATAGATGTATGAAATACATAATATAGACGTAATTCTCTTTCTCACTGTTAAGATTTAAGAGTGCAGATCAGCTCATGGATAAGACTGCAACCTTTGTAGTGTTCCTGATAAGTTAGATTCTCTAAAGTACAAGACTGTGAAATTAAATCATTATACAATAAATATACTTCAAAAGACTCATTAAGGATTAGATCATGAACCTTTCATTTTGATACAAAGATATTTGAGTTCAGTCCCATTAAATCAAATTATTGTTTTAGTAAGAATGGATAATTACTATTATTATAATAACTTGGGTTTAATAACCTCAATTTTTTTCTAAATAAAAAGTAAAGAAAAATGTTAGAATTATCAAAACGGTGTTGTGACTTAAAGGAATTAAAGGAGTATTTCTTGTTAGCTATCCCTGGATAAGGGTAATACATCGAAGGATTTTTTGTATCTGGTGTGGCAGCAGATCCCTGCTTCTAATGTTTCCTGATAAACATACATCACTTTTTAAAAGATGACTAGATATTTAATGTCAGAATGATAAGTCTATAAGGCTGAGGTTATGTAAGTATTCTTAGAGTTAAATATAAAATGCTCCCCCCCCCAAAGGTACTGCTTTATACAATATAACCTAGTAATAAGTTTTTTGAAAACTCAGAGAACTTATGTTGTATCCCTGTACAAAATCACAAAAGAGTGTCCCAGCAACTTATCTAGAGGACATAAGAATACCGCTAGGTCTCCTGTTCCTTTTTGTCACTGCTGTGAATGGCATCTGGATATCCCTATCTGAGTTTCTGTATTCACTTTCTTACAAGGATAAAAGAAACAACCGACATTCTCTTTCCTGGAGATGTCAAATGCATAGAGCACTGAGAACATGCTTCTACTTATTTTCCTACAAGAACTTTTACAGTAAAAATGTAGAATGTAAGGTTTCCAGATAGATGACAAAATTACATTTATCTAGTAACAGAGGCTAGTTCAGACTGGTGGTGAAATGGAGGAAAAATCAACATAGCAATCAAAATGAAACGAATAATGCTATGGCAGGAAAGAAAATTTTTATGTAATATTACAGTCCATTTTTTAGAAGAAATACTTTTGTGTGAAGCCTTAAAGTCATAACTGTTCTCCAAAACTAGAAGAAAGCATATAAACAAATATGTAGGTTGCCATGAAAATAATGCCCCTATTTATATTTGGAAGCTAAATGGAAACAGCAACAGCTACAAAGAGCACCATAACACTATTTGATAGAGCAAATTCTCAGCTGCCAAACGCTATTTTACGACACAGTGCCCACCATGGGCTGTGCGTTTTCCCCAGCGATGAAGAAGAGCCTGCAGGCCACGCTCGTAACAATCTGCCCCAGCGGAGATGACCACCATCACTGTCACCACTGCTGGAACGGGCCACCCACCACCTCACTGTGTTGACCCCCACAGTTTGGTCTCCAGAAATGTTCAGCAGTGTTGATGAATGCCAATGGGTGCCATTTTTTTCACATAGAGGAATTCAATTCCACCCCTTTGCTTCACACGCACTGCCATGTCAGACAGCGTTTTGTCAGACGGCCCCTCTGCTGCCATCTGTCACATGGCAACAAAATTTAACGGGATATTGGTGGGAACGTTCAACCTCTACTGACAGAAAACCAATAACCGTCTCTGACGTAGTGGCCAACATAATAAATAGGAGGCATGACTTTCGGAGCAGCCCTTGTATATGCATAAAAAATTTTAAAAAACATTAGGTGGGTGGCTTTTTATAACAAAAGAGTATGATTATTTTTACAAGCCTATGCATCACAGTTTAGTCCTTTTTACTCAGTAGTGTGAATCAAGATTCCTTAATGAAATGCCAGTTTGAATAATTATGTTACTAATATTTCCTTCTGGGTAGTTTTGTTGCGGAGTTGGGGTTTTTTTGCATATTTGTTTGGTTTGGTTTGGTTTGTGTTTTTTTTCCTCAGGGTTTCGGGGGGTGTTTTTTGGAAGGTCAGTTACCTGCTGCATTGCACCCCTAAAATAATGCCTTTAAGTGTTAGGTAAAAAAGATTTCCTACACAGAATTCAAATACATTTTCAGGATCATTAGAAATTAATTATAAAATCGATGTATAGTATTAGTCATTCACCATTCTTGCAGATCATATATGTTGTGTCCCTGTATTTTGATAACTTGTTTACTTTCCCTTGAAATTATTGGAAAACTGGTATTGTTTGAAATGTTTTTCTTTTTATGTCAATTCCTGTGTGTCTTCTCTCATTTTCCACTGCTAGGTATATCGGCCCATCAACAAGACCTGTGGTATTCAAGGTTAATCTGTTCTTTTTTCCATATTCTCAGCTTGAAGATATAAATGTACCTTTGTGACATAATAAACATGTCCAAGGAAGCTACTATAATCGTAAGGCATCAAACTGATTATGTCTTGAGGTGAGAAATAACCAACGGGAGCAGATGAGCATAGATTTTATTTCCATGTAAATGTTCTTCATAATAAACAAAGGAAGAGAATTGCACAAAATGTAATGTATATGTCCTAAAGTAACTCTGAACGGAATGATTTTTTGAAGTTTTTCATGCATCATTGGAAGGTCTTTATAATACAAGTTACTGACAATTAACCCTGTACACAGGATTTAACTGAAACAAAGACCTCATAGACTATGTTTCAGATTCACTAAAGAATAAAAGAGAGTGAGCCAACTGGATTTAAAGGACAGAGAATAGTTACCAGTACATATTAAAACTGGCAATATTCCGAAGAGATGCACATTCAGCTAAAGAGCTTAAAAAGACATTTCTCCTGCATTTCCAAGGCCAAATTGTCATGGCTCGATCAGGAATCAAATTATACCAGGTAATTCAGTGAAAGCTGAATACAGCAAAGGCTTTGTCTAAATTCAGTCCCAGCTATATTCCACATGGAGAGAAACTGCACCGCCTTTCAGAGTGTAGGACACAACCCTCAAAGAGGCAAGGGGTCTTGGAAGAAGGGCTCTTACAGTGACATTCAGGAGATCTACAGCATCTCTTCACACTCTCTACAGGTGCACCTTTTGGAAAACACTTGCCAATTTTTACAGCTGCCTCATCACAGCAAAAATCTCTGGAGAGAATAGGGAGCAGCGAAGCCATTTGCCCATCTTCAAGGCGAACAACCCTTAAGGATGCAAGATGAAAAGTGGTGCAAGGGGTAAAATTTATTCATCTCTAAACTAGCTTCATTCAATTTGGCATACTCTTCCAAAAGGACAATCGGCATTATTCTTAGTAAGAAGAAATTAATCTTGTACCAATTTTAATCAGTATGACATAATCGGCTCAGACACTGTAATGTAATTTTTTAGAATACTGTTCTTATGAAAGCAGTATGGTTGAGGGACTTACTTTTAATATTTTTCTGCACTCCTAAGTATCAGCGCAGAATGTAAAGTAGATCTAATCCTTCGTGCTCTTTATTTCAAACAAAAGAAAATATAAAAACTTCTAGATGTAAGTGCTTTTAGGGAAAATTATCTCAGCTTTGGAAAGAATGATATAGAACTTTCACTGCAGATTTACTTTAAAAAAGTCTTTGGAGTGTTCAAACAAAATTCCATGAAGTGAATTTGTCAGATATGGGGAATGAGCATCTCCTGCAGTGATGGAAGTCAGCTACAGGGAGGGAAGTCAGTTTCCATGGAGAAAAATGAAGGATTCTTAGCGGTACTTTTCAAAAAGCCTGCCCTGTCCTGAAATAATTGCCTGAGGGGCAGATTCCAGCCTCCTGAAACACAAATGGCAAAAGGAGGACAATAAGTTGGAGCTCAAATCCACACTCACTGGAATCCCCAATACATTTTATCCTGAAGCTTTAGTAGATTCTTTTCACTGTTATTACTTGTTACACACATCAGAACTGTGAAAGTTTCATATCGTGCTGTACATCACTAATGTGAATATAGTTAATGAACATGTAAACCAAATTTTTTAAAGTTTGTTTGTCTCTGAACACACCAGCATTCTCCAATTCTGGCTTCTTTCTGCGATTGCTCAAATAGAAGAACAAAGAGATTTTTAAAAACTAGGTTGTCTTTGAAGACCTTCTCAATATAGTCAGAGGCTGATTCCCAGAGAATGTGGAACCTCCTCTTTCCAAAATTGTTAGATGTCTACAGTCTCATAAATAAGGCTTTTAAAAAAAAAAAAGAAAAAGAAAAAAAAGAACACGGTACTTAATTGTTAGTAACTTGATATAAAAAGTAGATTATAAGGCAAAATAACTTTGGTCTTGTCTGTGACAGGTCATGGTCAGTCAGTTGGAACCATTGCTCAGATAATTTTGTTAAACCATTTCAAACTGGGAAATAAGATTCGTGTTGAAATATTGGGAAGGACCTAAATCTGACTTTAATCATTTTTTGATTTAAAACAGAGAGGCTATTAAACTACTAACACTAGGACTAGGATTAAAAATAACAACAAATTATGCTATGGTCTAGTTGCTAATATCTCTCTACAAACTCATTCCTGCTAACCTGAGGTGAGAGAAGTATTCTCACATCAATTACTGATATCCAAGGTGTTAACTCCCAATGCATGCACTGAGAACCTACTCCGAACAGAATTAGGTTAATAATTATATACAGATCAGAAGACCCAGGTATTAAATAATTTTAATACTGTTTCAAAAAAGTTAGTGACTACAACTGTGTGACTGAAATTGTTCTTTCTTCTCTCATCCTTCTGCTCTACTTTTTTTTTTAAATTTCTAAGTACAATAATGATTTAAAAAATTAATTAGACATTTTAAAGCAAACTAGAATACATTTATTCCCTTTTTACCTACTGTCAAAAGAAAAGACTGCCTAGAAATATGATAGGCTACTCCAAGGGTAAGGAAGACCTGGACGCAGGTTGTTTCTTGCAGTTCTTGTGGTACTGATGTTAGTCTAAGTTCTAACATTGTAAATTCAGAGAACATTTATTTTCCATACTACTTGCTTGCCTAAGTTTATCTCGTTACTGACAGAAAATTGGTAATCTGAGATTAAAAAGAGCACAAGATTTCTTATGAAGATAAGTATAGTTGGAGATAGAGGTCTACAAGCTTTGGTGAACTGGTATAGCCAAGAAATACAATGTCATTTACTGTAGTACTACCATGTTCAGTATACTCTTAAATCTTATATGTAAGTGCCTGCCACTAGTGTATTTACTGGAAGAGCTGAAGTTTTTCATATTTTCATTGTGTTTGTACTCTGAATCCCTCTTCAAATGGAGAACAGTGCATTACACATAGTGTTTTGTTCTGGTAGGAATTTCTTTGCTGTGTTTTGTTTTTTAACCTGCCTTTCAATGTACTTTTCAGAAAAGTAACCCTGAAATGGAATTCAGTGCTGTGGTCAGGGCTGTGTCTCCAACTCACAGGAAAAGTCTACTTTTCACAAAAATAATTTCTGTCTTTTGATATTCGCTATCCTCTGGTTCTTCCTACTACATAATCAATCATGGTTAAATTATTTTCTATGTAATTTGCGATAATTGTCAGCTCATAGTTATATGAGGTTGAATACTAGCTGCGCAAAATGGAGGAATGCCTAATCATAACAAAGTAACATTTTGTAAAATACATGGAAATTATTCACCAAGACGTCTCATTTTGAGTGCTTGACAGTTGCTGGTTTGCGTAAAATCTAGACCTTGCTATGTCCTGTTAGAGGTAGTTGTCAACAGTATAAAAATCTAACAGTTAAAGCTGATTTTAATGGCAAAAACGATATACTTTCTAAAAGGTTCCTTTTTCCATTTTTGGAAATACCAAAATCTCATGTGATAAATTTTCTTCCTCCGGATAAGAGTGGAAACCATACTCTGTAATGAGTCATTTAGAGGGTACATTTGGAAGTTTTTCCTTGTTTAGAACACACAAAACTTCTGTGAATTTATTCATTATACATAAGCAGCCAATGATTTTTACTTTTTTTTTAATGACTTTAAATTGAATACTGAAATGCTTAACATTAATTACTGAAAACATGAATTGATTCAGCGAAGCAATTAAGTATAGTCTTAAACCTTTATAATTTTCAAAAGGTTTGAAGTTGATGCTGAACATTGAGCAAATACCAAATTCCTGGCTGAATGAAATCAATGCGTTTGAAATTCTGGCTGTCTTTTCCACGTGTAAATATTTATTTCTATCATTATTTCTCAATGTTTGGTGTCTGCTTCTTTTGATCAGCTGATTCATAAGATGGTTTCTTAGATAAGTGTTAGAAAATGAGAATGTACATTGTCAAGGATATAAACATGTTCAACTCTAGATTCTACAAATGCTGCATGTGTCACTTTGAAATCTGTTTTTTGAGAAAATTCTTCATTCCAGTGTAAAAATGAGCAATATATCTCAAATATAATTAATAAATTGCACTTTAATGGAAACAATTGTCTATATTTCATCTAACTTTCTTCACTATGGCCCTAATTTCAGTAGACTGTGTGAATGGGGTACTACCTTGAAGTATATGAATGTCCCTGTTGAAGATGTGTGCTTAAAATTAAGCACACACATTAGTATTATCTGCCTGTTTTATTACAGCTTCACAAAATCCAGAATTGTTTCTTAAATTGCTTTTTAATCACCGTGCAGAAGCTCATTCACTGTAGTGTTACTCAGAGCCATGAAAGGTAACCTCTCCATCCACTTGAATATACATTGTTCCCCAGTAATACCTTAGCCCTTAGTCTTAAAGTTTATCACTGTCAAATGTTTATCACTATCATACGGCACAAATGGCCTCTGTGTCCTTTATGCAAATGCCAAGCTTTACAAATGTTCAGTACTTCCAGATATCGGAACAAAAATAAACCTACAAAGCACAATATTACATTATAGTGTATGACATAATGCCGTTATACCCTGGGAAAAGCACATTGCTGATCTCTCTGAATGTCAATTAGTCTTCCTGATGTAGTTGAAGTACCTCTGTATGATGCTTTCTACCCATGAGGTGTAAAAAAAAAACCATGGAGGACAATGCTAAATAAAGCAAGCTCACATTTTTTATCTCAGTAGCTTCACTGGGATTCCTCTTTCAGCCAATAACAGCGATGTCTAGGTCAGTATACAGTGAGTTTAGAAGTACAAGTTCTGTTCACAACACTGCAATTAACTGGTCCAACAACAGGAGGAAAATCCCATCAGCTCTCAGTTGCTTATTTCTAAATGAAGAATTTGACATTCATTTTTTGTAGAGTGATTCGATAAATGCAAAGCACTGCGAAAACCAACCAGTGAAAGAATTTTTGGGGGGAACTACATATAACTATCTTCAATTGAACAAATGTGAGAAAATGTAGGAATTACGGACTTCTGTTTTTCATTCATAATTGCTGCAATAGTGTGCATCTCATCCATCATACTAAGTTATGACTGCATTCGATTAACTTAATACGGTGTTAATGCAATTTGGGAGAGGTAACACTCATTCATCATATTGTATTAGAGCAGTTATATAGTAGTATTGTATTAGACTGATGTAATAAAGTTCCTAATAGAAGGCAATAAAGCTATTATCAGAAAACTGTCATTAATACCTGGGATTTTTAAAGGCCATTTCTGTTGTGCTTGTAAATCTTTCAGTCGCCCAGATGCAATAAGAAAGATCCTCTGAGAATGCCGAAGCACATTTGAGTATGTGACATTATGAATGTGCTATTTTTGGCTTCGCGATGGTGGAGCACATCTCCTACTACCTAATAAATCTATGCTGAGAGTTAAAAACCGTATTTTTCTGCTGAACAGCAGGCTCTAATACAGTAGAGATATATAAAAGGTCATCACAAGTTCTAAATATTTATTCCTTTGTCTACTGCATCAACAGCAGTTCCTTTCACTGTCTGTTAGGAACAAAAGGAGATTTTTTTCTTCTTTAATTGTTATTGAATGGAGAAGATGTACCAGATTAATCAAAAATCTTTACCTGATCTGTGACTTCATTCCAAAAACAAGCAGCCTGTGTCAGAGTTTGCACATGTTTTGTATTTGTTAAATAAACTTGGATTAAAGAAATGAAGTTTGTATTCAGGGGACCAAAACCAAATGATTACTATTATTACCAAAATACTCTGTAAAGGTGGAATTTCAAATCATTCCTCATTTGTCTTCAGAAAGACACAGGTTATCCTCATCTGCTTGGTTGTTCTTGTTTGTCTCTTTGGGTTTTTTCCCACTCATTCCAAATGGACAGAGATTTATAATGCAACATAAGCTTGTGCAGATAAAATATCTTTGTCAAATCATACTGCTTTTGTTCAAAAGCCTGAATTTCTGATGTGACTTTATTAACCTTATGTATTTCAGTCTCATATGACAGTGTGTAATATACAAAATTTAAATTAATTTTATCAAGAGCATGAATACTGAACTTGTACATTAAGAACATGCAGAACAATATTCAACTATGTATTTCACGTTCAGCTAACGCAACAACAATGGCTTTAAAAATGCATGAACTTTGGTGTTCCACATAGAGTAACTGCCTCTGCATGGTGTTGACTCAGGGCTGATTGAATGCCAATTAAAAAAGGGATGGCCAACTCCTATCTCTGCTTCACAGCCCAGGTTTTCTTTCTTCACAGTGACGGTGCCATAACGTTGTGCTTGCATTCCTCGCTAGGTTTGTAGGTGTCGACAGAACTGTTGTGCAAAATGATCTTATTTCAATTTGCTAAAACGCATCATAGAAAAGAAAAGGGGCACTGCTTATATTTTGTTGCCGCTAGCTTGGATTACTGTAACAATATGCCAAGCTGAATGCCCAGACTCCCCGTGCTATAGAGTGCTACTGTCTGTGTCTTCCACAGCTCAGCCCTTTTGCTGGCTCCAAATGAATTTTAAGTCTCCGTTTCCAATTTTCCAATTATGTCAAACCATGTGAATTGTTACAATTATAAAAGTATGATGAAAAAAAAATGCAAGTTTCAAAGTAAAGATAAAGATGTGGAAGTTTTCTTTGAGCTGTTCCACAATCTCACCCACAAAAAAAAGCCCCAAATAGCAAAAAAACTAAAACTTTCCAAAGAAGTCTGGCAAATCTGGGGATTAGACAAAGAAATAAAATTGCATTTTGCTTCGTTAAGAAACCCTTTCTAACATTACATAATGCTCATATTCCATTTATTCTCAATCTTTTTTCCCCCAGAAATATATAAAAATATATCCTACCTTAATCACATTTCTGGTATTAAAAAAAAATACAAATTCTACAGTTTCCATAAATCTGTCTAAAGGCTAAACTTGTGGTATTGAGCTGATGAGTACTGTAGGGAAAAAATGTATTTGCATGGTGACAGAGGATATTTTCTGAATTTATTTATCATAGAGAATTGAATAAATATTCAGGAGAACAATATTCAGCAGAATCCTTTGTCTATTCCCTTCACTCGTTGCTAAAGCTCACCTAGCTGGTATACCAAATATGTGCTCATGCTTTCTTATTGTGTGAGATGTGTTTATGAAAGCAATTTTGCATATTGATTCAGAAATGCCCTAGCTACATGAAGCAGAGGCCAAATTCAATGAATGCAGTAGTACATACTGCTTTCTGCAGTGTGAAAGTAGCAGTGCCAGTATTTCCTATTTTCCCTTTCTATGGAAAAACTCCAGGAAAAAAAATCATCCTTTCATTATTTGTTGAATCTGTTGAATAAAACAAATTACAAGCATAGATAGATATCTCAAAGTATTTAATCTAAGATCCTTATTTGAAGGTCTTTGAGTTCAGCAGCATGTGTGTGCATTTATGTGTGCACTCACAAGTACTTTTTACATTTTGAGACTTATTGCACTAAATCTTTCAGAATGAGGCCAAAAAAACCCCCAACTCTGCACCCTTGGCCTTGATTCAGGAGTACATTTAAGTTCATACCTATTCAGGGAGGGAACACGGGCACACACTTAACCTTAAGGAAGGACCTCAGCCCTGCCTAAATAGGTTTGGGATTTGAGTCAAGATTAAATGTTGTCTGGAATCAGAGCCAAGTGTATCTGCCAGCCTGAAACATATGAGCTGCATATAAAGAAAATGGAAAAGAAAGTAAATTTAAAAGCAAAGAACGTAATACACTTTGACAGAAATGGTGTTCCAGGTATATATTGCTTTTTATTTACTACAGTTAAGAGTAAATTGACAATGGAAAGTCTACTTCCACCCCAAACTTGTTTGATGATGAGATAGAAGAAAATTAAAATAAATAAATAATCATTTCAAGACATATAGGCTTTGATTTACTTTTTCTGATGATTTCACCATTCAGCGCTGGCAATTACTAACAGTGAGGAAGAATCTTAGAAGCTTTTATTTTTTTCCCCCTGGCAGAAATAACAGGTAACCTCGTAGATAATGAAATTTCATCAAAATAAATTTTTTTTTCCTTTTTTCTTTACAGTCCATCTTTAGAGTAATTCAAATATTGCTTTCTCACCTGTATAACTTTTAAGTTGGTTGTAAGAAAACTGGTGTCAAGGGGAAGGCCTGGACCAGCCACTAGAAAGATGACAGATGCTCTGTTCTAACTCAAACCAGGACTAGTTAAATAGACCAAAGAGAAATGGCTTGATCCAAAAATGCCTTTTGCTAAACTGCAAATCACAAGGTTCTCTAAGCAACTATTTTCTTCTATACTCTTCATAATCATGACAAACTATTCACATCTTAGCTTTTTGTACTCCTATTTATATGTTCTATATGTTCTTACAGTAAAATAGCATAACACTGCTGTAATGCGATGTTCTTGTAAAAGCATAGAGTTCACTGAAAACCATCCTTTTTGTAAAACAAGGCTGAATACACTTAACTTTCTGATTTATTTCACAATTCACAACTTGCATCTTCTTTACGTGCATGCACTGTGTCTAGTGATAAGCTAATGGTAGCTCAGGTGCTATTTTTCTTTTCTTGAATCTTAATTGCTCTGTTTTAAGCAGAGTCTTTCCTACGTAGCATTCTGTAACAGCTGCAGAGGTACCTGTGCAATTAATCACCCTCTCATTTCACTCTGTTTGATGCTACTGGAGCTCAAGCCAAATTCTGTGCTGTTTGGCAGAATAGTCTTTAATATGGTTTGGACCAGTCCTAGAATAATCCTCCTATTTCAGGTGTTACTGTCTTGCAGACTTGTCAATGGTTCCAGAGATGTTTCATGGCTTAGGTCATATATTGGTGTTTTTCTGAATCTGAGTAGCAGATTATATACAGAAGAAGAAATTTGCAAACACCATTTGCTCTCTCAGGCTCAGAATATTACAAATGTAAATCAATCTGTTTTATAATATGAAAAAACTATTCAATATTAATTGTTTCACTAAATTTCACTGAAGCCATGCTCATGTTGTATAAACATGAAATAAACCAAATAAATAAATTATTCATCTTGTTATTGGATGTAAATCTCACCTCTTCAGTCTATTAACTCTCATGTTTGAGCTTCTTATATCTCTTTATTTGATTTTTTTTCCCCAGTCTACCAGCCCTTTTCCTCAGTTGCCCTTTTATTTTTTGACTTCACAATTTTTTCTCTACCTTGAACAATATTGCTCTTAGAGACCTTGATTCAGGAATCTTTCTCAACTCGAAGTCTGATCAAAAACCGCATTGAAGTCAGCTGTAATAAACTTTGCACGGACTCCAGGCAGGTAATATAGAACAGGGCTAAAGATCAGTACAGATGAACATTTCTGTCCAACCTCCATTACTAGAGGGATGTAAAAAAAAAAAAGAAAAGCAGCTTTAAAGAAAAATGCAGCTTTAAGTGAGTAAAATTGTTCCCAAATTAGAGTTGAACAAGCAAAGATGTTTTTTCTAAAATTATGAGGCTTATTTATTCATTTATTTACTAATTTCTGGAAAGTCAAAGCCTTTTTTCTTATTTCAGAATCAAAACTCAATCACCTTTTCACCAAAAACTGGATTTCAATTTTTAACTTGAAACATATTTTAAAAACGTTGAATAAAGGAGGTGAAAGGAACTTTGAAAATTAACAACATGTTTTTCTTGAAATAAATTTGTTTGAGTGGTTTCCAGCTAAAATTTACTGATTTTACAGCTGCAGTCCAGAATACATTTGTGGCCCAGTGAACAGGGGCTAATATAAGCCAAGCTTTACATATTCTGCAATCTATTTTTGTTTTCCTCCTTGCTTGCTTCACTGGCTGATTCCACTCCTTTCACTGCTCCCCTGCTATCCTGCCTTAGCATTTTCTTTGAAATTCTTATGCGTTATAATATATAATTTGTAACTATTATAAATTATGCATGGTCGTTCTATTTTACTTTCTTGAAATATTTATCAACAAAAGTCTGGATCTCTTTTTATTGCTTAAGATGCACATACATATGAAATACTACGTAGTGAAATATATTTCTCTATGTACAATACTATTCACATATGTTGAAAAATTATTACTCCCTAAATCCTATCCTAGGTACAATCACATCTATTGTTTCTACTCAGTTTTACTCAGCTGAAACTGAGCTTAAGCTTCAGCATAAATTTTTCTGCTTGGTTCTTCTGTTAAAGAGTCTTAAAAGTCTTCCCATAACATTCTTGAACAAAATGGATTAAAGTAGGTTGATTTTTTTTCCTGCCATTTCTGTATTTTACCCATGAAATCAATGAACTGGCCTTCCAGTTGTTGTGGTCTGAGATCATGCAGGCTATCAACAGTTTTGAGGGGCTGTTCTAGTTGGGGAGCTCTCTTTTGTGCTTCCTTTAGTGTCCATTTGGAGATTTTTATGTGTGAGCTCTATACTACCAACTGCAACCTCACATGAAAGACATTTCCCAGTCATCAAATACACTGGTGCTCCACATGAATGAGGTACAAACTGTACAACACCAAAGAGAATCTGACGAATACGGCTACCACAAATGACATTTGAGCATTGAAATCTTCAAATACTTGACTATTCCATGTTCTATTACTAGATCCATCTGAGTAATTTGTAAATATGTATTTAGGAGTCTGTATTAGCAACATATGCACATTGATTTCTGTTAGGGTGTTTACTGCCAAAACCACTCTATGCAGTTCTGTTTGTTGAAGATGTATTTCCTAGCAGCAGCAAGGTAGAACAGACTTCTTCAGTTTATCAAGGTTGCTATAAACAGGATTACTTTAGTATTCTATTATGGAGATTCCTCATTGTATTGTTTTGTTTTCCCTCCTAAACTTACTTCTATGAAGCATTATTCCATAGAAATATTATGTCACTTACTCTATGTATGTGAACTTTGCCTTTTCAATACACAGCCCCGTTTCCCATCTCAGTCTAGCCCAAATGTGAGGAAGGTTAAGGTAGAGGAAAAGTACCTGCATAACTCTCACTGCTTCTCTCTGCATGTGGGTACATATTATGCAAGGATCCACTAATTTTGGATGGGATAGAATTACTTTTCTTCATAGGAGCTCATATGGGGCTGTGTTTTGGATTTGCGCTGAAAAGAGTGTTGATAACACAGAGATGTTTTAGTTATCGCTGAGCAGAGCTCACACAGAATCAAGGCCTCTTCTGCTCCTCACACCACCCCACCAGTGTGTGGGTTGGAGATGCACAAGAAGCTGGGAGGAGGCACAGCTGAGACAGCTGACACCAGCTGACCAAAGGGATATTCCATATCACAGAGCATCACGCTCAACAATAAAAGCTGTGCTGTATTTTAGGATGTTGGACTCTACACTTGAGCTTTGTTCTTGACCGGTAACCCATGGGAACAAGGTTGTTCAAACAAAAAGACCTGTAAACATTTGAAGTTTGTCTGAAGTGACACGTAGTCATGATAGTATAGCAGAAAGAAATGAAATTCATAACCATTGCATGTAGAAGGTATAAGTAATGCACCTCCCTCCCTCACTCCCTCTCCTTTTGTCTCTCTCAGCTACATCTATCTGCCCATACCCTTATCTATCCATTTATTTATCTATCCATCCATCCATTCATCCAAGACACTTTATTAAATCAGATCATGTGTCTGACATTTTGATTTTTCTTTCTGTCAGTAGACACAGGTCAACAAATAATTGTTATTAATAATCTGCATATCTAAGTTTTTGAAGAAGTCTTGTCCAAACAAAACATAATAATTTCTTTCCTCTTTGTGAGATTTTACTTTGTTGTGCTGTTGTTAAGGATTTGTCTTGTTGTTTATCCAGATTTTATGTGCTCTTTGGGGATACATGGCCTTTTCAGCTGCATGATATACTGTCAGAGTCCATGTAACAGGTAATG
Source organism: Bucorvus abyssinicus (assembly GCA_009769605.1). Lineage (NCBI taxonomy): Eukaryota > Metazoa > Chordata > Aves > Bucerotiformes > Bucorvidae > Bucorvus > Bucorvus abyssinicus. Next base: position 38,517,928 of record CM020027.1, on the reverse strand, counting down.
TTTCTAAGTCAGCAGAAAGTTTTACTTAGGAAGTAATTTTTTTTTCCTAGTGTTTATGTCTGGGAATAAATATCCAAGCTAGTATAAGCATTTTACTAATATACTAGTATAATATGAAGTGTTTTCTATGGCTTGGAACATTTCTGTAATTTCACCCCATACTATACTAAAGAAAGACTTCCATGAACCTCACTCTGCTGATATCTCTAAGGACAGACCATGAGAAACAGATCTTTTGAAGTGTCTGATAAATATTTATGTACAGTCAAATTATAACCATTTCTGTATCAGCCTGCCAGAGCCCAAACTGAAAACTTGGACTGGAGGTTTTCCACTGACCTCTGGAAAGAAATTTATCACCTTCAAGTTACTTCTTTCAACTCAGTTTTATGCAAAAGTCATGAAGTTCTGCTGCCCTCTGAATCACTTAGAGGCAAGGAGAGAAGCAGTCCTTGGATCTCTTCTAGGTAAAGGCAATGTAAGTTAAGTACAGTGCGCTGCAGGGTATTAGCATTTCTGCTAGCAGAGCACAGCATTTCAGTCACTATTCCATGCTTCAGCTAATTTAAAGTGCCACCGATATTACTTTTGATGAAGTGGAATGAAGTAATAATGGTACCAAACTTGGCAGCATTGCTCAATTATGCTTTACAAAACATTTAACACATGCTTTGTGAGACTTTGCTTTGTGATCAACATATTCCTCCAAAACAGCTATACGAGGCTTTACATAAGCTTTCATTAAAAGAAAATAATAATCTTAATCTGGTCTGAAAATACACAGAAGCAAAATTGTTACAGAATGGTCTCTACCCAGGCCAGTGTCATGACAAAAATTTAAATGCACAATTAATAGCTTTATTTTTATTAACATCCTGCTTTTTTTTTTTCATTTAGTTAAGTGATGAAGTGAGTGTCTTTTAATTTGGTGCAGCTGCAGTAGAGTACATAGCCAAGACCCCTGAACAGTTAATGCTACCTTTTATCCTTTATCATTTTCTTTTATGAGCTAAGGGATTGTTCATCCAAATTCCTCTAATCCTCATAATATCTTGGCCATTATTACAAATCCTAGCTTTTCAGATAGCATCTAATTTCTTTACGAAACTCATGGGTACTGAATGAATCTTGTTAAACAAAAATGGAGGCATCACTTTTAGCCTATGATTTCATTTGTAGTTCGGTACTGTAAGTGCCAAAATATAAAGGTGATTAGATTCAGATTCAGTCTGCATACTCTAGTTACGGGCTTTTTATTTTTGCACAGATATGCCATATACTAATGCCCGTAACAGGACACACCAGGCAGCTTAGTATTACTTATTAAATAAACTTTTCTTCTTGGCAAAGATACTTACGAAATAACAAATCACATTACAACACAGCAGTGTTATAAGTAACCTTCATTATTATTTCCTTGCACTCACAATACAGAATGTTCAGTAATATTTTATAGTAATTTTAAGGTAGGAATACCATTCCATACATTTTTTCCCCACTAACTCCATTAAGTGATCTCCTGACATTACTCACACTAGATCTACTGCAGACACAGCTCCTCAGGACCGCAAAGCCATCCATAGGAGTTCTCCTTAATACTGAGATGAAGCTCTCTTGCATTTTTGTTTTACACTGCAGAAAGTTAATGGAGATGCTGTGAAAAATGTTGTTGTTTGGCTTTAATAGTAGTTGATTTTTGAATGTGTGGGTAGGGACTAGTTTTCTGAAGACTATTAAGGAGAGAAGTATGATGCAATGGCTGGTGCATTACCATAGGCCACAAGTCACTCATATTCAGTATTCTGTTTTGAAACTGTCTCTCTGTACCTCTGTGGTCTCTGCTTAATGTTAATGGCTGCAAGACTTTCAAATTTTGTCTACAGAGTCTTGGGAATTGAATCCCATGCCATTCTTTGTGTAAAAACCTTCCCATACGTGACGGCACTTCTAAACTTGAAGGCATCCAGTTAAACTGTCAGGTAAAAGTAAAGGATTGCAGTGTTTCAAACATCCCAGGGTTACGCGTGTATGAAGCAGTCATTTCTGTGGACCCACACACCCCAGTTTGTAAACAGCTATGCAAAACATTCCCATATCTTTGAATTATTACAGACCAAATTTCCTGCTATAAAAGAGGTAGACCATCTGTAATGGTGCCACCACGGTGAGTCAGTCCTCAGGCACTACCGTTTGATGAAAGGGTAAAGGGGAAGCAGGGGTGAAGGTGCAGGGGGGACTGGTACCAGTGATTGGGCCATCATCCTCGTGATGAGGAGACCAGGTGATCTGGGAGAAAACAGAAATCACCTAGGTGTTGCGAACAAGGTTCTTCTACCTAGGTGACTCATTTTCCTACTTGTCTGTAAATCTCTCTTGCTCCTTTTAGCTGTTTTCCAGCCTCACAGGTCATTACTAGTGATCAGACTGAACTTCAAATGCATCGCTGGCCAAGGATCCAAATGGGCACCAGGCCAACTTGACAACGCCATAGGCTGTCCGTAGCATAGGTATGACAGGCATGGAGAGCTACTGGCAGTGTCATGGGACAGGATAAGTTAAATACACAAGGGCGTCACAGCACCATAGAGGACTGGGGCAAAACAAAGATTCCTATATGCCTGCAGCAAGGAAGGAGTGCTCCTGTTTGGGGCTTCTCTGAGCTGTTTTCCACTTTCAGCTAAAGTTCTGTTCTACAAAAAATGGTCTTGAGATGAGGAAAGATCCAGTACAGCAGCATAAATATGGCCTTACAACAGGATAAAAGTAAGGTATGATAAGGTAACTTACCTTCATACATCCTTAGATAGTGTCAGTGTGGGAAATAAAAGATTTTTTTTGTTTGTTTCATACATGAAAATAAAGGGCTAGTGTTCCCATTTGTATTAACATAACTTTTTTTTTTTTAGGTTATAAACAAAAGCATTATATTTTCTATATAATAAATGTATATATAAATACTTAATATTTGTCTAGGTTCAGTGACTTCATTGTATGTCTCCTGTTTAAAAAACACCTGTTATTGAAATTATTTCAGCCTGACAAGAAAAATCAATGTTTTATTCACTCGAAGAACTGGACCATATCTTCTCTTACATCTGGCAAAAAAAAAAAGGACACAGCACAGCCTGTTTCACAAGAAGAGATTGGAGAAACTTTCCTTGTAGTGCAAAAACAGAAGCAAAACAAAACTAACAAACCAACCAACCCCCAACCAAAAAAAAACCAAACCAAAACAAAACCAAAAACATTGACACATCAAGAGAAGTAAAAAAATAGAAAGAGGAGAGAGTAGTTTAAGCTAAAAGACAATGTTGGCATAAGAACAAATGATCACAAGTTAGTCATTAATTTAGGTTGAACTACAAATGAAAATTTGCAGCCACTTGAGTGGTGAGATTTCTGGAACAGACTTCAGCAGAAACAGTGGGAACTACACAGTATAACAATTTAAAATAAAGTTTGAAATAAATTATAGGGCCACTTACTTGACCGTGGGGTGGAACTTGAAGAACCAGCCTATCTGTTTGTTAATAAATTACTCTAAGAAGTATAATTAGATAATGCAATGAGAATGTTGGATGAGATGGCATTTTAATAATAGGGTTTTTTGGGGGGTGGGGTGGTGGATCATACTAACTCTTGGCTTACTCTATTTTTCTTTGTTAGGAAGTTCTAAAATCTAAGTTTTATTGAACTTCAGGATGTATTTTACTTGGTCACTCTTAAAAAAAAATTAATAAATTTAAAATTTTTATCAACTGTTGTATATTCCTCCATTGAAAAATTTTTGGAAGAGAAAAATAGCATGAGGATTTTCTCCATGAATTGTCTAGAAAGCAAGCTGCTCTTGAGGCTCATCCATATATGGAATTGCTAAGTCAGACACAGGAGAATACACTGCATGTTTTATGTACCTTACCAACAGAATAGGAACAGAAAATAAAAAGAAACAGTTTTATTTTAAGACATTTTTGTAATATTTCAGAAAATAAACTCTCCAAAGAATTTTACATCAGTCCATACAATGCCACGTGTATTTCAGTATGAATAAATCTTCACTGAATGCACATAGCCAGAACTGTGTCCAGTATTGTCAGTGAGAATTTCTTTATTACAATTAGTTTATAAGGTAACCCACCGAAGGTTATGGCTAATTACCACAGCGCATAATAACCATCCCAGGAAAGGCTGATAATATCCAGAAGTTTCCCTTCCTTTCTCATTTACTGTTGAAACACATGTGCATTTACTCTCTCCGTAAATGAGAACACTTGAGAAATATGATTTTAGACTGTAATAACATAACCTTACAATACAACCTAACCTTACACGATGAATTATATCACAGTTCATAAAGTGTTCCAGTGCTTTGTACATAGCATTCCCATCCTCTGCTACAGTTCTGTTGCATACCAAAGTCATTTCCTATATTTTCACTCAGCAAGAGTCTACTACTTCTATTCATCACTTTGAACATTAAAACCACCACATCTCCATTCTTGATAACTTCATCAAAAACATTCCCCCAAACCTATTGGTCTTTCAGTAGAGCAAAGCTTCATCTTACCTAAACCCATTTTTTTTACCTTGCTGATTCACCTGAAGTCTTTATGTCTAGATTTGCATAACCTTAATTTTTGTTAATACTTCCTCTGTGCAATATTACATCAAATATTAAATTGAAACAGAATTATCTCCTATACTTTTCTTCCATAAAATAATTTATGTTATGAAAGAAATTAATGAGATTGCAGGATCCATTCTTGCATATGTTCCTTCAACTGGCCATTTGATTGTGTATTTTCTTGATCCCTTCTTCAAAATTCATCTTAAAGCCTTGCACATCTTAGCTACCCAGGTTTTTATACAATTAGAAAATAAAAAAGATGCGATCTACAGCTTAGAAAATGTGTGATTGCTACCTCTTCTGATTTAATAGACTTATTAAAAATCATTACCATTACACTTGTAATTTCCTGTGGCAGCTGTTTCCCTATTTAGCAGTGGAGATTATCCTTCCCGTCTCCACCTCTGCTGTCCTCACCTCCTGACCTGAACACACTAATGCCCTTGAGTTTTTGTTTTAAGTTAGGCGTAAGTTAGGTGCAATGATTCAATTTCCACAGACTATTTTGAATTATGTCAACAAAGTTTTAACTTTGCAGGCATAGTTTGGTGCCCACAGGTAAATCCAAGAATATACAGTTGCACAAATTGTAGCATATAGATACATATTTATGTAAGTTACAGGCTTAATTGACTGCCAGTAAAAAACTGCACCTAAAATGATTCTTATAAAAACATGGATCTTAATGACACCTGTGCAAGAGTAAAGAATAAATCTATTCTTTTATAAGAACTGTCATTGTCCCTGCATTCCCAATGTTTCATTGACTTCTAACACATAACAATAATTTTCTTCTGGCGCCATCACAGACAGGTGGTGAGTCAGTCAGATGAAGCAATCACGAGTAGAAACCCCCACAGGTTCATCTGTCAGAATTGTCAGTTATTTTCTGATATAACTTAAAGAGCAAAGATTCGCATAAAATAATCCTACCTAAAGCTAGCACACTCGGATTGCACAAAAGTCTACTGATGAGAGCTCTGGGATTTTTTTCCCGTTACCATAATAGAGACATCCCACCTGTCTAGAAAGGATCTTCTAGAGACTAAAAAATAACATTAAATGTTTTAGAGCAATCTAGTACTGAAGAAATTCTCTAGAAGAGTGGAAAGTACAGAAAAGAATATTTAACTTTTGCAGAGAATAAAAAATCCACTTTGTGTCTATCAAAAATCAAATGACATGTCGATAAGGAGAAGCCTGCACTGGAACAGAAATTATGCTAATTTTTCCCATCCTCAGAAATCCCCTCATCGCAATTTAAGTGAGAGGTTGGAGTTTGTGACAATGGTAATGTCTACAAAGACAATAGCTGGCTTCTTAAGGGATATATTACTCAGTGTTCACTAATTGTGTGAGAATTCTTTTCATGGTTCTTTTATACCTGGTTTTATGTGCCATTGGTTCTTGGTAAAATTCAAAAAATAAAAAAAAGAAAAAAGAGATAATGAATGGAGAGGAAACACAAAGTAGAAATGCTTACAGATTTTCAAATCAGTCCTTACAATCTAAAAATTAACTATCATATTACCTATCTGGGTAACTGAGTTTTGCCCTGCAGAAATCAAGAACACAGAGAATAAAATGGGGTAAAAGGATGCTGGTGTTTTCACAACTGGGTGACAACTTGCTTCACGTACACACATTTCACATGTTGGAAACTCTCTATACCCATGACTACCAATGCTTTTGGAAGAATGCTTTCTCAAAATGCTTAGCAACTTTTAAGTAAAATTCACTTAGTCTTGCCGTGTGCATGCAAACACTTGGCGTACTATACAAGAACACATCCGTTTTGAAGCCTGAAGTCAAACTTTATATAAACTCTACCCGTGAGATTACATTTAGTCACTCCATTAAGCTCTGATCTACTCCCAAGCCAAGTGACAAAAAGCCAAAAGATCTACAAAGCGTACTTTCAAGTTGGACCTTGAAGACTCATCACAACCATGCTGGTTTCCTCCCATAGCACATTGTCTTAGCCAGTTCTCCCGTCTACTTCCAGTTACATCATGGCTGAACACTGGCTCACAATAGCTTCAAGGGGCATTTGCTTCCTTATATTTTACTCTTGCCATGTTTTTTAGGCTAGCATAAACAAAATACTCTGATTCCTTGGGGTATTTTTTTAAAAGATCTTTCATTTAAAGAACATATTATCATGGAGAACGATCATCAGCAGGCTGGAGCTCTTATTACCCTATGAGGTAGTGTGAAATACAGTATCTGGTATACAACCCTGTGACTATATATGGAAGGAGTGATCCAGTTTCCTAGTGGATTTCACAGCTGCCTTCTAAATAACAAAATAAAGTTCATGACAAATGGATTTGCTTCCTGAAATGCTTGGCAGAGAAACCAAAGTTCCACAGTTGGGCACAGAGTACCTAATCTGAGACAACTGCAGTCTGATTAGCAAAATTACCAAGAAGCTTCAGGGTGCAACTGAAGTCAACAGGAGAACTGCTGTGAAGGTAGAAAGCACAAATAGTATAATGGTGAATAATCTGACAAAATCAAGCACCTCCAATCTGATTTAGAGCAGTGAATATACCTATCTATCCAATGAAAACCCTCAGTCCTGTGACCTCCCTCTGAAGAACAGAATATAAACAGGCATTTAAAGATCTATGGCTGTACATTCAACCAAGCATATGCATGCAAGTATGAAGAATTACACTAAAAGGTCAATGGATTCAGTGAGAAGGGCATTGGATTTGAACTCTTAAGGCACAGCATTAGTCCCAAATGCTTTTTTTTCTCCTATTCAACACAAAAAGTATTCAAGTTGCAAACTCATTGTAGATTCATTATTTCATTTGTTTCTGCTGTCATACAAATAACAAATTGGCAAATAACAAGTATGAATCACTTTATAAAACCCAGAAGAGACCAAGAGGTGCTAGCAATAGTTGATGTTTGGGGTAAGATGAGCAATAAGCAAACTTCACAATGTAGGAGGTCTTACTACAAAAAGTATTCCTTGTTCCAGCAGAAAAAGAAAAAATATAGACTAAAATATCAGATTTCCTGCAGGAGCTCAGTGAACTCTTGAACTTCACGGCTCCTACCTATTGGTATCCTAGTGACACCGGCAGAAGTCGGCTTTTTTTCTGAATCAGTCACTTTTTTCCCCCTCATTGAAGGAGAAGTTGAAAGCATCCTACAAGAAAGAAAGTTCAAGAGCTAGATACGCTACTTACATGTCAGCCACCTCAGCGTTAAACGTCGGGTGGTATTCTGTAGACAAGTTAGCCGACATACATTGCGTCAACTCTATGTTCACAAAGGCTGTGTGGCGCTCCCCTTTGCCACTGCTGGGACACTCCTGAACTAGCTCAGATACTGCTCTTCTGCTCTTCTGCAACAACATTCACGCAGGTGCACACAGGACGCAGGAAGGGAAGATTTTTAAAAGCCTGAGATGGAATTTGAGTGATACTGTTTTTCTTCAATAACAACATAACTTAAGTTGTAAGAGAAGTATTTTATGGTTTTTAAAGGTTTATTTTTTCATAAATTTTATCTTATTTCTTGACTGCGTGTAACAATATGAGGAATAGGTTACACAAAAGGTGTAATACCTCAACACTGTTTGTCTACCTGTTCTAAGTGTTTCAGATTATGCAGGTGCAGGAAAATATATTCTAGGTGCATCATTCTAGAAATATGAGCTTATGAGCATTCATGACACATTTCTACTCACAAATATTTCCTTTTTTATGCAGCTTAATATTATTAGACAGTAAAAACTATACTTAAAATTTTACTTCATACATAGAAAATGAGTGACTTGTATCGGTAGTGTAGTTTTTATAGTTACAGTCACCGCTTTACTCATTTGTAGCTCAGCCATTCATATCTTATGTAGCCACTGATACTTAGAGACTACAGCTTCATCTATAGCTATCAATCTTTCCTGGGTTTTTTATTTCTCTTATTTCTAATTTTATGAGATGTTACTCTAGTTATGTTGTGGCTGAATTTCAGAAGACACTTTTTTTTTTTTAAGATTCCATTTAAACTCTTTGACTTCTTTTTTGGACGTGAAGTTAATCTCTCACATGGTGAATGTTTATGAATAATAATATTTAGTGAGATGCCCTTGAGATGCTTTTTTTGTTTGTGATTTTAACTTCACAAAGCATCACACTCTCCACCTGTCTTCACTTCTATAGATTCAATAATCCTGTGTGTAGATGACAAAATAAATTTTAAATTCAAACTATCTGTAGGTTGAGAAATACTTCCTTAGAGAACAATATAGCTTCTTGGATTGCTTTTAGTACTATCCATTGTTGTAATGATCCCACTCTGTGACCACTCCATGGAAAGAGTGAAACAACTACTATTACACGCTAGCACTGTGCATTAACACTATATTTACTACTATTATTATATGAAGTAATTTATTTTTGTATTTTGCAACCAAAAAGGTTCTGATCTCCATGTTTTTGGCATATGAGTACATGATGCCTAACTGTCCTTTACATATATCATGGTCAATTTGATTCACAGAGATTGATTCTCACGTATGCTGGGATCACATTACTGTGGTTTAGCAATGTGAAAGGATATTAGAGTGAACATACTTGACAGTCACCCTCTACTTAAGACCCTTTATACTCCAAGGTCAATGTCAAAGATGGAAACATAAATGAAGGAAAAACAGATCTAAAGCCATGGATATAAAAGAAACCCACGATATTCTGTTTTAGTTATTCCTTTTCAACAAATACGGAGAAGCTCCACAGAAATGTAAAGGCTAATTTAATAAGAGATTTTCTCTTTGAATAATGAAAGAATAAAAAAATTCTTGTTCTATTTCAGTTAGTAAGGTGCAAAAGAAACAACATATCAAAGAGAATGGCAGATATTTGTTTGCCATTAAAAATCTGATAAATTTGATAAGTAAACATGACATCGTCATAAATGTGAATCATCTGCAGTTAGCATAAAACAATAAAAAGCTGAGGGAGGTAGCTTTATGCCTTGCGATATAAGTGATAACAGCTGAATCACAGGAGGAAACACCCTTCCTACTTACAATTCTGATTAAATAGGTGCAATGTGGTTATCGTTACGAGCCACACTTTATCAGCTGCTGGACATCTGTAGGGACACCATTCTTTACACCTACTGTTTAGAAAATCGACAAAACCCGAACTTTTTCAAGAGTCAGAACCATAAAAGCTTTGATGAAACCTTTTTCTTATTTTATTTTACACAGCTTTGACTATATAGGTTATAATTTCTGATCAGAGAGACAGCAGAATACTGAACGCCCATCACTCCTCCAACGCAGAGATGGGTAGGGTGCAGAGCGGTTTCTGCACACCAACTGTCTCATTTACCTTGCTGTCTGGAAGCAGGGGGCTCCTCCACAAGGGAAGCCAGACTGTGGCCACGGCCCGTGCAGGGCATTGCCCCATCAAAGAGGGGACAGCCTCAGAGAACCTGAGCAAAACCAGAGTGGGGACAGTGCCAGGGACAGGAGAGCATCACACAAGATGAGGTAGGATCGGGTCCAGAGTCAGTTTGGGACAGCCAATCAACAAGCTAAGACTGCTGGAGACAGGGCTACCCAACTCATCGCTCGGGCTTTATTTAAGCCCCTGAACCTGTGGACAGGGAGCACCTGAGGCTGGTCGGGGCCCTTGGTGTCCTTAGGGCTCTGAGACTTGGCTTTGTGGTCAGATAAATCAAGTATCGTAGGTCATACGTAGGTTTTGTCTTTGCTGATTCACCTTTAAGCGGCATTAACGTAAATTCTTGGGGTTTTTTGGCTGAGATAAAGACAGCTTTAGACTGTATTACAGTGACATATGATTAGTTTTTAATAAAATTTGTGGAAAGGGAGCCCAAATAGGTGAACTTGTGGTTTTGCATTAGCTTAGGACTGCCTTGACAAGCAGCGCCATGAAACCGTAAGAGTTCTAGGTATAACATGTATATACATATCCATGTATACAAATACACAGAAACACACATTGAATTTAGAAAAATATTTCTAAAGCCATTTTCTTTCAAGATGCAGGCTGGTGGACTAGATACCTACCTACTGTTTTAATACCTTCAGTGAGACGAAAACTTCTAAAAAACCTACCTTTATTGTCAAGTTTCCAAGCGCAGTAACTACAAATGTCTCAGCGGACTAGAACAGAGAACCCCTGGAGTTTTTTCAGACTATTGAAGGTTAAAAGAGTAATCTGGGAGATGTGCCTTAGTTAAAACTCTTTTAATTCATTTTGATAACTAAACCGTATAGACATGATTTTGTTGTTAGTTTCATAATTGAGATATTCTCTCGTGCATTTTGGCTGAGTGAGTTCTCACTGTGCTTCATTTACAACCACGCAGCCTCTAGAGTTTGCAGAAATCAGATGTTCATGCTTCTGTTTCATCATGTGTTGCCTGTAATTAACTTTTATTGTCAAAACCTGTCAGACTCATGACCATCTTCTTGAACAAAAAATTGTACTTGACTAGTGTGAACCCACATTAATCCTTAAAGTGATTTGTGTTAATCTGGCATAGGGCCAAATCCCCAACAGGTTTAAGCCAGCATAAAGCTCTTGACTTCAGTGAAGGAATGACAATTTACATCAGCTAAGAATCTAACCCAGATAGATTCACAGCACTGTTTTGAAAATACTTTACCGGTTTGAAGCATCCAAATTCTTACCAGCTTTTATTTTGCAACATACGTATTATATACATTCTGTAATTAAAAGGTATGTGTAGTTTCTTTACTACAGGTAATCCATATTTTTCACTGACTAATGTCGAATATCTTAGAGAAAAAAGCAGACTTTGAATTCAGTCATTTATATTAAAGTGGAAGTCTGTAGATTTGGCTCCAGAAACTGCTTATTTGTTAACTGAGGCCACTCAAGGTTGTAGTGCCTGGTTCAACTCATTGATTGATCACAAAGTAGTTGTTACACTTGAAAAGCCTAACTGTCCTGAATGAAGGGCTATTCACTGGGGATCTTCGTGATGGAGAAAGAAAACTTCTCTAGCCTGATGTACAGCTGTGATCACATTTACCTGTTGGGTTTTGCTACTGTGACCTTAAAACTTCTACGTCCTAGAGAAAACGAGCAGTAACTCTGCTAATATCCTGATATCCTGTGCACAAGAGAGAGGGGTGACAAAGTGACCTTTAATTTTGTTTTGCTTTCCGTATGAGGTTGTTTTGCTTTGTTTTGTTTTGTTTTGTTTTGTTTTGTTTTGTTTTGTTTTGTTTTGTTTTGTTTTGTTTTGTTTTGTTTTGTTTTTGAGGGAAAGAGTTTTGCACCATCTACTAGAAGTGTTTCCCACCCACTTTGACAGTACCAGCAAGTGTTAATAAAACATATTACTATGATAAGCCTGTTGTATTTCCTTTAAATTATTAGGTGGTTAAAAGAATTTTAAAAATTGAATATAATGTTTTAAAATTTTATATTTATTCCTAGGGAACCAGGACAATGGTGACATGAGATTTCAGAAATATCTCTCTATCAAATTGGCTCATCAACAGTTATAGGGTTGGCACTGCTTTAGAGGCTTTCCATGAGATTTATGAAAGTCTGTGGCTGAAATCTCTTCTGCACTACCCGAGCGTGAGGAAACAAGTGTTTAACCACTGATTCTGGATTACAGATAATGAATGTCAGCTATTATGGGCAGGGAGAAGAAATGATTAATCAGAAAGAGTCAAAAGTAAATATTTACAAACACATAGATAAAATCTAGAAGAAAGGGCATGTTTCAAAATGTTGCTTAATTCAGAAATTCCCTCTCCAATTTTTTATCTAAACTTGTATGCTGAGAGAATTATCTTTATTTTGAATTTCTGCTTATTTGTTACTCCTTGGCAAAAGAGGTATTTACTATAGGTTTGAGAGACAGAGAAACACCTTTCCTGTGACAGGAGAGCAAACGATTAAGGTCAGCATGGTACACAATACTGAGAAGACTTATGTGGAGAGCATTTATTGAGGTTGACTTCTATAGCAGATGAACTGTAATGCTGTAAAGCAAACTCTTCAAATCATTACTGGTCTTCAGGAGCATCAATATGGTGTATTTTTTTTTGACAAAAATGCCTCGGGACGAGGTGTGTGTGTGTGTGTGTGTGTGTGTGTGTGTGTGTGTGTGTGTGTGATTATGCCCTCCCAAAACTAAGATTAAGAGAGAGATTTTTCACAAAAAGTTGAACTCATTTAAATGACACAATCTTTGCTTAGCAAAGGAAAACAACTTAAATTTTTCTGCTAATTGATTTTTTATACTGGTACAACTACAGACTGTGGTCCAAGCTTTTCATTTTAGCAGGGTCATTATTATAAATCAGAGAGCTCTTCAAAGTGCATGGAGTTAATTATACAACTATTTTTTTTTTTTTTAAACCAACTGTCTCTCTATAGTAGGCAATGACAGACTTTGAAAGCTTGTTTACCATGGGATAAATCTGTTAATTAATCACTTCAGAGGCAATGGTGTTTCAAAATACGTAGGATAAACAATGGTCATCTAAATAGACAAAGATACAAATTGAAAAGTATCTTTTAAGTTTGCTGGATTTCCTCAATGATTTGTATTTTAATCCAAAATAATTTGTGAATACAGAGATGAATTCTTCAGGTTGTGCTGGTTTCTTTCCATGATAAAACTTGGATCACCAGCCACCATGTAAGTAAATATCCAGAAAAAAGGTGTCTCTGAACCAATAAGCACAGAAAACCTGTCAAGTTTTGGACAACATCATAATTTAGTATATGTACTTCTAGAGAGATTGCTTTCCCACAGCAACTACTCCACTCAGAAGTCTTCTGCATTTTCTGTATCTAATTCTATACTTTTTCCAAGCATATCACTAAGGGTTAACTTGTTCTGTACCCTCCCCTTCCTCTGTATTTATCTCTACTGAAGCAGCTGTGATAGTTGCAGTCACCCTGCAAGTGAAATGGCAGGCAGACTCCTCAGAGATTGCATTACCGCTCTGTAAGCAGCTGCTGGGGGAACACAAAGACACAGTGCACTCTATATATCTTTTCCCAGAGTCTCAGAATATTTTCTGTATGATAGCCCCTTTTCCAGCTGGCTTGAGGACTGAAGGTCCCAAGGCAGCTCCAATAACCATGCTTGTGGGTTGATAGACCCAGTCATTGGACTATTAGCAGAAGCATTAATTTCCTTAACTAAGTCATAGAAATGATAATAAATCTGACTGAGGCTACATCTGATAGTGCTTTGTTAAACCTCTCATTCTGAATACTTTAATCTACAGTGCATCTGACGAAATCAGGAAGAAGAAGAGGTAAAACCATCTTTACCTGAGAAAATATAAATATTGTTTTGCTCCTAAACAAAAAGTGATTCAAAACACACACATACAAATGCACATATATAAAATTGCATCTCACAAGAACTGACAAAGTCTTTGGTCTGTCAGTTTTACTTTAAAAGAGAATAATTGTGCATAATAGTGCTAAATAAGTCGTCTTCATTCTGGAAAGATAACTACTCAATTTCTATGTCTGGGGCAGAATATCAGCTATGGACTCCAGGGGGGTGTTGTCTGATTCTTTTCATCTTCAGCAGATGAATCTTGCCTATGGTGCTTGATTCATGACTCAAGGGAATATAAAATGCTACTAAAAAATAAAAGATATCTACAATGAAAATGCAGTTATAGATTATTGCACAGCACTGTGATGCTCTTCAGAGGGCTTTATAGAATAGAATCTTCAAATTCCATCTTTTTTTTTTTTCTGCAATGAAAAGCAAACTCATAAGAAGACTTTTAGCTGACTTACAATAGAATCAATCATATTTGGAAAGTTTGTGTATGGGCTGTTTTGTCTTTTGTTCTTTTAGCTTTATGCTTCTGAGAGACAGATTCTCAGATAATTTTGAATAGTTTAGCTGGGAGTGGAAAAATATAAGGCAGGATTACAAAACCAGAAAAATTTGATCAGATTTCAAATTCAGATCTAATTTCCTGTTCCAATGGGGACTAACAAAAGATACTTTAGAGCAAGACTGAAAGAGCCTGTAGTAGACAGCATGAGATAACCTGTCCCTGCCTTTAGTCTCATCCCAGTGATAAGCAGGAGATTTAAGCCTGAATATTTACAGGAGACAGTAGATTTGAGTAAGAAAATTCAGCAATGCTCACCAATTAATGCTACCTGTATTACCATTAACTCTGTAGACAGTCCCCATTCTTACTATTTTTACGAAGTTCTGGTTTCCAATTTCTTTGTTTTGCTCATATTCTCTGGCAATGGGTTCTGCATTTTTGGGAAAGGTTTGTTTTATTAATTCCCTATTCTTTGCTTTTCAGGTCTATTATGTGGTCCCATTGCTTTCATGTCATTATAAATGAGAGCAACAATTTGTGTGCCTTTCACAGCATCAGATATTTGTGAATAATTTTACTTCTTACACACCTATTTCCTTGGCTAAGTGACCCTAATTGTTTGTCTCCATGTTCATATTAGTGTTTTGTCACTTTCTATCTAACCTCTATTACTCATCTCTGGTGTGGCAATGATTTTCTTAATACAGGACAATTGGTTCTAAAACCCTTATTACAGATGAAATCTTATTATCATTTCATTTAGTGTTACTGCAGCCATTTCCCTATTATTGACTACTGTTTTTCACATGCTTATTTCTGCACAGCAAGCACTGAGTGTTTGGGTTTTTGTTTTTTGGTTTTTTTTTTTTCCAGCCAGACCCTTATTTTTTATTTGAGGGAGATGAGAAGATTAATATGCCATACTTCAAATTTATAAATACGAGAATTATTTTGCTTTGTATGTTGCTCCCATTTTGTTTTTTGATTTGAAGGAAGGCATGAAAGACCATCACTATGGTCTTGGTTAATTCCAGAAGCCCGGCTTCAGTCAGCCTTACAGCACAGTAATACCTCTGCTCACAGGAGGGGCTGTCTGCTGTCTGGACAGTCACTCCCAACAACAGGCAGCATCCAAAGAGACAAGGGCTGGTCAACACAGAGACAGGACTGGTAAATCTGTAGAGTTTGTAGCCAGCCCTAAAGCAAGTCCTATTTTTTTTTTTTTTTAATTTGACCTCTTTATTTTTTCTTTCATAACTTTTCTTTAGCAAGAGTCTGTTGCCAGCTAGAAATGCTGATAACATAGCTTTGAATACTAATGACTTGCACTTGGTAAATTTTATATTACTGTTGAAAGTTTTGGCAAAGTCATCCATACTGCTCAAAGTCAGACATAGTGAGAGAATAATCTGCTCATAGAGCAAGATTACAATGAGGCCTCCAAAACCCTCTTGCTATGAGACTGTCTCTATGAAAGAGATGAGTGGGAAAGCTTGTGACCCATCCTTGGAAAGATCCAGGAATCCAAACTCCCTTAGAATGGCTGGTTTCAAATATTTCTGCTCTCTTTTTCCCACAGTCTGACAAAAATTTAATTGCTTTGCTTAATATGAGTAAGGTCAGGAGATATATCACTGAAGCATTACACTTTAGGGTGATTCAGCTTTTTATATCTGTCACAATAATCCGGATCACCTCTGTGGCAAGGCAAGAGTGGTAGCAGCCAAAAAAAAAAAAAACAACCAAGAGAGGCTGATTGCTTACTATCTTTAACCTCCTCACCCCAGCTACTGCAGTTCCTCATCCTGCCTACCAGCTTGATACAGCAGCAGCAGGCAGTGCCTGCTGCAGCTGTGCCATGCCGGAATCCCAGACACTATCTAGGTCAATGCACAACGTGAGCTGCTGAAACAGTGACTCCCTGATTTATTTAATTTGGGGAATGGGGCAAGAGGGAATTGGGGGTGGGGGGTGGGGTGGTGGTGGTGGTGGTGTAACTGACATCTCCATGCACTCATAAGTGGGATTTTGGGAAAGGATGGGAAAGGAGATGTAAACAGACCAGAAACTTGGGACTGAATCTGGCAGGGCGGGCGGGAAGCAAAATAAGTATGTGCATTTACATTTCTCTTACAAGAACTCAAAATGAAACTCCAGAAAGGATAACATTCATATCTATACACAAATAAATAAACATACAAACATATATATATAAATATTTATAACAAATCAGCAGTTATTTATTATGTAGTGGGTTGGTTTGCTTAGGCAGAGTCTGTAGTATGCCTGAACTCCACAGTTCATTCCACAGAGCTAATTCATAGCTTCTTTAACTTTATATATGTCCAATAGTGTTTACCAGAAAAAAGACACGGACCTTGGTTTTTGAGGCAGACCATGCTTTGCTTTCTGCTCCTGCATACTTTGGCGGATACAAACTGAGTTGATATAATTTTCATTTTATGAATAATAAAATGATAGCTATAACTCCCTGCCAGAAGCTTATTTTTTAAATAAAGTTG
This sequence comes from Bucorvus abyssinicus, assembly GCA_009769605.1. Lineage (NCBI taxonomy): Eukaryota > Metazoa > Chordata > Aves > Bucerotiformes > Bucorvidae > Bucorvus > Bucorvus abyssinicus. Next base: position 38,500,926 of record CM020027.1, on the reverse strand, counting down.
ACAGAGAATACATTGATGGCATTAATTATCAGCATTAATAATGTTTATTATTCTTGGAGTATAGTGAATAATGAGATTGAGAACAATTCTTTGTCCTGAAGTGATGCTTCCAAGTCAGGACTGATAAAGAGAGTTCTAATTAAGGACATGTGAATCAGGAGGACTTTTTAAACCCTTGTTCGTACTAATACACGCCAGTTTTTTCAAGCTTAGTCAATCATAATGAAACGTGAGAACACTATTGGTCATTATGAAAACAGAACATTTATATGATAATAATTAACCTTTTCAAACATATTAGTTATCAAGAAAATTGTGAAGTAAATTTAGGAAACATAAATCTCCTATTTTCCCAAAGTGTTATTCAGAGATGCATTTACTCAGTCAGACAATATTGAAGTGTCTGTCCTTATGAAAAAAATTAGCAAGCTAAGAGGAAGACTGTACAAAAAACCCTCACATAGCCACAGTTCCTGTCAGGCTGCCACTGAGCAAATAAACCATGCTATTTAAAATATCTACCCCCCCAGCACAGCCACAGTGTGTGGGGTTGGAAGCTTAGCTAATGGTCATCAGGCCAGTCAGTAGCACTGGTAAAGTTTAGTCATATATTTTTATAAGGAAAGACCATGTTGATATTCATCATTGAGATGTTCTTTGATTTGCATAAAACCAAGGCAATTACAAAACTAATTCTAAAGCCACAATTCTATGTTCTTAGGAAGTAACATTTTGTCAGATGTATTGTTATCAGATGGAGCTCAAGAATTGCTGGATGTACATTTCATGCCCAGCTGAAATCCTACTCAAAACTCATAGACTTTGTCTTAGTTATAAATTTGTGCAAAAAGATGCAAGTCCAAACATTTATGGGTTTAGTATTGATATTTCAGACTAAAAATAATTTTTATACAGGCTGTGAAATTACAATTTTGTACCCCCATAATGTTTTATAAATGCTAAGAAAGTTATCATAGCCTTTCCTCCACTGCCTTAAACAATAAGTGACACGGTCATTCACTCCATCAAAACTTTAAATACCCTTTGAATTAAAAAATACTCAAGAACCACTGATCTATGCAAGGAAATTATTATAAACTTCACTTTTTTTTTTCATTAGCAGAAATCAAATTTTATAATAGCTTTGGTTTTAAGCACAGTTTACAGAGAAAAAGATATTGCTTCAGTCAGTGGTAGAGGATCAAGTGGCTACATATTGCAGGTCAACATATGCCTGCATGGCTGATGATGCAGTCAGAGCTTTGACTTTTATGATTAAAGGACTTCTAAGAAATGAGGACTGTTGGGAAGAGTTTGAATCCAAGTGAAAATGAAAGAGAGCATCTTTGTCAACAGGTTTGGCAAGCCAGTGTTGAGGGTTTTAAACCAGGTTGCTAGAAGGTGGAGACCAAAGCTTCAGAATTGCTGAGGAGTAGGAAGCAAGGAGGAACTGCCCAGAGGACAACATGGTGGACAAGGCTTCTGGGAAAATAGCACAACTGGAGGCCCAGCTCTGGTGCCTGCACACAAACTCACACAAAACAGGAAAACAAACCCCCACAAAACTCATAACAGGAATTAAGGGGTTATGCACAGTCATAGTAACATGATAACGGAAACAGGATAATATGGTGGGAACAGGATAGTATGGTGGGACAGCCTGCATGGCTGGAGTGCTTGGATTGATACTAGGTCTTTAAGAGGAGAGAAGATATAAGGGTAGCTGTGAGCTGCTCACTTGCCCAGATCTTCACTGTGAAATGAGTGATGAGTTGGTCAGTAATTTATAATCAGGATCAAAGGGAAGGCCAATGAGGGAACTGTAATGGTGGCTGTCTCTGGTGAATCCTGAGATAGAAGAGGAAGTAGGTGAACTCTTTATTAACAGTTGGTTGCCAGTGGCATTCCTCAAGGATAGATAATGAACTTTATACAGTATAACATGTTCATTAAAGATTTGGACTGTGGGATGAAATAGATGCTCAACAAATTTGTGCTTGACAACACTTTGTGCTTGGTGGAAGTGCTGGTATGTATCAGGGTTGATCTGCCATTCAGATCGATCTCAACAAACTGGAGAAATTAGTGAACCTCAGTGGTGATGAATACGCAGCTCTGCACCAGGGGCTGAGTAACCCCGTGCGGCAATACAGGCTGGGCACTGCCTGGCTAAGCAGAAGCTGAGCAGGGAGGGACAAGGGGGTCCTGGTAGTCAGCAAGTAAAACACAAGCCAGCAGTGTGCCCTTGCAGTGGTGAAGGTTAAATACTTACTGGGCTGCACTAGTAATAGTGCACCTGGCAGGTTGAGAGAAGGAATTAATCACCTTTATTCGGCACTTTGGAGACCATGCCTGGAGCCCCTTCTTCAGAGTTGCTACTCTCACCACCCGTTGTAAGTGAGAAACTGGAAAGAGCTCAGTGCGTGGCCACTAAGCTGTCCAGAGATGGAGAAAATTAAGTACAAGGAGGGGGTGAGGGAGCTGTTTGCTGAATTTGGAGGGGTTAAGTTTGAGGAGGAACTTGGCGCTATCTTCAGCTGGCTGATGGACAGCTACAGAGAAGACAGACATTATTCTCAAGCTCCACAGTGAAAGGATGAGAGGCAAAGGCTGCCTTTTGCAGCAAGGGAAATTCTGACCTGACATAAGGAAAAAATTCGTCACCCGTGAGGACGGTCAAAGGTTGAACAGGTGCACAGAGCAGCTCTGAAACATCAGCATTAGTTAGGGATATTCGAAATTCGGATGGACAAGGCCCTTTATTTATCCCTGTTTCAAGTCTTTTGACCACGTGACCGCCCAAAGTCTTTTCCAGTCTAAATTATTCTACAAACCTATATAACAACAACAGCTAAACGAAAGATACAATCTGACCAGGGGTGTGGGGGGGAAGATCCACTGTTTGTAACTGGCATACTTTAAAGAATGACATGAAATCTTATTTATCCTTTTCTCCCCATAGGATTAAAACTATCTGTAAACAAACTCCCTGTCACTGGACTTTATTTAACTCACTGTTTATAGTTCTTAACTAGTCATCAGCAACTCTTCAAATTTAATTAGTTCCCTTGCTTTCAGTATCAAATCAAATTACAGTTTTCACAAAATAGTGTTTTATTATTCTAAACAATACTTTCCTTTAGTCTGAAATTCTAATAAGTGCGAAGTTTCCATTCTAAGAGCTCCCAGAAATCATTGCAGAAGAGTAAAGTTTAAATCACCTAATCTGACTGTCTCACCAGATAATTTTCAGCATTTGATCCAAGCAAGACTCTCTCTGTAGCCAAATCAGACACCTATTGTAGGTTAGACACCTATTTTAGGTTTGGATGAAATACTCCCAGGGAATAGGTGTTTGCTGATTGTTGCAAGGAGATCATGAATGACTAGCTAATAAATATTAGATTTCTACACAGATAGAGTTAAATGAAATGATTGTCATGATTACTCTCTAATTATTTCTTAATCATGTAACTGTAATCTTGTGGCCCGAAAACAATACAAAACCAAGGTAAGAACATGCCCATGTGTTGTGTAGGGCTCCTCAATGGAGTATTTACTTTAGGAACCAGGGACCAACTGCCAAGAACTAAATGGCATTAAGCATTTCCTTGTGTTTGCAGGTTTGTTTTTTTTCATGTTTGTATCTCTGAGGGTCTGTTACAGTGTGGAGACAGCAGACCTGCTATGGTGGCATCTGCATGGCCTTCCCTTGACTCCTGAAGTCTGCCAGAGAGACATATGTAGCGTCAGTGAAAGCTGCTCTGTGTCACCAGTGTGGAAGCCCTTCCCCAGTCACCAGCTGGGTGATACACGGCTGCTGCCATCCCCGGTCTCCGGTGTCTGGAAAGGTGGCGGCTACGCAGTGAACGGTTGATTAACCTGTGAAGGTGATTGTGTGACTGTGTGTGTTATCGTGAGTGTTAGGCTAGATACTGTTTTCATCCAACTAAAACTTTACTAATAGGATTACAAATTGTGGTTGTAATACTGTTTTTACCTGGAAAAGGAATAGTAGAACTCAATGTCCCTTGTGCTGATTTGAACACCACTTTCTGTGCAAACTGGTCCTTTGGTTTCAGAGCTTTAATTGCCCTGCGACGAGCAGGTATCAAGGGCAGGGAGCTTATCAGGTGATTTAATGATTCTAGGTAGCACTGTGCAACTTGAGTCTCAAAAGCAGTATAAATGCATTAACTTGCCGCAATACTGGAGCGAGGACAGTTTCAGACAACTTCGCATACTGAAGCCTTTTAACCAGTTCTAGGCCAACTAGATAGCACGATTACTGCCAAACCAGAAGCCTTCATGATCACTTTACTATCCTGCAGTGCAGAGACACTTCTGCAATATTTAAAAAAAAATGCCACATGTGTGAATCTAGGTGTTTTTTTTTTTTTAATTTATTTTCAGGAGCATTTCCTCTTCAAACTGGGCACATTTACACTAAATTACATATAATTATTTCCTTTCCTAGTTTCAGGATTTCCTATTCTGAATAAATTTTGCTGAGAAAGATGAGCTGCTGCCAAACTCTAACACTGTGATCACATTGAACAGCAAATTCCTCTGTGTAAAACCAGAGCAAATGGCTTCAGGTGGGTGACTTAGATGAAGGTGGTGTAGGAATTTGGCTTAGATCCAGGGCAAATCTGAAGGGCTTCATTATGGCTGGTTGGCCTGATTCTCTGTTGTGATTACACATTTATTGCTTTTATTCCAGATTGCTCTCAGAATTGTCTGTTTATGCAAATAAGCCCTCTTAATTGTGCATGAGATTCTATTTCAGTGGTTCAGGACACCACTAGCCAATATGAAAGCCGGGTCCACATGAAGCACTCAGTGAGGAAAGTCATCTAAGCAGTAAGTCCATTAATGGTTACATATCAAATAATGTGCTGACATGCTGTGGTTATGGGCGTTGTGCAAAATACATATACAGAGCAACAGAAGAAGAAAATATGTTAAAAAGTACATATTTAAAGTATTTGCATGTCTGACAAAGAGCAAGATTTAATGTTTTTTCCCATTTAAAAACACAGCTATTGTCACCTATCAGTTTGTGAACTCATGTGGCAGCCCTGTGTATTGACAGTATTTGCTGTTGGTATATTCAGGTTTTATACGTCTATAAACACAGAGAAGGAAAGCTATTTCTTGCAGCATGAGTGAAGAATATGTCTGTTACAACTGACCCAATTTGTTAGTGAAAACAGATGTTTTGTGTGCTGTGATCTCTAAACTCACCAGAACTAGCAATGTCAGAAGGCTGCATACTCAAGGGAGGGGAAGGTATTGAGCACAGTACAAGATAGAGCTTTAAAGAGTAATAATAATAATAAATATATGAGAAATATAGTCTGGATACTGGCGAATATGTCTTGGCATGGAATATTCACCTGCAGTAAGTTTTGGAATCTGCCTGGCAAATTTTAAAATCAGATCAGATAAGAAAAGGCATCTTGATAAATGTATTACTGCAGGAAAAAGTTGTTCACTTTCCTAAACACAAATATCTACCAGGATGTTTTCTGCAAATCACAGAAACAAGAGCCTACAAGAATTAACATTTTTCAGACGTACTTTTGACATATGTTTTCCAAGCTGGTGAAAGAAACTGTGGGAGATGGACTGAAACATGACAGTTGCAGTGTAACTGTCAAAATCTAACCAAAAAACACAAAACCGCAGAAGAATACACTAATAACTGCGAACTGCGGTCCTCAGAGCAGCTTCAGTCAGTCTGCACTGATAACAGAGCAGGTACCCCTTGGTAATGACACTGTGCTTAATTTATTGAGCATCCAGCACATGTAATAGGTTACCACCATCACCTGCAATAGCGGAATCAAAACATCTAGGCTGACATAGACAGATTTCTATCCCCCCCTTTATAAATAGCAACCAAAAGAGCTGTAAACAGCTGTCAACATGAATCTTATTCATCTGTCCAAGAGCTAGCACTTTTCATGCCACTGAATATCTAAATGGGCAGGTTCTGCTCCCATGAAGCATTTAAAGGAATTTAAAAAAGGTGTCATGCTGGCACTTTAAACCAGAACATACCTGTTATTTCTACTGTCTGCATTAGTGCTTGTGCATGTGTGTGTATTTGGCCCTATATAAAGATAAACCCAGGAACACTTTTCACCTCGCTCAGCTCTCCCAGAGGTTCCTTTAAATGAATAGATCATTATCTGCTCCCTGGCCAAATTTGTGCACCAGTTTCTCTCCACAGGAAAAAATTCTGACTAACTTACAAAACAAAGAAAATGGAAATTTAAGGAAGAAGTGTTTCTCACCTATTAACTAATGCTTTCTGCCAGTACCTGCCTTAGTAGTGAGGTGGAAAGAGTGGGAGAAAGGTGTTATAGCCATATTATAGTCATTCATATATTAAAGAAACAGGCAGCAGGCAGACCAAAGTCTCCACATATCTTTATCAAGGGACCGATTCCGTTCCCACTCAAGTCAGTGTGAACAGAAGTAAAAGAATATAAGCACATGGGGACTCATTGAAAATGTAGAAAATTGTACATTAACTATTTAAACTTTATTTATTTATTTTCTATCAAACCATGAACACATTCAGGAGCTCCAGCACATCCAATACCTGGTAATTAGTTAAGGATATGACACTCACAACAGACCAGATTTCATCAAAAAGAATGTCGCAATCTCTTTTACGCAGTGCAAGGGAGTCAATGTGCAACATGTTCCTCTTTCTTTCCCCCAGCTTGTTGGTCTGACAGTGAGGATTGGATCAGGTGTGCACTCACACAACTTTGGACAACCTTGTGCTTCCTCCTTCTGATCCCATATATTTTGAATATCAGGCTACAGACGGACTTAAGTTCAATGGGAAGTGTAGCAAAAACTCTTCTGTCTTCCCTGAGGAGTCTCTGGTGGTAGCTAAAGCAGGGTAACACCTTTGAACGCACTGTGATGGCAGCAAGGAGGACCATTCTGCCTCTGTGCTGCAAAGATGTATGAAATGAAGGTTAGGGGTGCAAAGGAAGTTATTTTAATTTTGAAGTGTGGTTGAGAATTTTGCAGGATATTAAAAAATATCTGAAAGCTTTACTCTTTCTGCAAAAGAATGGTATATCTAATTACTGAGGATCTTATAAAACCGCATTTAATTGCATATTGTGGTAGAAAAACCATGGGTAGAGATTCAAAGAGGAAGAGTAAGAGGAAATCAGCAAAGCCGTAGTATATTTTCAGAAAGATTTTTTGTTAGTGCTGTGACTATAAAATCAGGCTTTGTTGTGAATGCTCAGAATCCTTTTAATAAGGCTACAAGAGCGCTCCCTTCCAAACTGTACTGAAATGATGCGATTGTGTAACCTTGTCAACACGACATCCGAACAAAAGCAACCTTGAAAAAAAGGGTGACTGTGAAGCGCAGGTTCTGTGCAAACTTAATGAAACCTATTTAAAAACATAATCCATTATAAATACTCAAAAGCAGGCAAGTGTTAAGGATAGGTTATTTGATTCACATGGAGCATGTACTGTTTCTGTAATTGTTGGATAACTGTGACAAAAATTAAATCACAATATTTGCCTGCCAACATAGCCAGAAAGTAATATCCTTTACACACAGTATTGTCAACGCAGCTATGTTTGTGTGCCTGTTTGTGCGTGACTAAATGATTTGATGCTTTTCCTTGCTTTGAAACATGAAATACAGGATGTGCTTTTGTACTGTACAGTTACTTAATTACCAGGCATGGATCTTCTCTGTAGAAGAAGATGTTCTGCTGGAGCAGGGGGATGCATCCGAAGGAGGCTGTGACCCCACGTGAAACCCATGCTGGATCAGGCTCCTAGCAGGACCTATGGCCCCATGGAGGGAGGAGCCCATGCAGGAGCAGATTTGCTGGCGGGACCCACACTGGAGCAGTCTCTTCCTGAAGTGCTGCACTCCATGGGATGGTCACATGGAAAGGACCCATACTGGACTCATTTTGAGAAGAACTGTAGCCTGTGGGAATGACCCACATTGGAGAAGTTCATGGAGAACTGTCCTGTGGGAGGGACCCCACAGAGCAAGAGTGTAAGGAGTCCTTCCCCTGAGGAGGAAGGAATGGCAGAAACAATGTGTGATGAACTGACCACAACCCCCATTTCCCATCCCCTGTGCTCTTGAGGGGGGGACGTAGAAAAATCATCAATAACATTGAGTCTGTTTTAGCCATGATGGTTACTGGTGAGTGATCTCCCTGTCCTCATCTTAACCCACAAGCTTTTCGTCATATTTTCTGTTCCCTGACCATTTGAGGAGGGAAGTCATAGAGCGGCTTTGGTGGGCACCTGGCATTCAGCCAACATCCACCCACCACAACTGCAAATGCAAATATGTCATATTTCTACACTTCCTTTAATTATTCTCTATATAAAATTATTTAAATTCTGAAGGGAACTCACAAGAGTTTAAAATTTTCATTGAAACTAAGAAATCCATTTTCTACTAACTTCACGGTTATCTTCTGTCAGATGGATTTCTTACTGTTACTGCACACATTGACAAGTGAGAATGTTGTCATTTTCAAAAATGCTGATGCGAATTCTCCTACGTAGCCTGCAACATTTGTGTGAAGTTGCTTTTCCTGCATCTTTCAAATCGATTTCTTGCCTACCACGGTAGTGAAAAAGACAGCATATATGAAATACACACTACAGTAAAGATAGTGGTTAGCATTCCTACAGAAAATTTCTCAGTTTCGGTGTTTTTCCCAGTGTACGTTAGATGAATTAATGGACTGTCACTCCTTTTTAGAGGCAGAAAGCTTCCAGCCCCAGAATGGCAGTTAAACCACTTAGCAAGTTGGTATTCAGGGCATTCAGCGGGCATGTAGGAGTTTCCCGTTCAGTTTGTTCTGCAGCCGTCTGAATAAAGCAGCACGGGGTACTAAATGTAAACCCTTCCCAGACACAATCCTAAAGAATTATTCTGCGGACCAACAAAAGTAATGGTCAAAACCCAGCATATCTTCAATAAGGATCATTAGGAGACACTTTTAAAACTCTTAGAGACTGAGGAATGACCTGAACTGGGCAGAGCAGTGACCTGTACCTTCAGCCAGCTGTTTCCCCAGCAAGTGCCTTGAAAATCACTCTATAGTCCAAAATGTACTTCATAAAGAAACATATTTAAATAAAATGTTCCTAACTCAATCCAGCATTTAGTCCAGACTACACAGCTGTGTTTCATCTACATATTTTTAAAAACCTACTGACAATCATGTTAGTTCTATTTCTGAGATGATGGCAGAAGTTTAAAGAGACATTTTTAACACAATATTGTGTATCTACTACAAGCTGCACAAGCTGGTACCAGAATAGTTCTCAGTATAGTAAACTTGGGGGGACAAATGTGCATTGCTGTAATTCAGTCAGACTAACCCATGGTTTCTTCAATTTGTCAAGAAAATATCTATAATATAATTTGACAGTAAATAATTCAGATGGCTTAGGAGCAGATGAATGAGCTTGGTGGCACAATATGCAGGATATTGCTTGCCTTAAAATTTGATGTACAGCATGTCATCGTTATTGCACACCACATGTAACAATCCCACTGTAAATCAGAGTGAAAAAGCAAACAAAATCTTTTTTTTTCTTTTTTTTTTTAATGTGAAACCTATCTATGTGCAAAAGGCCAAGTAAATGGGAATAAAAACAATCTAGAAAGGAAAACATATGTTCCACTTTCCGATCTTGACTCTCTCTCCCACAGGTTGTGGTAGGTCACTTCTGCCTACCTGCTCCAAATACCCCATTCCACTACAAGCCCTCTGTCAGGTTTGTCTTCATATTCTCATCTTCCTTTCTTTTCTGGTCTCACCTTTTCCATTCTTCTTGCTGGAGGACTGCGTCCCATTGCTTGCATCTCTAACCTGTAACTTTTTACAATAACTATTTCCACAACCACTCAGGTAAAAATCTTTTTAAGTACGTTTGTCAATCCAAGACAGTCTATAAAGAAAGAAAAAAAAAATAACATTTACAGAAAATATTTTGTGAAACTGACTTGCCCAGTAATAACAATTTACCAATGTTTTTACGATTTTATGTTTCTAAGTTCGGTCATTCTGATCTAAAGTTACACATATACTTTATCATTTACATTGGGACTTTACAAGGAATACCATTCAAGATTTGGAAGACAACTTTCTCAAAGCTGATTATTTTTATTTTAGGCTATCTGTTCAACCAAAGCTAGACTAAAAAATGACAAGAAACATCAAAGCACAAATGTGCATGAACAACTATATTTTTATTTGGCTGAATGAGATTAAACTGCTCTATTTATTTTCCTTTCCACACAATTCAACAGCGGTTTCTGAATTCACTCCTAAAGAAAATTAGTAAATGAAATATAGTAAGTGGCTGGTACTGCATGTAGCCCGCAAGTCACACTAACCTAATTTTTGATTCAGTTTCACTGAAGTTGAAACATTCAACCTGACTGTTGTGATGCAAAAAGTTCCAGCTCTGTTTCGGCCTGATGAATTCAGGATGATTTTATGAAGTTTGCATCTCATGCCTTGGGACAGTTAGAAGGCAGTAGCCCCCGTAGATGTGTGCTGTATTTCTGGTTTAGGTTCTATTTTCCTTTGGATTTTTCTTTCTGTTCTAGAGCACAAGCCTAAAGACCGCTTGTGAAACTATCAGCAGTTTTGGTAGCCCTCTAATTTAAAGGCATGGAGAGTTGAAGAGGTTTACTCTATTTAACATGAACTGTGAGTGATTTACCTATGTCACAGTTTAACTTGCATCTCCTCTGGCCTTACCAACCAAAAGATACCGTTTGCAATATCCCAGGTGCAGAACAAGAGCTCACCAAGCTCTTCACGGCAGAGATCTCAGCGTAGCCACTGCTGCTCTGCCTTCAGGAAAAGCGTCAAGGCTGGAACTTTCCTTCCACTGCTTCTTTCCTTAGGTTTAAATCTGACTCCCTTCTGTGGTGTCAGAAGACACCAAAAAAGAGCACAAGAAAGGTTCTCTGTGAGCAACTCTTCCTGTGCATTCCCACCGATGCTGTATGGCCTCCTGGCTGTTGATTAGCATCCCTCTTGCCACAGCAGATTCTTGTGCTCTGTTTTTACCACATGATCAAATATGGTTATTTTCTTTTCAACTTTACTCTAGAGATAAGGACTTGTTGACCTCTCCGATGGCTGTCGGCATTTGTTAGAAATCCATTCCATTTTAATACTTTGTGTTTTCCTCAGGCATTTGTTTCAAAAGGCATTTAGACATCTGCTTGTGGCTTTGGTGGTTTTCCAACTTTCAAATCCACATGCTGAGACAGAAATAGCACTAAAGATGAAATGACAGGAGTTGGGTGCATTATGAGACTCCCACTAGGACCCTTTCGGCATTGTGACGTTTCTAAAACAAAGTTTAGATCCCCTGCCTTTCTAGGCTAACCTGAGTCAGTACATATTGATGGAAATCAAGTTTCTAAGCACCTTAATTCTGACAAGTTTTCATCAAGGACTCGGTATTTCAATCTATGAAGTGGCTTTGAACACTCAATTACTGTCTTGCAAGCCTGCTTTGAGGATCGACAACCCTCATAGGAAAAAAAGTCATTGGAATGGCACTGGCACATGTACAACATGTCTCATTGACAGCTTGTATTTCATAAAGGTGAAAAAATATCACTCTCAAAGTTTATAAGGAGAGCATAAATTAATTGAAGCAAAAATTACTCTGTATGAAGACTAATGGACCTGATAATAAGGACCAGTGTGCAATTTAATTTGGACATAAGTTGCTTTGTCAATGTGTAAGTTCTAATTTATGTTATTAACTTTTTAATAATGTAGACTGTGATTTACCTTGCTAGCATTTTAATAAGATTTTGCCCAATTCTGAAATTCTCTTCTGACAAATCAATCCACAAAATTTTTATCTCTATGAGTGCTCACAAGGGACCAATTACATAAATAGAAATTCTGTTTAAGTACTGCACGAGCAAAGTGGATGAAATACTTCATATCTGGTTGTTACAAGCAGTCACTTCTCTGCTTGTCAGCAACAAGGGGCAGAAACCTACAATGGAATCTGTGCTTCATTTTGGGTGAGAAGTGGTCAGTAACCACTCTGACGAGCAGCAGTGTCAAAATCTGAAAAAACCTGAAACAATAAGGGCAGTCAAGACATTGCCCCATTTGTCTGACAGCCTCCCTTCCTCTGAATGCGTATTGAAAGACTTCATCCAAGGGATAGAAACTTCAAACGAACAAGAGGAGATCTTATCTATATTCAGCATTCAGCAAAAGTCTCTTGACTGCAGAAAAGTTGTTGAGTTCTCAATTTAATCCTTGACTTATCTTGACAATTTTTGTATTCATTATTCCATAACGTTTCATATCTGCTCTGTCAGTCACTCCTGTGCATGCAGGAATGCCAGCTAAAGGCGTAAGTGGCAATAGGAAGAGAATCTGAACACACTTCTCTTGTGATTGTGAGACTCAGCTGTTACAGAATGCCAGTGATTATATTTATATTCAGTACATGGGTCTCACTGAAATTATTTCTAACGAGTATCTTCTCCAAATATTCCCTAACCAGAAGCTAAATAAACCGTACAGGCTATGAGGCGTTTACATCCTATCCACAAAAGTAAATTTGTTTGTATCCCTGTAGCACATTCATAGCAGTGATATATTTTTAAAAATACCTTCTACCTTTGTGCATTGCATTTGCTAAGAAAGAGAGACAACAGTGGGAAAAGGAGTGTCTCAGTACTGGCTTTTCAAACTTAAAGTATTTTTAAAAAGCAAATACTATTTACACAAACAGTAAACACTTTTACTCTCAACACCTTTGGAAACTAAGGCAACCTTATCATAATCTCCTTTGCTAATAAACTTGCCCTTTTCGCTTTCTGCTTATGACTACAGAATGCAATTGCTAGGTTTTTCGATAGCTAACACTACATGCCAAATTTCGTGTGTTGGTTTTTTTTTTTCTTGAAGGACAATCGCTTTCATGAAAATATGACACTGTCTGACATAGAAAGGTTTACAGTAAGTAACAAACCCACCACACTGAAATAAAAAATTGCCGTAAAATTTTGAAAAAGTGCCTTACTTTTTTGATTTATTTGCTTCATAAAATTACACAACATCATAATATTTCAAATCCAATTGGATGTTGATAATGGCTTTCCAAAAAGTGTGTTCAAAACTAGTTTTCAAATGCAGAAAGAGCAAAAGGACTGATAAATTAGAATTACCTATAAATACTATGAGGTGTGAATGAAGTGTGCAGAAAAAAAGTGATAGAAAATACTAAGTCCTTGAATTCACTGAACTACCTTCACAATTAAAGCAAAGATGCTGATATGAATGTGGTAAGAACAGATTTATATGAAATGAAGATCTCCGATCAACCTATTGAGACTTACAAGACAGTACAGTAGAATCTGTATTTTATCTACAAAATACAAACATTCAAAAGGTGCACCACGGTTCGCACAAAGACAAGATCTGGCCTACTGAACACAACAGAAAAGAAATCATTTTGGTTTCAAACGTCTCCTCAGGGGAACGAAAAAGATTCCCTAAAGTTAAGTAGTACTTGTTACTTTTAAATGTTTAAATTAGGTTGTGGTGTTTCTTTTTTCTTTGATAAGAGTACACTAACCATCATTTTTTTTGGAAATCAGTTGCTTTCTTCATCAAAGAAATCAACAAAATTAATTGAGGCAAAAAATTTTGAGAGGCTAAAATTTTACCTAAATTAAAATAAATGGTTCTAAACGTTCACAATGAGCTCGTTACGTAAACTGTAAAACTGAGGCACTGATAAATAAAGAAAAGAATAACAAAAGCCACTGTGTATCTTCTACTGTCCTTGCACCAATTCTCCTGTGAATTGCACCAATTTTAGAACAGTCCATGTACAGTCTTGGACTTCATTGCTTATTCCTAATTGAGTCTTGATAGGAGAACAGAGTCAGATCCCAACCTTTACCAATGCAAAGAAGCATACATTTGAAGCAGAAAGAACATGCAGCCATGACTTACAGTAGCAGAGCAAGTAGATTTTGACCTTTAAATTAAACTGTTAAAAACAAATAACAATGATTCTTTTCCATACTGTTATCTCTGCAAGGCTCATTTCCAAAGAGGAGTTCTGCTTTTCATCTAAATTCATTTGTGTCCTTGGTCATATCCTATAAACTTTCCTACATAATAAAAGTTCCAAATGGCATTTATAATTACCCATGAAAGAGTCACAAGTATTTTTTAACATTTCCAAGCATTTATTCAATATAGATGCTGATAGAAATAGCAGAGATTGTAGATCGTATTACTTCAGGTAGTTAAACCTTTACTGGAAAGCATGTATGAATAAAATGAGCAATTATATTAAAAGATCTAAAAGAAAAAATATTTTAAATACAGTTGTATGGGTTGTGTTTAATTTGGATGTTTGTGTGTAGTTTCGACAGTGCAAACACACATGCTAATATTGTGTGGTCTGAAAATATTCCCCCTCCTACACAACGGGATCTTTTCACAAAAATTTTTGAAATTTTTGTCTGGACTTTATTTGCTTTACTTGTTTTTTTTTGAAGACATTTATTCTACTCACTGGTTTCTTGGTGATAAAATATATTTAATGTTGATATCACAATATATTCAATTTGATTTTAGCTATTTTTTTGTCATTTTTCATTAAAATGGATTTATAGCAAAACAAATATTTTGACATTAAAAAACACTTTAGTTAGTGCTATCTTGAAACTACTCTTAATGATTTTTCTTTTCTTTTCACATTACAGTTACAGGAAGCTCTGAATGAAAAAAAGAAATCTCTAAAAATGCAGACATATTTTTTAATGAACAAGTTCAAAATTCTAGAATCCAGAAATGGAAATATTTTTCTGCAAAAAATAGAAGCAACATTCTCACTTACTTTTCTTTCTTAATTGTGGGGAAATAAAAACATATGACATTTTCTTCTTGGGATGATAAGAGCAAAGAATGTCTGATAAGTTTGGAAATTTACTAGTCCACAACAATAAATATGATTCCATAATGGCATGATTTAGCTGATGATATGGAAAATGCCAGAAGATTAATTGTTCTCAGCTTTACCATTGTTGGAAGCACCAAGTAAAAGTTTTCCTATACATACATGATTTGTAGTTTGTGTAAGAAATTGTGCATAAAGAAGAACAAAACTGACATACATCAGCATATTCTACTATATATGTTCTATATTTCTATTTGCACTAAAGGTGATTAAAAATTAATTGCCATTTTCTGTAACGGTGGCTTTATGCATTGAAAATGTGCATGACAACGTACAAAATGGTTTTAATAATATCCAAAGCACAATATCAAAGTATAGAGGATGAACAAAAGTGATGATCAAAAGAAAAAACATTAAGAGAGAAATGCAATTTTCTATGAACACTTGACTGGAAAGTTTTCCAGCTTAGAGCTTCACCTTACCGCAGAACTATGTAGTTAACAAACATTTTATTTTGAGTGGCCGATACAGTCTCATTAGTTATGAGTAAAATTCAAACAGTTCAGAATTTGGATGCTTCTGTAAGCTAACTAAATCAGGGACATGCAGGTAGTATTCTCCTGAGTAAAAACTATTTTTTAAGGCTGCCAATGTAACAGACAGGTTGTGCTTTCCATTTTTCATGGAACTAAGAGGATGCCATGGATGCAACGGAATGCTGAAAGAGTGTTAATCAAAACGCTGAAACAGAAAAAGGCTGTCAGGTGGTAGCTTTTCTATTTTAAAGAAATATTTTCATAGGGGGAAAATATTTTTCAGCCAAAAAGACAAGGAAAACAGAAAAAGACATTCTAAAGTTTTCATTTTCCTCATCTCATGTTTGGATAATATTCCATTAAAATTCTAGAAGCAAATAATACAGTGTGCATATATACAGATTTTATAAATTTTTAAGAATAGAGAAGATGTCAGGTATAACTTTGATTCAGATAACCTTTACCATTGTGAAACTGGTCAAACTTCTGTAGTTCATGCTAAGGTATCTATTAAAAATATGGAGGAAAAAAAAAAAAGACTTCAGAATTTGCTTAATCCAGTGCTTCCCAAGTGCTGTCCAAAAGTGTTATAGGAAGCCCATAAAATGATTAAAGCCAAAGTCCACAACCAAACCCACACATCTATACTTCCACATGTGCAACTAACTAACCAACTACAACTAGGGGAATCAAACTAGCTAACAAATATTCAAAGTATGCCTAAGTTTTAGATGGTTCTGTGTGAAGGCTGGTTCTGTTTATGAGGAATACAGTGGGTTTGGAAACCATTATATTAATACTACACCACACGGTAATGTGGTATACTGTTATAAAAAAAAAAAAAAGAAAAACAGTTATAGAATTTAAAAGTGTAGAACAAATACTGCTTTAATTCACTCTCCTGACCCTAATACTCCTTCATCTAACCTAGGGAATATAGCATCCAGGTCCAAGTTCTGTTGTTTTCAGTCCTTTGCCCTCTTGAATAATGAGGTTATAATGTTTTCTGTCAGCAGTATAGTGGATTTATACAGAAAAGTACTTTAGAAATTCTTGAGTAAAAATTTAAAAAAAAACAACAGAGGATCAGGGACCACAAGGGCATTTAAACAGAATTTAATAGCTAGACTCATTCTGTTCTGTTTCAGTAGCTTAATTTCATACGTATAGTTCTACAGCAAACTATTTGGGTGCAGTTTAGAAATGAACTTGAGTTACTCCTTTTCAACTGAAATGTCTCCCAACTACAGGGGCAGTCGACTGAAACGTCGCTTTTGATATTATTCCTCTGAGTCTGTAACAGTGTGAGTTCTGTCATTGAAGAACAACAACTACAAAAATCCAAACCTAAATGCATCTCTAGTTTATTGCCTCCTACTTCTGACATTCGAGTTCACCCTTCAAAAAACAGGTGAGATCTGTTGGAGAAAGAATGCTTTGTCTTTTTTTAATCTTTGTGATTGTCTGTGCATAAAAATGGTTTTCCTTGGGGTAAATACAGCAATTATTTTTCTCACAATAAGAGACCAAATTGAAAAAATAATTTATTTGGAAGATTGAGGGGTGTTTTTTTCTGGTTGCAGACTGGCGTCAGGTCTTAATCTCTACCTAAGTCTATGGTGATTCTTGTTGGTGCCTGTGATAGTACAATTTGCATACTCTGCAGCTTTGTGTACCCCTGTTCTTTGGTGGCCAGAGACTTCTTTTATTATAAGTAAAATGTAATATTTCTAATGGAATGAATTGGTTGGGTTGAATATATCAAGACGTGAGTGGTTGGTTGGTTTAGTTCAAGTTGTTCAGTGGCTATGTGTTTACTGCATTTCCGATAGGACCACCCACTGAAACCTTTGATTTAGAAAGTGTTATCTGAGTATATCAAGATAAAAATAGGTTTCCGTAAAATAAATATCCTTTCTTTTTTTCTCATAAAAGTATACTGCTTTTCTCTTTACTGTGTCTGCATAATTCATCTTTGCTTGCTATTTCTGTATGAACTTTGGCTCAATCCAGTTTGGAAAGACTTCCAAAGTAGGGAATTTCTGTGGGCTTCTTGTTGGTTTTTTATTTTTTTAACCAAGTTACGTGGGAGTGTTGATCTGCTTGAA
Source organism: Bucorvus abyssinicus (assembly GCA_009769605.1). Classification (NCBI taxonomy): domain Eukaryota; kingdom Metazoa; phylum Chordata; class Aves; order Bucerotiformes; family Bucorvidae; genus Bucorvus; species Bucorvus abyssinicus. The sequence goes on along the minus strand of CM020027.1, from coordinate 38,483,276 downwards.
GGTAGGGATCTGGACAGGCTGGATTGATGGATTGATGTTCAACGAGGCCAAGTGCCAGGTCCTGCACTTGGGTCACAACGACCTCTGCAATGTTACAAGCTTGGGGAAGAGTGACTGAAAACTGGCTGGTGGGAAAGGACCTGGGAGTGTTGGTCAACAGCTGGCTGAATACGAGCCAGCAGTGTGCCCAGGCGGCCAAGAAGGCCAAAGGCATCCAGGCTTGTGTCAGAAATAATGTGACCAGCAGGAGCAGGGAAGTGATTGTCCCCCTGTACTTGGCACTGGTAAGGCCACACCTTGAGTACTGTGTTCACTTTTGGGCCCATCACTCCAAGAAGGACGTTGAGGTGCTGGAGCATGTCCAGAGAAGGGCAATGAAGGTGGTGAAGGGTTTAAAGAACAAGTCCTATGAGGAGTGTCTGAGGGAACTGGGGTTGTCTAGTCTGGAAAAAGGAGATTTAGGGGTGACCTCATCGCTGTCTACAACTACCTGAAAGGAGGTGGTAATGAGGTGGAGGTCAGTCTCTTCTCCCAAGTAACAAAGGATAGGATGAGAGGACATGGCCTCAAGTGGGACTAGGGGAGATTTAGGATGGACATGAGGAAAAATTGCTTTACAAAGAGGGTTGTGAAGCATTGGGACAGGCTGCCTAGGGAAATGGTGAGGTCCCCATCCCTGGAGGTATTTAAATTCATATAGATGTGTGCTGACGGACATGGCTTAGTGGTGACCCGGCAGTGCAAGGTCAGCGGTTGAACTCGATGATCTTAAAGGTCTCTTCCAAACACAACAAATTTGTGATTCTGTGATTCTCTGAACAACAAACAGAATCTGTGGGAACTGCAACAAGAAACGGTATTGTCTCTACCTTCCTGATCCTCATGAGAGTGGTCCCAATGGAAAACAGAGGCATGATCCTTGGTCCTGCATGGTGGGCAGTGCAAGATGGGGGGCTTTAAGATTTTTTTTCTGTATTCACTTGGGATCTGTGGCTCCCTTTCCTTCATCGCCCTTCTCCACTCATTCCCTGACTTCACACACAGCCTTCTTTGCTCAGGCATCTGGCAGCTTTGTCCTGCCGAACACAGCAGGGGCCAAAAGAGAGCAGGCAAACTCCACTCCCTTATTGCAAACACTGTGTCCTGGTTTCAGCTGGTGTAGAGTTAATTTTCCTCCTAGTAGCTGTACAGTGCTGTGTTTTGGATTTAGGATGAGAATAATGTTGATAACACACTGCTGTGTTAGTTGTTGCTAAGCAGTGTTTATACCAAGCCCAGGAGTGTTTTTGGTTTCCCATGCTGTGCCAGTGAGGAGCTGCACAAGAGGCTGGGAGGGAGCATGACCGGGACAGCTGACCCCAACTAGCCAAAGGGATATTCCATACCATAGGACGTCATGCTCTGTATGTAAAGTAGGTCAAGTTGGGCAAGGAGGATGATTGCTGCTCAGGGACTGGCTGGACATTGGTCAGCAGGTGATGAGCAATTGCATTGTGCATCACTTGTCTTTCTGGGGTTTCTTTCTCTTTTTTGTCATATTCCTTTATTATTATTAATAATTATTATTTCGTTTCACTTATTAAACTGTTCTTCTCTTAACCCATGATTTTTACTTTTTTCCCGATTCTCCTCCCCATCCCACTGGGAGCGGGGGAGGAATGAGCGAACAGCTGCCTGGTGCTTAGTTACCGGCCAGGGTTAAACCACGACACTCTACTAGTGTCTCCATGCCAGGTAGTCTCACTGCTTTCATAGCAATATGCATACATTATGGACAATGTACACAGCTTTTGAAACAGGAACAGGAACTGAAACAAGCACATGAAGAAATCAGTTTCAAAGAGACAGCAAGGCTGTCCATATGGACAAGATTTTTCCCAACACAAAGTTCGGGATTTAGGATGCCACAGTAGCCCTGGAACCCAACAAATATGATGCTGTTTGGTGCTGCACGTATTTAGGATGTCAAAACAGCGTGGTAGCAGCACTGGTGCTACCAACTTGCTAGCAGATATTGGCAAACAGTTAAAGCTGCTCCACTCGAACTAAACAGTAAATAAATTTATTTTGGCATTCCTTGCCAATGTTTTGATTTTCTTTGCACATTTTATTAATGCATCTGTACTACAGAACTGCATGGGGTGTTTAAACTTTAAAATGTACTATGCTAATCTTTCAAAAATATTTCATTTAGTTGCATGCTGCAAATTAATAATTTCATACAGTTCAAAGTAATGCAATGAAATGGTCTTTCAGCACACGATGTAGTATTAGTAGTAGGAGTATCCTTAATGGCATATGCATTAAATTTATAGGATTACAGTATTTGCTTTGAAAATTTAGTCTCTATGTCTGTTTGTCAGCCTTTCAACAAGAACAATGTAATTTCTACAGACAATTGCTCTTTGTCTTGGTTTAGAAAGAAAAGAGAAATTCAGATTTACATTTCCAGAAGTATTTCACTGAGGCTTTCTCGCTATTTCATTTAGGAACTGGAGCATCAGTTGGGAAGTATCCATTCTGTGTGCCATTATAAAATCTTCTTTATCCTAACATTTTACCATACATTTAATTACCATTTCATTTAAAGTAATTCCTTTCAGAAAAGGGCTATAAAATTTAACAGGCAATGATAACTTTCTTAGTTTCAGTTAACCAAGACATGAAAATTGAATTTATTTCCTGTTATACAATTAATTGTCCTTGAAACCAGGGGAAGAAAGGCAAGACACAGGGAACAAGATTTTAAGGTAGTATGACTTCATTGTATTTCATATCTGGGAAATACCAGGCAGTAAACCAGTCAGTATAGGTCATTCCTCCTTTATAGCTTTAGCGAAGGCAGGTCTTTGCTACCAGCTTGCCTCATTTGTCCTCCATCTCACTGGATACAAAAGTTGTATCTCAGCACCTATTTCTTTCACATCGAATAAGGTTGAAAGGGAAAGGAACAAATTATGGCATTTTGCTAAGTACTAACAATTTCTCCCACTTTTGGAGATACTTTTTCTGGCTCTTAAGAATAATGTTTTTCTGTTATCTTAAAATAATTATTTATATGACTCACAACTGAGTTATTGGTCATTGTAGTTCCACACTCTGTTCCAAAACACTTGAAGTAGTCAAGACACTTCAGACCAGCTTGACCAAACAGGAATGTCATGACTCAGCTCCAATGCAAAAAATATTCTATAGGTGATGGGAGCAGAGATAGGCTGGAAAGGGGGAATTTAAAAGCATTGCCCAAGTCATGCAAGGATTGCGTCAGGAAAACCAAAGCTCAGCTGGACTTGAGACTTGCAAGGGACACTGAGGGCAACAAGAAAACCTTTTATGACCGCATTAGTTCAAAAGTCTGAGTAAGGAAAATTGAGGCCCCTTGCTCAGGGAGGACAGTGATTTAGTGGCAGTGGGCACAGACAAGGCTGAGGTACTCAGTGACTTCCTTCCTGAGCTTTTGCTGACAAGGTCTGACAGGCATCTGTGTTTAGAGGCAGGATTCAAGGAGGAGAATGACCAGCCATGGATGAGACTTGAATCAGAGATTACTGGAGAGATTTCAGTCCATGCAAGACCCCCATGGCTGACTCTGAGAAAGATGGCCAATGTCCTTTACAAGGTCTTTCTCTCTCATCTTTGAAAGGTTGTGGATATTGGAGAGGCAACTGACAACGGGAGAAAGGCAAATGCTTCACCCATCTTCAAAAAAGGACAACAGGATGATCCAGGAAACAAGAGGCTTATCAGTCTCATTTTAGTCCCTGGGAAAATTGTGCAGAGCATATGATTTGGATATCCTTCAGGCGTCATTCTTTCCTTCAGCAAGTAACAAAATATCTTAGGGGTGTTGTTTTTAATGAACAATTTCAGTAGCAGAAAAAATTTATTTGGCTTCCACATAAATAACTGATATCTTTCCCATAGCTGTCATTAGCACACTAAAAGGGAGACCCAAAGTAAAATTACTTAGTCATATTACACATAAACCCAAAAGATACTGCTGCTTTCTTGATGCCACAAGTATCCTACTAGTCACCTGCTTCATTAAAGAGCAGCAGATGAATTCACACCACAGTGTTCCTTTGCTCTTAAAGTAATCACAGAAACTTTTCAAGGAATTTTTCACTTCAAATATTTCTAATAAAACTAGTTCAAAACAACATTACTCAGATACAAAGGTACAGGCAGGTTATTTTTTGTTAGTTTTTTAACTCAAATGTAATACAAAAACTTTGAGATTATGCAAACAAATTCTATGATTGATTTCTTTGCTTTCTTAAAATGAATAAAACATAATTTTGTTTTCCTTTCAACTTACCCTGAATTTAGTACATAATAAATAGGAAATATAAAGTCTGAAAGTCTGATTTAGTCAATTGGGTTTTCTCCAACTAAAGATTTTTTTTGCTTGGATGTTTGTTTTTATTCACTGTGTAAAGAATGGAATTTCGAACACCAGTATTAATTTTGTATAAGAAGTTTTGATTCTAATTTTTGGTAAAACTTTGGACTTTTGTTTTTAAATGCATGTCAGAGTTTAAGTTTAATCCTCCCTAACTTTTTTAAACATTTGTTTTTCTAAACACAAGACAGGAAGTGCTTACTTTAAAGAAAGTTGAAAAATTATGAGAAATACTTGAATGACTTCACCAAAGTTACTGACTTCTGCCCTAATGTTGACACGTGAGAAAATATATTGGTGGACAACAGAACAGACAATGGTTAGTGAAGACACTCCTATAGCTATCACACTTGCAGCTCAGAAATAACACTATTTTGCCTATGTATTCCTGCTTGCTTCATTACTGGCAGTGAACAGTTGCCACATTCTCCGTAGAACGGCTTTCGCATGGACAGAACAGTCAAGCTGTAACAACCGATAAATAACTGCAGAGATTAAACGAAGCTGCAAGCAGTATAAGCCCATTAAACAAGTCCATAGCACCAATATAATAAGATTTTGTGTAACAGTTATAGGTCAGAGAATGACAGTCATGAGAATAATTTTAAAAACATAAGAGTTGCTGTAATAGGATTTTTGGATGGGGGAAAATAATTTGGTGTTTTATAAGGCATAAGTAACAGGATTTTAACACAGATTTACTAGTACTTGATGTATCCCCTATATTTTCCAAATTAATTGAATTGATAATGTCAGATTATAGCTATGAATTCAGTCTAAAAGTGTTACAAGAACAGACAGAGAGCTATGAAATTATTACGGTATTGACTGGAGAGTTTTACACTATGCCAGATTTTTAACAACGGGCTGAGTCCCCAGGAGTTAAGATATCTGTAATTCATCAGTGACAACACTAAATGGGTAGATAGGTACCAGCTGCATTCTGATCAGAGAGAAAAAGCTGCTTCACTAGGAGAGCTGTGGTAAGCAACTCGCTCTTCAGATTTAAGAGCTGTGACAAAGAAAAGCTCTCCAAGCGTGAGAGCTCACTGCTATTAACCTGGTAGGTCTGGAACAAGGAGTAATTCAAGTTAGCCACCTATAAAAAATGTCAAGCTTCTCCAGTCAGGGGAGGCAAATCAATTGGAGTGATAATACAGAGAGCGTGTTTTGAATGATGTTACGCTATTTCATCACGTCTGTGACTGTATGAGTCAAGTGGAAAAGAAAATGAGTGAAGGCTGAGTAGATCTGAGAAGCATGAAGTAAATCTCTAAAGAGCACATCTAAATTGCTACCTTCCCACAGGCATCAAAAAGGCTGAGAGATGAGTGAAAATTCATTCAAAATGGAAATGTCTGACATTTTTCTGCCTGTGAGTTTTTTTATTAATGATAGTATGAGCATTCATCAAAGTGTAAAAGGCAGGGAAGGAATAATGCTTGGAATGGTAGAATTTCAGTGCTCTTATCTAATTGTTTCTCTGTTATTTTCAACCAAAAGTAAGTTTGAGTAAGACAAGTAGATTGCAAGAAATTTTCCTCTGTTTTCTTCCCCGCTGTGGCCCCAAACAGTATGGAGCACCTTTCGGGATAGGGTGCATATCCTTCAAGAAAATATATCTTTCTTCTTAGGAGGGTCAATCTCCACAGCTCATTTGAATTAAAAATAAATAAATAATTACAAAAAAGTTTTGCACAGAAAGAAATATTTTTATTTCATTTTTTGTGGAAATTAGAGGCTCTGTGTAAAAGGACCGTCTTATAGAAGATTGTCATTCTGAAGGAGCAGAGTCTCTGCTGTGGGATTCCTCTGTAATATAAGGCAACTTATGTAAAATGTTTTCACAGGTGGCCACTATTTAATTTGAGGTTCCTAGGGTATAACTTACAGAAATGCAGTGTGCTCTTATCTTTGAGGTTGGTCACTGAAAACTCTGCTCTGAACACAAAGCACTGAATAATGATATTATGGACTTTCTGTGTTCAAAATCATCAGAAATTTTGAAAAATTTAAGCTTTAAACTCTCTTTGATTTAATTCCTCTGACACAGAAAATGGGTATAATAATTCTGCACCTTACATGGATCTTCTGAAGATCAGTTATGGAAAGGAATAAGAATAATGAAATTGAAGCACCTGAGGAAGAATCAGTAAAAAAAACCCAAAACAAACACCAGAAAAAAATAAACTGTGCTGCAACCAGTTGAGTACTGCATACAGTTCTGGGACCCCCAGCACAACTAACATATGGACTTGTTTGAGCAGATCCAGAGGAGGGTCATGAAAATGATCAGAGAGCTGGAGCACCTCTGAGAAGTGGACAGGCTGAGAGAGTTGTGGTTGTTCAGCCTGGAGAACGGAAGGCTCTGGGAAGACCTAACTGAAGCGTTTCAATATTTAAGAAATATTTAATATTTAATATATAAGAAAGATGGAGAAAGACTTTTTACCAAGGTCTGTAGTGACAGGACAATGGGTAATGGTTTTAAACTAAAAAGGGTAAGATTTACATTGCAGATAAGGAAGAAATTGTTTATGATGAGAGTAGTAATACACAGGAACAGGTTGCCCAGAGAAGCTGTGGATGCCCCTTCACTGGAATTGTTCAAGGTCAGGTTGGATGTGATTTTGAGCAACCTCATCTAGTGGCAAATGTCTATGAAGTTGGACTAGATGATCTTTGAAGTCCCTTACAACCCAAACCATTCTGTGATTCTGTGATTCTATGAAAACCCGTGAAGCTATGAAAACTGGAAATGTGATAAGGAGACAGATCTACAGTCTACAAATATATTATATTTAGAAGTGAACATCCCACCTCATGCACAAAAATAATGTTATATGGAAATTTAATACGAACTATATTCCCAAATATAACATCAGAAACACGACAGTGTAGATATGTGATACTTTAATCTGTTTTATCTGTTTATATATATAGACACATACGTGTGTCTATATACATATATATGAATTCATGAGCAAAAATGTATAAGCTCAATAGTATAGCTTGTACCATAGTGATGATATGGCCCAGATATCTATGTGAACATCAAGAAATCAGAGAAATGCAATGGTAAAGTAAGTGAAATGAGAACAAGCGAATGGACCATACTGAGGAAAAGTAAAGCTAAAGTAACCTTGTGAGTCTACAAAACCTTAAAAAGCAGTTATAGACTGAAGCCATACTAAGGAACATACAGGTTGAATGACTCTGTGACTATTAGGACACTTAAGTAATGGAACAAGCTGCCATGGGAGATTGTGAAATCATCTTTGTAGGGGATAATAAAAGCTAAACAGCTTCCACATAGACCAAATATTGCCGAGAGGGGCAACATGATTTTCCCAGATAAAAGATGAGACAGTGACCACTCAAAGATTTACAATACAAAATTATTCTGTGTGCTCTACATTACTCTCTTCCTCACTTTCAAAACCAACAACCACACAAATGAGTCATTTCATTCCCAACTTGACTCACACTTTAAAGGAGGCTATCCTTTCCAGAAGCTTCTGTTATTACTAACCCAGAATTTGGAGTATCTAATTTGAGGCATATAAGACCAGCCGGCAAACCCAGATGCAAAATGTGGACCTTTTTTCATGAAAACAGATTGACCACAGTTTTACACTAGAAATTTAGAAGTAAAAACACAGAGACAATTTGAATATATGGTCATTTCTATTAGATAGGTAGTTCTACTATGTGTATTTAAAAATATTTTTTAGTTAAGAACCAAAACAAAACCTTTGCTCATGTTATTCTTAAAAGTGTTCTATAATACAAAATAGAACCAGAATTGTTTTTTATCATTAATGCTTTTTTTCTCAGTCAGTATTCCGTAAGAATACAGAAGAAATGGACTAGTCACCTTCCCTTGTGTATTATAGAGAGCTTTGTGTTAGCTTTAATTTCACAACTTCTGTGTTATTAAACATAGCGATATTTGAACAACAATTTCCTCTAAGACTTTAATTTCTCTGTTTTCCTTCCCCACTATCACAAAATCTCCGAAATTCTGTGTAAGTCATGTTTTCTAAAAAATGTTGCTTACAAGTAAACGCTATTGTCCCTTCCCCTCCAGAAACAGCAAGGTAGAGAGTGGCCATGAAACTAATTTTTTTGGAGGAGGTGTTTGTTTGTTTTGTTTTTATCTGTTTTTGTCAAATTTATCATTTCTTGGTAGGTGTAACTCCTTAGTGGTAGATGGAGATTTTAGAGCGCGTTTGATATTCCTTCCTCTGAGATAAGATGGATGGTTAAACAGACAATACAATCTGTGCAATCTGATTCATAATGCCGTGGCTTTGGTGACTTTCCTCTACTTCCCAGGAACCTTGCCAGCTTCTTCCACTGAAAATAAGAAAGAGAGTAAAGTGGTTAGTCTTCACCCAATCACTGAAAGATGTTTAATATTGAGATAATAACTTTTTATTTTATTAGATTACATCAAAACGATTTCTGAAGCATCCCAAGGAGCTCGTATAAATTAGGTCAGCAGATTTTAGGTGTCTAATCTGCTTAGATGCACATCTGCACAATACTTTGGAGGACTATCTTTGTTTTCAGGCATTTTAAATCTGATGTGTAAAGCAGAACACAATTCACATCAATGTCTTCAGAAACAGCTAATGAGCAGAATAATAATTTTGTGAGTTTATATGCTCTGATAATGTTGTCTTGAGATAGCAAAAGGATGGCAAAATAATATGTGAAATTGCAGGGGGATAATGAAAGGGTAAACAAGGAGATCTAGGCTCCTTAGACAAAAGGCTTGGGTATCACTATGTGGGATACTTTTCAACTGAGAAGCATGACAGTAAAACATCCTGTCTCATTTCTTTTAGCACATGAGAAACACATAAACAGAAAACAAGCTTTAAGATCCCCTCGTCTCTTCTAAGCTCTCCCCTCATTAAAAGCCCACCAGGAGTTTTGATCTGTTGACACAGTATGAATAGAAGCTGTAAAGATCACAGCTATTTCTGTCATTTATTTTACCAGTAACAAAAGGAGTTAGGTATAAAGAACACAGGTACGAAGAACAGATGGATTACTCAGGGGTAATAAATTAACATGCATCTTATGAGTGGCAATGATAAGGTATTCCACCCTGGAAAGATAAACATTCTTATTTTCATTTTTCTTAGCCTGAAATCAACACTGAAGCTGCCAATTTAAAGGTTAAGTTGGTGGTTTTCACCTTTAAAAATTGTTCATTTCAGTAGTTCAAACCCCCACAAGATACACGTTCATCCAACTCAAACTTGCCATGAAAGGTCAACACATTTTTAACTTCTCATTTAAACAAACAAACAAAAAAAGGTGTGTTTTTGGTTCACAAAACAAAGCTACATAAATTTGTAGAAGCCAGAGCTTTATGAACAAAATTTCATTCTTAGATAAATGGTTCCTTCTTTCCAATTTTCGGGGAGTGATACTCCCCAAAGAGAGGGACAGCCTGCTCTTCTTGCTCTTTACTCCGAGTAAGATCTGTTCAAATACATATTAAATTAATACAATACAAATACATATTAAATTAATGGAAGATATATTAGTTATTAGTAGTGTCCAAATGTCTCATGGTGAAATCTGAGACAACATAGAATTTATGTGACTTCACTATAAGCTTCTTCAGGTTTACTAAAAGGGCTGCAGTTCAGTGGAGCAGAGCACAGTTCTGCCTGGATCTGCTGATTTATAAGTTTAGTGTTGGGTTCTTACAATTTCTTTGTGAATCAAACACACTGAAGTGCCAATGACTTTAAACCTCAGAATAATTTTTCTAACCACCATCTCCATCATCACTGAAAATAAATTATTAATAAGTCTTGTAGCCTGAGATCTGATAAATCAGATGATCAGACTGTAATGGCCTTTATGGCCTTGGAGACAAAATGGCTTTTTCCTTTCAGATCCCTGAAACTAGTGTGTTCCAGTAGAACCTGGCTGAAGAGTTTCAGTTTCACCTTTGCAAAAGAAAAGGCAGGATTTTCACTTATGAATGATCCATTTTGTTCAGATCATAAAAGATAAGCAAGTAAAAGAGGTGCATATAGATGTATGGGCTTTGTTCTGCTGAGATTTTCTGTGAGTGAAGTTTTGACTTTGAAAAAATCAAGGGCAATCCTTTTGCCTTCTGCATAGTTAGCTCATCAAAACTATCACCATTCAGATGAAGAGCCTGGATAAATGATACTGCCTATCTCAAGCACCTTTTCTTTTTTTTCTTCTCTCCAGGACAACATTGTTGTTGAAAGTTCTGTATAGTATCTAGCAATTTCCTCTGGAACTTGGTCTCCATATCATAATTTCACATGATAATTTTCAACAACTAGCTAATTAATGGTGTTAAACAGCCCTTTAATGAGAGGAACTATGAAGGAGGTTTTTCAAGATAAAGCTGTGTTGAGAATTTTTTAATCACTTTTTAACAACTTTATAAGTCTTTCTGATTGTTTTTTATTCACTTCTCCAGTGACTTCTGGAGAAGTCCACTGGCTACTTCAGGGAAATGAATTTTCTTTGACATCTTTCCTTTTTCTTTTCTTTTTCTTTTTTTTTCTTTTCTTTCTCTTTTCTTTCTTTTTTCTTTCCTTTTTCCTTTCCTTTCCTTTCTTTCTTTCTTTTTCCTTTCCTTTCCTTGCCTTGCCTTTCCTTGCCTTGCCTTGTCTTTCCTTGCCTTCCCTTGCATTGCCTTGCCTTGCTTTTGCTTTTGCCTTGCCTTACCTTGCCTTGACTTGCTTTTTCTTTGCCTTGCCTTTGCCTTGCCTCTGCCTTGACTTGCCTTGCCTTGCCTTTGCCTTGCTTAGCCTTGCCTTCCCTTCCCTTTGCGTTGTCTTTCCCTTGCCTTGCCTTGCCTTGCCCTTGCCTTGCCTTGCCTTTGTCATGCCTTTGCCTTGCCTTTTCCTTGCCTTGTCTTTGCCGTGCCTTGCCTTGCCTTGCCTTGCCTTTACCTTGCCATGCCATGACTTTTCCTTGCCTTTGCCTTGCCTTTGCCTTGCCTTGCCTTTGCCTTGCTTTGCTTTTGCCTTGCCTTGCCTTGCCTTGCCTTGCCTTACCTTTCCTTTCCTTGCCTTGCCTTGCCTTGTCTTTGCTTTTGCCTTGCCTTGTCTTGCCTTTTCTTTGCCTTCCCTTGCCTTGCCTCGGCTTGCCTTGCCTTTTCCTTACCTTGCCTTGCCTTTGCTTTGCCTTGCCTTTACTTGTCTTTGTCTTGCCTTGCCTTGACTTTGCCTTGCCTTGCCTTTTCCTTTGCCTTGCCTTGCCTTTGCCTTACCTTTGCCGTGCCTTGCTTTAGCTTTACCTTGCCTTTCACTTGCCTTGGCTTTCCCTTTGCATTGCCTTGCCTTTGCCTTGCCTTTGCCATGACTTGCCTTTGCCTTGCCTTGCCTTTCCCTTGCCTTGCCTTTCCCTTGCCTTACCTTCTCTTGCCTTGCCTTGCCTTTGCCTTACCTTTGCCTTGCATTGCCTTGCCTTGCCTTGCCTTGCATTTGCCTTTGCCTTGTCTTGCCTTTGGCTTTGCCTTGCCTTTGCCTTGCCTTGACTTGCCTTTGCCTTGCCTTTACATTCCCTTGCCTAGCCTTGCCTTTGCCTTTCCTTGTCTTTGCCCTTGTCTTGCCTTGCCTTTGCCTTCCCTTGCCTTTGCCTTGGCTTTGCCTTGCCTTGCCTTGCCTTGCCTTACCTGGCCTGGCCTTTGCCTTTTCCTTTTCCTTGCCTTTTCCTTGCCTTTCCTTGCCTTGCCTCTTCCCTTTTCATTCCTCTACCCTTTTCTTTCCTCTTCTCTGTTCTTTCCTCTTTTCTTTTCTTTTCTTTTCCTTTCTTTTCTTTTCTTTTCTTTTCTTTTCTTTTCTTTTCTTTTCTTTTCTTTTCTTTTCTTTTCTTTTCTTTTCTTTCTTTTCTTTTCTTTTCTTTTCTTTCTTTTCTTTCTTTTCTTTTCTTTTCTTTTCTTTTCTTTTCTTTTCTTTTCTTTTCTTCTCTTTTCTTTTCTTCTCTTTTCTTTTTCTTTTTTATTATTTCAAACTAAATTAATGAATCAAAAAAATGAACCTAAGCCTAATACTGGCCACCCTCCCCAAAACTGCCTCGAAAATATTAAAATTTCCAATGGAAAAAAAAAATTCAAATGAGTATATAGATTAATAGATAGATATATAACTCACCTGGACATATTTTCAATTGATATATTTTTATTGTGTCCCTGTGAAAACCTGATCCATTTAAAATAAAATTGTGTCTATAATCAAGATTAAGGTATTCTTATTCCTCTTTAAGTAATAGCAGTCTGAAAATAAGGTGCTAAATCCAGCTGTGTGAAATGGTGGGATTTTTAATGTCTGTGTTCTAGATGTTGTACTATCATGAATAAACAATAATTACAACTATTCAGCTGAATTGCTGAATATGAGCAAATAACTACATTCCTAACAACAGTATTGAAAGGCTGCTCTTTTTTTATGTTGTTCTATATGACTGCTCTAAATTGGCTTGGGGCTACACATTTTCCACAGCTCCGAGAATTAGCTAGATACAGGATAACAGCCTTCGGGGAGCCAAAATTAATTACAAGTTTCTGAATTTCTGAGGCTGATTTTAATAACTACTATTAGTGACATTCGTACCAAAGAAAAGAGAGAAAAATCACTGGATCATTATAAGCTGTGATACATGAACCTAACGTAGAATTTTGTTTGAGAATGGTCATATTGAAGACAGATTTTTTTTGAACAAATATATTTTCATAACCTTCACCTGCAGGGTTTATGGCTTTGCTGATGAAAGTCTATTTTAAGGAGTAATAAAGAGGTCTAAGGTATTATAGTTAATATTTTGTAGCCTTGTTACTGAAACTGACTAGCTGCAAGGGCTGGTTTCTTTTTCTTTCTTTCTTTTTTGTTCTTAAATGGAAGACTGGACGTGACAGTTTACAAACTGAAGGGACCAGATGGATAGAGATGGCGACATGAGCTCAAATGAAACTGAAACCTTCAACTACATGCACGATGACTTGTCAGATATTCCATGCCATGGAAATGTCTCAGTAAAAAAAGCATGCTTGTGTGTAGAACATGAGAAATGCGTTGAATCTGGATTTCTCTAAAATCAGTGCTAACAGGAGTAAAAGTCATGCTGCAGCAAAGAAACAATAGTGACTGATCTATGCTTCAATAAAATAAAAATACAGAATTACAATTAATCTTCAGAGCAAGGTGCTTCCTTCAACTCTTATATTGCTTAGCTACTCAAAACAAATTAAATAGGAATATTGCTAGCACAAAAAACTGTTTCCACCACATTGTAAATGACCCAACTGGAAACATTTTAATGTGGAAAAACAATCCAAAATAAAACAAACGAGAAACAAATTTTAAGAAAATTGAATGTAGGAAAGTAAGATAGGAGTATGAAGATCTCTTTAAGTTATTGATATTAAAGAAGAAAAAACCAGACTGTTTACTATTATATGTCCTTACACTGTGCTGGTGATTCAGCTGCATATCATCTCCAAGAGTCTACTTCTGTGTAATATAAAATTATGACAAATTGAGACAATTTTCTACTCAATTTGTAACTGTGCATATTTCGTCTTACAGGAACAAGAAATAAAGTATAAACTAATAACTTAAACTATTGCATTTCTACTGGAGAGTAAGAATTGATGCATTAAATTATTATTTTTTTATTAGTTCATATTCAGAGGAACTGAAAAACTGTCTCAAAAGATATTGTAAGAACTTCGTGTTTGCATGGCAAAGTTTGGGTGATGGGGGACTACAGGGGTGGCTTCTGTGAGAAGATGCCAGAAGCTTCCCCTACGTCTGATAGAGCCAATGCCGGCCAGCTCCAAGGTAGACCCACCTCTGGTCAAATCTGAGACCACCAGCATTGTTGGTAGCACTTCTGTGATAACATTTTTAAGATGGGGAAAAAGTTGCTGTGCAACATAGCAACTGCAGCTGAAGAAAGGAGTAAGAATATGTGAGAGAAACAACTCTATAGACACCAAGGTCAGTGAAGATGGAGGGGAAGGAGTCGTTCTAGGCACAGATTCCCCTGCAACTGATTGTAAAGACCATGGTGAGTCTGATTGTCCCTCTGCAGCCCATGGATGTTAATGGTGGAGCAGATCTCCACCTGCAACCCATGAAAGATCCCATGCCAGACATATAGATGTGCCTGAAGGAGACTGAGACCCTGTGGAGAACCTGCTCTGCAGCAGGTCTTCTGGCAGGACCTGTGGCCCTGCAGGGATCCACAATGGAGCAGTCTCTTCCTGAAAGGCTGAGCCCCATGGAAAGGAGACAGGTTGGAGCAGTTCATGAAGAATTGCAACCTATGAAAAAGACCTATGTTGGATTAGTTCATGGAGGACTGTCTCCCATGGGAAGGAGCCACACTGGAGAAGTTTGTGAAGGGCTGTCTCCTGTGGGTGGTACCCCATGCTGGAACAGGGGAGGATTACGAGGAGAAAAAAGTGGCCAAGACAACATGTGATTAACGGACAACAACCTCCATTCCTTATCCCCCTGTGCCTTAAGGAGGGAGGAGGTAGAGAAAACTGGGAGTGAAACTGAGCCTGGGAAGAGAGGAGGGAGGTGGAAGTTGTTTTAAGATTTGGTTTTGTTTGTCATTATCCTACTCTGACTTTCGATTGGCAATATATTACATTAATTTCCCCAAGTTGAGACTGTTTTGCCTGTGACAGTAATTGGTGAGTGATCTCCCTGTCCTCATCTTGACCCAAGCACCTTTGATCATATTTTCTCTCCTCTGCTTTGTTAAGGAGAGGGGGGATAGAGAGGCTTTGATGGGCACCTGGCACTGAGCCAAGGTCAACCCACCACAGAGTCTTGGGGCTTTCAATAAGAAGACAAAGAATGTGCTTAACCTCTGACATTTAAGTTTGAAAATAGTTAAAGACACGATATGTGACTTTCTGACCATTCTTATACATAAATACAGAAGGGTATGTTCTACCTACTTATTGTATAACTTGCATTGCACATATTTACAATTGACATTTTCCTGACAATCACCTCAATAGCGCAGAAATGTAAGGTTTGTATGAAAATAACATGCAGGCGATAGCATATTGGTCCTTATCATGGTTTAACCCCAGCTGGCAACCAAGCACCACATAAGAGATAAAAATCATCTACTGCAATCTAGAGATAGAGACAGTCACAGACTAGCAGAGAAGTGAAATCTTCATCCAAGACCTCACTACTTATTTTAGTCTTGACATTCCAAAACCCAATGTCTGAATTAAACCAACACCCACAAGAAAAAATTTACCAAAGGTACATGTGCCAACACATTGTGATAATTGGAGTCACCAAATGCATCTTCAGATTAATTTTACAAAGAATTTGAAACCGCTATAAGAAGATAAGGACACACAGAATACCACTAGAGCATTTTTACTCTCTCCTTACTAAGAGAATTGCAATTTTCTAAAAATCTGTTGGTGTGAAGATTTTGTTTTTAAAAAATCTAGATTTGAACAAAAAAGAATCAAGGTATTGAGATTTCAGAAGATACACAGTTTCTTATTTTTTCTTTCTTTTGAGAGAGAATGTTTAGCTCCTGAGGGAAAAGCTGGCAACAATGAAATCAAAAGAGGGAAAGCTTTGGAGGTTAGATCACCTCCTCTCCCCAGATGTACACTAAAAACGTCTGATAACTCCAGGAGTTGTGTGGTTTTGTGTGTATATATACGAACGTTTTATGTGTCTCACAGAAAAAGATGAGCTTTGTAGTTGTTGCAAAAGCAGATTCATCAAAATGTTGTTCCCCATTTGTCCAAATTTTTTTTTTTTCATGGTACACCTATGAATACTCTGATACATGAAGCTTGGACAACTGAGATAATTATGGTAGGCAAAAGATGTCAGTCTCCAGAACCATCAGTAGAGAACATCAAACTGAAGTTAAAAACAATTTTGATATCTTTGCTGCTGCTTTTTTTTTTGTTGTTCTTAAAAGTGAGGTGTTCAGACAATGAGAGAGCAGTCAAAATCCTTCCCTGCACACCATCATCAGGGACAATAAGGACACTAAACACCAGGACTGAGGTACTTTACCAGACCTGTAACCTGTACGGCTCTTGCATGCAAAAGGAAAAGTAAAAGGAAAAGGAGGAAGGAAAATAAGAAAGAAATTATAGAGTCAACTTTGGTTTATACAGTAATTTCCATATAAAAAAACTATAGGAAGCATTTCATAAAGTCAGGGTATAATTCTGCTCCTGCTGAATAAAATTATTTAATGGTAACAGTGCAATGACTCTATACAGAAGCCATGAAACAGCTAATACCCAACCATGGATATTAAAATGTGCTTTCCTTGGAGATGAAGAGTTGGATATGAGAGTAATCTGCTGTCAACCTTTTACTATCACAAAATAGGTCACTCTATCAGAAAGAGTATTTGTACAAGAAAAATAAAAGAAGAAAAAATTGTTGTGGTTTTTTTTTTTCTCTGAAGGCGAGTAACTCAGCCTTTGCTTTGCCTTTTCTATCATCCCACCTCTGTCTCTGTCCTATATAAAATCTGAGATTCATTGGGCCCTCTTCTCTTTCTAAACCATCTTCCAGACCTGAGTTATATCTATCCTTGATATGGATTTCCTTTCTCCATGTGTTTCAACACTTTGTCTCTACTATTTCATATTTTTCTAAGAGACCTTCTGTAACTCAGAAGACTCTTTAGAGAGCTAACAGTGATTAAAAAGCACAAATGTCTCTGGACTAAGTTACCACAGGTTACCTGGACACCAGGGACTAGCTCTACCCCATTTCGAACACTAACAAGACAAAACAAGCTTAGCATTGCATTTGTCATGAATCCTTGATAGGGCTAAATAAAAGTGCAGTCTGTCTCTCTCAAATCACTCCATGAGCCCCTCAGGATGAAGCGATTTCTTGCACTTAAGCTCTAGTCGATGTAGCTACAACCAGATAAACAAGTGTATGTCTGTGGTTGATAACAGTCATATCAGAGGTATCACCTACCTTTACATCAGCCATAAAACAGTAAGGTTTTATTTCCATTTAGACTAAATGAGGTGCAGTGTGAGATCTTTGTACCTGAGACAGCAGTTAAACGAGACTTCTGTGTCAGCACCACATCATGTCTCTAAATTACTTAGGAAGGAACAGTCTCAGGAGGGTTGAAAGGTGTGCACGTGTATAGGGTAGTTATTTTTCTTATGACTATCATTGGGAAAGTGAGTTAGAGTAGCTTTTAAAAACTTTAAAATATGAGGACTCAGAAGGAATAGTAGGCACCTCTGTATAAATTCTTAAATATAGGAATGGAGAAGGCAACTTGTGGACTCTTAAATATGTGAGCTATGAATGCAGAAAAAGAATATCCTTAAACCAGGTGTCTGACCAGCTAAAGTACAATCTCTGCATATTTTCATTTTGCTTCTGAACAAAAGTGAAAACAAAATAACTCCTAGCAAACAAAACACATTCACAAATTCTAAAAAAATCACGAAATTCTGACTGTGCTCCAACACTTGTTTTAATGTAACAGCAACTTCCCCATGGTTAGAAAACAATCGAGATAATACAGAAAGTGGAAATACAGTGCATCCAAAAGAACTTGTTGGTTTTTTTTTTTTTTTCCCATTTTCTAAATATCTGTAAAAATCAATACACTGTTTTATGACTTTTCTATTTAAAAATCAAAATCATGCTATGTTTATTTGAAGTTCTCTATATTTTTCTCTGGCATGCAAGAGAGAATCAAGGGATTAAGTTCCATTTTACTAAATTTGGAGGGTTGCTGTATTTGTTTGTTTAGTTTTTCTAGTTCCAGTTAGCAAATGCCCCAAATGCTGTTAAATGCCTGGTGGTGTCACTGATGGCTCATGAGGGTTGGTCACACCAGCTGGTTGGGAACTTTCTCATTATAGTATAAGTAAATAAGCATTAGATCTTATCTTCAAACTGTGAATGTCTCTTACACTGTGGCATTTCTGTAAATTTAGCATTTCTACTGTATATTTTGTGGTTTTACTCTGCAAAGCACTGTGGCTCATGCAGACTGCTATCAACTTTATTTCTGACAGAGCTATCTATGGCTCTTTTTTCAGCCAGTAACAAGTTTTATGATTTTGAGTTTAATAACAGTAAGAAAAAATCATTTATTGGAGAGCCTATAGTGAAACATTACTGTTTCTTCATTAACCATTTTTTTTTTCTGTAGCCCAGAAAGTCTCATATATCTCAATATGATATCTAATCCAACGTTCAAGGTTGGAACCTAAAGTTATTCTGTTTAGATGTCTCAATCTCTGTCATTGATGCTCAGAGGTATCACTACCATATGTCACCCAAGCTCCAGACACTAATGAACTCATAAAAATCATGCTTGAAAGAGGCACTTTTTAGAGCTTCTGTAGGTGTCTTCCTTCTCACACACACATCCCCCCACCCCCCCCACTAGTATTCTTGGTTTTTTAGGATTTGTGAAACACTAAACCACTGAAGGCTTCTCCAAACATACAATTTATTCTTCTGTGCTTTCAGACCAGATGTCATTTACTTATTCATTTTTCTGATATTCCGAGGAGAAGGAGGGTGGTGGAGAACAAGCAAAGTACTCACACTGGTCTGTGTTTACCATGGAGAAAACAGGCCAAAGGACAGCACCTTGTACTTCACGTTTTGTGGTAGATTTGCTGTCTAGGAGCAACTCTTCCATGGTTTCAGATGAACACAAGAAAGCCGCACCTCACAAAATATGGATCTTATACTTGTAAGAAGATCCATACTGTCTGAGATTTGCTTAGTGTGCCCAAAGCATGTGCTCTGTTAGGTAACTGGGGCTTAAGACTGTTGAGCTCCTTGAACTTTGTAAGGCTTTGAGCTTTATGGAGAACTACGCACTGTATATAGAATATATCACATTGCTAGATATGCTTTTTTTACTACTGAACTTTGAGAAAACCGGATTTGACTTTTAAATGTTGTTCACAAGTTGTTTTGACTCACTACGTTACTGCAGTATCAATCTTAAACTGGTACAAACATACCTTTGGGATAGTCAGGGATTTAAGTTACTTTAATGGAAGTATTTCTTTAGAAGACATTACAAACAAAGGAAAGGCTATATTCCTGTTGTTTAGCCAGTCTTAATTTCTTTCACATTATTCCAGTGAAATATGTGTTTTACTGTGTATAAAATGTTTTCACATTTCCAGTCTATTGTTTGGGTCACGTTGAGTAGTTATTCAAAGAAAAGGCAGCTGAGACTGAGAGATGTTAAATAAATGATGAAAAATGTTTAAGCAAAGCAGTGAAATCAAGTTTTGGCTGAGAAATTATTGTGAACAGCTAACACTATTTTTTGTGGAATAGGGCTCTGAGGAATACCAACAGCCAAGTTTCAGTCTGGTTGGTGAATAAGTCATTTATTTCTTTAGAGATATTATCATTCCTCCTACCGTTGTTTGTCCTCTCTACAGTTTTTTTATCTAACAAGCTAATATCTCACAGGGTTCCCTGATGTAGTCAGATCTCAGTAGTATGATTCTTCGCTTTTTCTTTCCTTCAGAAATAATTCTTCTATGAGACATATTTCCTTTACTTCTTTACTCTTTTCTGTTTAGACTAGCATTTGTCTCTTGACAATTCTTTGATATTTTCTTTGTTATACTGCATTTGCAGAATAACTTTATACTCATGCCATCAATGACCACTTTTTTTAGTTGTACCCCATGCTCCCTCATAGCACCACACCGAGTTTGGTTTTTAGGGGGTCTAAATAGGACAATATTCAGAACCATGCAAAGACCAATTGTAGGTCAAGGATATATTCCATACTGCTTATTACATCTCCTGTTAGTTTGTCTTCACTTTTGGAGGAAGTGTAATTAATATTCTTAATTTTAATTCATTTTTAATCATGGCTCAGTTATCACTTATTTTTATTAATCACCCTGGGGAATTCTTAAACCCCCAAACCAGTACACCCAATGCTTACCAGTAGAGTCATAATGATAGAAAAAATTATTCTGTAATTAGCATATTTCATCAACAGAGCATGTTGTTGCTTAGTCTGCTCTGGCAGTAGCTTTGCACCATAGCGCCCACATCTAATGTAATGCCACTGAAAGAACATTTCTAAGTACATGCAGTTGTGCCAAGGAAGCAGTACTGCCCTCTTCGACATACTGTCTGTTTCACATTCTGGGTGGAAATTTGCCAAATAAAAATAATCAAGTAGCACTTTCTTTCGTGTTTGATGTAAAGGGAAACTTAAATCAATAGACTATTTTCATAATGTAATTCATTATATATTATTATATTCATATAATTCATTACATTATGCATATCCCCTTCAACATTACAGGCTTGGGGAAGTGGCTGGAGAGCTGCACAGCAGAAAAGGACCTGGGGGTGCTGGTCGACAGCCGATTGAACACGAGCCAGCAGTGTGCCCAGGTGGCCAAGAAGGCCAATGGCATCCTGGCTTGTATCAGCAATATTGTGGCCAGCAGGAGCAGGGAAGTGATTGTCCCCCTGTACTCGGCACTGGTGAGGCCGCACCTTGAATACTGTGTTCACTTTTGGGCTCCTCACTTCAAGAAGGACGTTGAGGTGCTGGAGCAGGTTCAGAGAAGGGTAAGGAAACTAGTGAAGGGTTTAGAGAACTTATCTTAGGAGGGACAGCTAAGGGAACTGGAATTGTTTAGTCTGGAGAAGAGGAGGCTCAGGGGAGATGTTATCACTCTGAACTACCTGAAAGGAAGTTGTAGGGAGTTGGGGGTCGGTCTCTTCTCCCATATTACAAATGACAGGAAGAGAGGAAATGGCCTTAAGTTGCGTTGGGGAAAATTTAGGTTGGATATCAGGAAAAATTTCTTTACACAGAGGGTCATTAAACATTGGAACAGGCTGCCCAGGGCAGTGGTGGAGTCGCCTGCCCTGGAGATGTTTAAAAGATATGTAGATATGGTGCTGAGGGACATGGTTTAGGGACCCTGGCAGTGCAGGGTGAACAGTTGGACTTGATGATCTTAAAGGTCTCTTCCAACCAGGTGATTCTGCGATTATTTCTCTTTATTTGGATCTAAATCCAAACGGAATCTGAATAAATTTCCAAATATTATAGTTTCCTGAATGTAAAGTGTTACTTTTACGTGCATTATGAGGCTGCAAGTAGCCTCTTCCAACTAACAAAAATCCAAATGGTAATTTGCCAAGCATGGATGTGTCAGGACGAAGATAGAAATTAAAAGAGTCAGAGAATCATAAGTTCATTTCTTTTTGTGGGCTCTTCCTCTCTGTCTCCCAAGCAAACTGGAGATAAGTAAATCTTATTTAAAGATGATTTTATTCTATTTGTAGTGACAACTGGCCTGGTGTACAGGCTGTTTGAAGCATGTGTCTGTGTTCAGCTACAAACATTGAGAGCAGGAAAATGAAAATTTCTGCTTATAAGAGAAACTGAATTAAATTGTTCTTAGGAGCATTTTAGCAGGGAGTATGCTCTTAAATAGTCCTCTGGTGACAGAATTTATGAGATGATAGCAAGTTGTGAAGTCTGACACTACCTTAGCAATGTCAGTTGTAGTGCATGCAAGGGATGTACGGGCAGAACTGAGCTGAGAACTTGCAGTAATTATAGCAAGAGACTTGAGGGGTTAAATGTCTCATCAGCACTGAAGTCCTCCACTGTATTGTGATATTGAAGAATAGCTCACAAAAAATCTGTCAGTAGAATTCAGCTTTATCCACATTTTTATTGTTACAACAACAAAAATATCAAAGTAATCCCAACAGGTTTATGCTTCCTCTCCATACTTTATCTTCAGGGTATTTGTGCTGATAAACTGCTAGGGAAGATAGCATTGAGTTACAAAGGGAAAGGGGTAGACAGCTTTACACTATCTGGGGAGTTACTACTACACTTACTACTTGGCAGGGGCTGTTTTCATCACTGGTCGAAAAGTCTTCTATTAATTCACTTTATAAAATACATATAAAAATAACAAGTTGTCCTGGAGATGAGCCTTGATGTCATGCTGCTTCAGTTCAAGCAGAAGGGATTTAAATGCTGTGAATATTCAGTTAACATCTGAGTACTCTTCTAGTTGAAGAGCCTATTCTCAAGTAGCAGGACACATTTTACCTATTTTGACTGTTTAGCTTCTTTTCTACTTGCTGATGATTGCACATGGTTTTGAGCATTTCTTCTCAGCTGTAAGACTACTTTGGGAATGCTTAAATTCAGGCTAGAAAACAAATCACAAACTTTCTGAGAATTTCTTCATTACTGCTTTACTTTTTAGTGTCTCTCTGTTTCTGATAATTTGAAAGAAATTTAACTTTCCAGCACTGCACTACGAGTCCTGTGTTAACTTACAGCAAAAGTAAAATAGACATTAGTAAATATCTTTTGACCTTTAAAACTACAGTTTAATAGTAAACCATATTGATAAAAATGTGTGGATGAAAATTTAAGATCTTTCCAATTTTTCAATCTCTCCTTACATGGCTCAGTGCTGAAACAGCAGGAATATAGTAAATTGGCAAATGAATACAGAAAAGCCATAATATTGGCACAAAATTATTTCCCTACTGCCAGCAGATTATCTCATCATTTATTCTGAAAAAAAATTCAGTATTTTCTGTTATGTATTTAATTGGACTTGTTGAAAGAATTCAGAAAAAAAGTACAGTGTAGTTCAATAACTATTATAATCTTTCATCTCACCTTTTTATTGCATGTGGGTGGCCTGATGAAATTAATACTTTGAATTAAATAAGAAAAACCTTTCACGTTTTCCCAACTTTGTAAACATTATCAAAAGTCAGATGCCAAATCGGCAAGATTGGACCAGATTGAAACTAAGCATTGGTGCTCCTCTTGTAGAGAGGAATTCCTCTGAATTCTCGCCAACTGCATGGACATTGTGACAAACACCTTCTTCAGTGAAGGTGAACAGGGCGGTGTTGGTTCAAAGCCCTGTATAGCTATCATTCCTAACATCATAGAGCACTTATGTATTTATTGCTATTTAAATACGTGACAGGCTACTGTAAAGCCAGCCAGCCTGTTCCCATGCCCAAAGACTTTGGATGGTTTTGTTGCCAAAGCCTGACCTCTCAAACCTTTAAAGTCAATGAAAAAGCTGTTTTACTGGCTTTTGTTGGGGAAATTTTATTTTACGCCTTGAGGTAAATTAAACACAATTTGGGCTTAAATATTAAGAGGTTTAATGGACAATGACTCTTACTGCCATAAGAGAGAAAGAGTCTGTAAAGATGCAGCTCAAGCCAGTTCCTTTTGCATCCATATCAATTACACAGACACCAGTATACAGGCATCAGCCACCTTAACCAGTGTTCAGTTTAACCCCAAAGCCATTTCTGCTGACTAAGAGTAGCCCCTGAGCACTTGCTCTCCATGATCCTTACAAGACAATTCTGCAGCTGTGTCTTCTCTCAACAGCAAGAGAACATTCTCTCCTTTACACAGAGTTCTGTCTCTGGCATTCCTACTTCCAGGAGGCTTAACCCCTCCTGCAGTTGGATCTTCTTGCCCTTCATGCCAGATTATTCCTCTGCCACAAATTACCATTGCAATTTGAATTTCCCCTTAACTTTCAGTAGTCTTTATGAGAGATCTGCCACCTGTATAAATACCTGTTACTCATAGACATCACAAGCTGCCTCCAAGGTCTAATGAAGTTTGGAATAAAACAATAAAACCTAGGGCTCAAATACTTGCTTTATGACTTCCAGAAGGGTCAAGCTGGGGCAGTACCCAAAAGAAATGCCTGTAAAGAGTAGGAAAGTGGCAATCAAGTTCTCAGCATCTGGAAGACCTAGATACTTCTTGATATTTTCTTCGACAACCTATTCCTGATTCTGTTGCAATTTATGGCAGATATTGGTCTCTCCTTACTCTAGATTTTCTGATGCATGAACCACCATCATTCTATTTCTGGCTCGTATCGAGATGATCTATTCCCTGTCAGCCGATCTCATAGCACTCTGCAGCATTCTGTATTTGTCTCTGTGTTAGTCCTGACTTTGGACTATTCCCCAGCCAACGCTGGAGGACACAAGCTAAATCCGACTCACTGATTTGGCAGATCCACATCTCTTTTTTTCGATCACATTGTTTTTTGGAGCAAATTTGTCAAAAGTCTATATTCTATATAGACTAGAGCTATGCTGTGAGTACCAGTGTGTTGTACTTCCCTCCAAAGCCAAGAGCACAGCTCAATATTTCCCAGCAGTCAACTCTACATTTTACTCTAATATTAATTTACACTTAGGTGCATCCTTGCATGCAGGAGGCAGAATGAATAAAGGAAGGAAAAAATTATTATTCTTTATAACATGAAAGTAAAATCATGTAATATGTCCTCTTAGGAGACATTGCTCTCAGTCACAGAAGAGCAATTTAATGTGATTGTTAATTCTGGATACATTCTGATTTTTGTATTCTGAATTTGGAACTTGCAGCATAATACTGGAATAAAGAATCAACTATGAAATACATCCACGTAGACAAACTCAGAGCAATGATTTAAAAATCCATAAACCACAATGCTTGTCTACTTCTGAAAACATTCTAAACCTCTGGGTTATTTTGCAGAGAGAAACCCACTTCACAGGTGATTATAAATGTGATATTTATACTTTCTCTTATTAATATAAAATCTCAATGTTGTGATTAAAATTTTAAAAAATAATTACTTTATGACAACAGTGGTGGCCTGTTATTAGTGTAATTAAAACAGAAAACTGACAATATTGACTTTGTGAAGACTATGTGTGGATGCTGCCACTGAAGAAGACCTTGAAAGAAAATAATTAGAGAAAAAATAAAGGAATCATAATTCTGTAAATATTGTGGGCTCCATATTAAAAAGAAAAATCAATGATGATTGTGTTTTTGCTCCCTCCAAATCCTACTGTAAGACCTATTAAAAAAAAAAAGAAAAAAATTTAGTGCACAAACCCTAAAGCTTCAGCCAATCAATGCTGATTAGATTTACACTTTAACTGCAGTTTTTATAGTTTTCATCTAAGCATTTTCTCCTAGATTATGTTTCTGGACAGATCTATACAATAGGAATTGCTTTAATCTCATTCACTGACAGGCTGACTACCACCATGCAATGCAATTTAGCTCTCACAAAGCCCAATATTTCTTCTCTCGCTCATTAATAGAAAAGCTCACTAGGTGAGTGACATCGTACAGTAATTCCCTGCAAGCAGGCATCAAGTTGTGAGTTTTCTGATCAATTCCTATCTATAGGGATGATCATTTGCATGCTGTTAGATTTCATGCTCCAGTGAACAATAAAGTTATAAAATACATGCTAAAAATT
The DNA here is from genome assembly GCA_009769605.1 of Bucorvus abyssinicus. Taxonomy (NCBI): domain Eukaryota; kingdom Metazoa; phylum Chordata; class Aves; order Bucerotiformes; family Bucorvidae; genus Bucorvus; species Bucorvus abyssinicus. Next base: position 38,457,507 of record CM020027.1, on the reverse strand, counting down.
GACAGCTATATGCATCCTTGCTGAGCCTTCCAGGAACTGTGTTTGTGAAGAATATCACCCTACCCAGGAAATAATCCCACTGCTAAACTGGGCTGGAGAAGCACTTCCCATGCTAGTGCAGTAGGTTATTACTCTTGAGGCATTATCTGGCAAAAGGGCAAGTGATACATACAGTTTATTGCCATCTCACATCACTTACACCTGAGGGTCACAAAGATGACCACTGAAAAATGGCAATTAGCTGCAATTTATAACCAGGTGATTCTTGCTGAAGTGATATACTGCTTCTTGCTGAACTGCAAACAGATCTTAGCCAGACATCAAAATTCTGCTATGCCTTACCTTGCAGCTGAGACTAAAACTTCTTCACTCCCTTTACAGGTATTTTACCCATCAAGATTGCCTTAAAAAAAAAAAAATACCCTGTCTGCATTCAGAGTAATCCTACTTGAGGACTTTGAAATGGTGACTTTTTCTAATGACTACTAAATTGTATCTCTCTCAGAATTTTGTAAGCATCATGAGACTTGAGCTTATTGTAAAGATCTGTTGAATCATGCCCTAATAAAGAAAGAAAAATAATGAAACACAAAAATTCCTAGTAACTGAGAGAGGATCAGGCCTGAAAAGATATTTGCTAAGACATTAAGTTACTTAATATTCACAAAGTTTCTGCACATGCAGTTAACATATTGATTGCTTAATTAAGATTAACAAAACTGCCTGGCAGCAGCTAAGGTTTAATCTAGTCATTCTTGACTGCTTCTAAACTGTGCCAAAACAGAACTCTTGAACTAAGTGGCACATACCTTTAAACACGTATTTAATTTCTACTAGCTATCCTAATTAGCTTATTTCTTCCTGTTTACATTTAACTTCAAATTATTAAAATGGAAGTCATATAACCCTAAATGGTGGGGAGGCTAATAGCTCCAGCACACCTCTCTCATTGCTTTTCCACCATGCTGTCGCCTCTGCTTCTGGTTCTCGATACATCCACAACGCGTAGGCAACCCAACATTTCACAATAGCTCTCATATCCTCGTCACCACTCACTGCCTGCTCCCACAGAGCTGAAGCCATAATGCCAAATGAATGTGCGTTTCTGCCCACGGTGGTGAATCTGGCACCTGGCCTTGCCTCTCCTCCTGCAGATGATTTCAGCCACACAGAAGTAAGAACTGTGTAGTAATGTACAAATTTTCCAAAGAGCTGATCAAAATCCAGTGATATCTAAATTGCTCTTTATATGTTGTAAGGATCCCCTACATAGGGGAGGAAACTTCTGATCATAAACTTTTTATTACTGAAAAGAGTAGGCTAAGGATCTAACATATTCTCAGTATCACATATAAACCTGAAAGACAGTTAAGGTACATCCTCCTACATTCTTTTGGGAGCTTACATAGAATAAATTGTTCTAACAAAACCTATGATTACCAGTGATTCTGCAACCCACCACCTTAGGATTTAGATTGCATGATTATTTCCTGCTTGGAAATATTTCGCCCACTTTCATTAATTCGCTAGTGATTTCCCCAGCACATATGAAATATGAGAAGAAAGGGATAGTAGTAAAGATAAAATTGGTTATAAAGTGCGCAAATAAGGAGAAATAATGTTTGAAAGGCAAGGGGTAATTTGAGATATGCTCTCGTCCTCTTTCACCGTTTATCTGTCTCCCAATCTTAAACTCCTTAAGGGAACACTGGTTTAAATCAACACTGATTTCTTTTTGTGATTATTTTTGCCAGTTTCAGTTTTGCTGTCAGGAAAAAACAGGAAGGGTTATTGGGCAAGCATTTCTGTATCATACCTTCTCCTGCAAAAGTCAGAACTCAAATTTTCATAAATAAACCAGTGCCTTGATTGTTTCTTTTCTTCCCCTACGAAGCATGCCCAATCTTTCAAATGATCCAAGGTCTGCAATTTTCTTTCAAGGTTTTTCCCTGGTACTGTATCAAATGGGACAACTTCCCATCTCATTTTCTGTTGGCCAGGGACAGTGGGAGGGAGAGAGAAAGAAAGAGATCACAGCATCCAAAATGTAATCCAAAGACAGTGACAGTAAAGATATCTTTCTACCAGAAAAGTGAAAAGCCTGACTACACACAGGGAGTGTAAGCAAATCTATGATGCTTGACCCCTGCCCATGCAAATTTGATTCCACAAGCCTTGAAAAGTCATTATAAAGATTGTTGGTGCAACGGTTTGTATGCATAAATAATATTTTTGTTGCGACTTACATACAATCCTGTGCAATATTTGTCATCTCAGTCCTTACTATTATGGCTCAAAAGGTCACCAAGGTCCATGGGACTCTTTAAATGGATAAAACTAGAAGATGGTATCTGTATCACAATGCGTATACATAGATTTATACTTTTACGGGTGTTTGTGAATATTAGATATCAAATGAATATGAATAAACAATCAATTTTATCTAAAGTATGGTTTAAAGACATATTTGGTAAAAGTGACATCTATTCAGAAAGATGTCAGTTTTGGGGGGATTTATGCCCAAGGTTTAATCATTCCAATTAGAGTATTTAAAAACTTCCTAACTTACTGGTGTGAAAAGTCACCATGGGGTATCACTTCAAAATTTCAAATTATTCATGCTGATGTAATATATGTCTATGCACAAGAGATGAGGATCAATCCTCTGTGTGTAATACCACTAACCACAGATGGCGTAGAAGGCTGAAGCTAGTCTGACTGGAATGATCCCTCTGAATGAGGCAATTCAGCAATAAAATGCAGAGACAAGAAGTATTTAATTTTTCTTCTAAAACCCAGAAAATGTAGAAATAAGAGTTTACTACTACCAAATGATGTCAAACTTTTACAAAGAAAACTGAAGTTCAAAGACAGCAAGTGGAAATTACATCAATTTTTTAGAAGCATTGCCAAAAAAATTCAGACTATTCTAGAAGGACCAAAAATAAGAGTAAGAAAATGGTTTATTATCCATGACTTACACCACTGGCTTTTTCAGTAGGTTTGCCAGCAAAATAAGGTTTGACACAGAGAGAATTTGTGTTATTATTTCTGCACTGAGAACAGGAAGAATTATATTACAGCCCATGTCTGCAAAAACAATTTGCATTTTGAATGGGTGGGGCATACTTAAAAAATTCTCCCCTTCATATTTCAAATAAAAATTCTAAAGCATTCATTCATTTTCACCTGCATCTAGACCATTTCAATGCTTCAGTTCCTCTGCTCATTTAAACTCATGCCATGAGTTTCCCCGAAGGATGTGGTAAAATCATGATATGAAACATAGAACAAGAGGAGCTTGGTGAGTATCCAAGGCTTTCATGAGACATAGCTGGACTTGGGAAGGGAGAAGCAGATGTAGACTCTACTGAACTTAATTTTGCCATCATCCTATCTGTTAAATATCCATCAGTAAAGGAAACAGAAATGGAGAGTTAGTGTGTACAATGTGCAAGAAGATGGTGAGTAAAACGGAACCTTCTTTGTTTTGGTCTTGCTTTAATTACAAAATCTACCCCTCATCTTTTTTTTTTTTCTTTAATGCCTCTACAGTATTTCAGCTGTTGTGTTATTTACGTTCTGATTTCTTTTACAATCTCAATCACAGAAATAAAAGTTCCATTTCTCTTTTTAAAATTGATTATATAACAACAGCCAATCAGAAATGAAATGTAAGTGGTGTCAGCTGGTTCTCAAATACTTTAAAACCCCAAAATGCTATTTGGCTCAACAGACTTATGCTGATTTAGGGCTGCTGAAGACCTAGTCAGAATATTATTTAGATACAGACAATATATTTTTAATTTTATCAAATTCAGTGGTGACCAGGAAATAAACACCTGCATTACAAAATATTTTTTTCCTTCTTTTTAAGAAAGAAAATCCAATTATTTTTTCTCTGTGCCATTTTCCTATCCTTTCCTTTCCTTCCAAAACAGAGAAAATCAGAAGTAGGATGGATTTGAGGTTTGGATTTGGTTTGCTTGTTTACTTTAAGTCTTTAAATAATTTTCTCTGTGTTCAGCAGCCATACTGCTTGTGGCTTATTCCCTTGTCCTTGCACCATTCCCGGCTTTGGCCAGGTGTGGAATGGAGGAAGAGCAAACATGTCTGGTCAGCTGGAGCTGCTGCCTAGACATCTGCTGAATACTGTCTTGGGACTGCATAGCTTACTAACCCAAAGCAGAGCCATCTGGCTCTCACTTAACAGAAACTGAGAGATGTCTGCCGTTTCTAAAGCATCAAAGGTGGAAAAATAAGTTAACATCATAGCTCTTATTCCTTCAGTTTATTTTCTGATGTAGTCACTCTCCACAGCATACAGTACAAAACTGGTGTGCACTCTTTAAAGCACAGAAACCTTGGAAGTTATTAATGTAACAATAAAGCTGTATTTACAGCGGCAGGACAGCTAGGTGGCTACATCAGACACCAACCTTTTTGGTACCGAACAATTTATAAAATTTTTAAATGGTATGTCACAAATTAAGGGCAGAATTTACTTTTAGGACATTTCATCCACTGGATGCTGTAATAGAACTTAATAAGCAAAAGTACGACCGAGTCTTTGTGCGCTGACCACCAATCTGAATGTTGAGAATGCAATAAAATAATGAGATGTTTGATCAGGCCTCAAGATTTAGATGCAATACTAATTTCTCCCAAAAATTCTTTGAGAAGAAATAAAGACAGACCTTTAGAGTGAACTGTAGAGGTGATATTAAAATAAAATATGAGTTACTCATCAGGATGAAAAAAAGTTTTGTCCTTGGAAGCTTCACAAAAAGCCTATTTGTACCCAATTAAGGCATTTTGAGGTCTTTTCACTAAAGGTTAATTTTCTTTTGAAATGTTTTTATACTGGGATAAATATCCATCATGTAATCAGTTATCTTAATATAAATTTTCACCAGCATGGTTACATTTATTATCAGAAATACTATGTATTAAAAATGACATTTAGCTTTCATTAGCCTACTTGACATCAAAAATAACTTACAAAGAATTAAATATCATTATTACTTTTCATGCTGATTGTGAGTTTAGAGTTACAAATTCACATTATCTTAATGAACAGAAAAAGCAGTGTTTTCTGTGAGTTATCAAGTACAAACCTGAATGATACTTGTCATAAGGATTTACAGATAGCGGTATGCCCCATTGCCCTTTGTCAATTGTTTGGACACATTGCTGTCTTCATTTAGCCTGTATCCAGGGCTAACTATAGCAGTTACCCTCTTACACCTGATGACCCCTCCCCAGCAGAGAAGAGAGATTGGGAAAAAGAGAGGAGACCCATGGGTTGAAATTAAAACAGATTTAACAAAACAGCCAAACTAATACCTATATAAAGTATACAAAGTGATACTCAGCCCAGCAAATATACAGCGGTCACTATAGACAGGACAGCAGTCCTTGGCAGCAGAATGATAGGTGAGCCCCTCCAGGGATGAGGGGAAAGCAGAAGGAACAGGATCAGAAGAAGCCTGAACAAGAGCAGAAGCCCAAGCAGGAGGAGCTCCTCTCCTCAGCAAACTTCCGCTTTTATACCGAGCATGATGTTTATGGTCTGGGATACACCTGCAGCCAGCTCAGGGCAGCTGCCCTGGCTGACTCCAAACTGCTGATGGCCTGCAGAGCATGGCAGAGCTCTGACTGTCTCCCAGTGAAACCAGGACAGTTGCCAGTCATTCTTCTCTGCCAGGTTTATCATTGACACTTACTGGGTTCTGAAACATATTCAGTTATCCAGTAAGCTAAGATCTTTATTCTAGATCTCTGTACTCCTGTTTATTCCAAAGGAGTTTCTTCCAGTGCTGGAGGGAAAAAAGGAAAAAGAAAAGCATCCTTTGTTTTATATTTTTATGTTAGCACAATGAACCTAGCAACTAAATGCCTTCAATTAAAAAAAAAAAGTCAAAAAGAAAAACAATTCAATACTTTGTACGATTCTTGCACTTATCTATAAATAACATCTGAGAGTATTCATGTGGTTTCCGACAAAAGAGCTGAATTGGGTGAAGAAAAAGCAAAATAAAGTGCCAACAACATTCTATGCACAGTGAAAACCTTCATTAACTTGTTCCTAGGCAAGCAATAAATCTGGCAGGTGGTGGCTGGGTGGCTGGAGCTGGAAAGCAGAGACAATGAGGTGGTTATTGCTGTAATGGAAGCTCACAAAATCAGCCTCCTTTCAACTGGACTAGTGACAGTGTAATGTATCTCAACAGGATTTGACTCCAGATCTCCACAATTTATAGGCTTCTGAGTGTTGCCTACAACCTCTTATTTATCCCCTGCAGTCTGGGCTGAAGTGACAGGAAGTTCAGAGTAGCACTGACGCACTTGCTCATGCTCTCCAGGAGCCCTGAAACTTCTTAACCTGTCTAACTGTGATTTCACTCGGTGAAGAAAGTTCATATATATATATATATATATATATATATATATATGAAATATCTGAGTGCTTTTTTCTAACAGGTTGACTTTGTTACACCCATCTAATTTGATCTGGAATATGATGAATCCATTCATGATCTCGAGTAAATGGCAACATACAGGATTTCAAGACATCAAGACATTCAATGACTACTAAGCCAATATAATATAGAAAGTTGATAAGGTTTATAGCTAAAATAGATAAGGAAGCAATAAATCTAATAATAAATATTAATCAATATTAATAAACAAGAGGGAGTCAGAAGATTTTTTGTGTTCTAAATGTACAATTATATTATTGCACATTATAAATTAAAATGTTAAAATATGCTAAATTACTGCATGTAATACAGCAATCTTAAATTATTAATTGTTTATAGACTCTGGTGTAATATTCATATTATAATGTTTAAGATACCTAAGTTAAAAATGTTCTACTATAGTATTTCCTTCTGAATATCCATAAATAGTTTTGAAATCCAACCCCTTTTCATATACATAGAAACTGGTTTCTTTACACACAGTAAAGCAGGATATTTGAAATGCAATCCACCAGTTATTCAATATCACTGCTGTAGCTGTAGGTGCTTGTTTGCCATCTCTTTACCTCAGGAGGAAGATAGATGCTGCTCTCATCATTACACCACATAATGGTCCTGATACAAAACCTCCAACAGCTGGAGTCATACCCAGGTCATACTCACCCAACATACCTAAATGAAACTGTAGGCACAGAGAATCTCAGTTAGTTTGTTTGGTTTTTTTTTTTCATTCTCTCTTGTAAACATGCAAATTTTTATTTAAATAGCTTCTATTTCCTCTTTTGGAGCTTTGTATTTTTCGATAATTTTGCAGGGCTTAGTAGGGGACTAAGGGATGTTATGTTTGGTAAACGATCTCCTCAAGATGTTGAATTTTCTTTATAACCATATGGGTCATTTTCTATAATTGTGATGTTCTATCGTGATGTTTCTATAGTGATGTTCTTAGTTTAATGATAATTTCAATAGTCGTTTTTCAATTTCAACTCCGCTAAATATGTTTATCCCTTTAGATTAACTACTAATTATTTCACTGATAAAATTCCAGTTGTACTGTCTATGGACACACCATATAAATTAAACTACTCATTGCTTTTGAAAAAAAACCCACCCTAAGTTATTAATGTGTTCATTTCTGAGTGGTTGTTTATTTCCCTTCATTATAAATGATTTATGTGATTCATTAGATTGTGGTAATTATCATTTTTAGACTCATAACTTTGTTATTTATGCAAGCTTTGCCGGTGTTGATGAACTACACTGCTATTTACAACTCAGGTTTGATAAGTAATAAATGCAGGATAATGAAGCCAGTTAAATTATCTTTAAAGGACAGTAAAATGTGTTGTATTTTATTCCTAGATATGCCCTAGCTTGATATTACAAAACATTTGCATTGCCTCTTAAGATGAAAAAAACCATGGAGAGAGAAGCTCTTGAATCCATTACTGTACTATTTCTAGAAGAAGCAAATTAGTCCTAAAAGCCACGAACAGCTGTGCAAACACCTCATCGTTATTAATACAAAGAAGAGATTGCCCAGTTTGTAGTATCAATCAAGATAGCAAATGGCGCATTACTGAACTAACCAGTGACCCAATCAGCTCTCCACCTTTTCCAAACTTGTTCAGTCCCTTTTCCCTCCCCTGCCTTCTGCTCAGCAGTGCAGTTCCAGCCAAGGCCACCAGCCCACCTCTGAGCCCATGGCTAAAGCCAGTTGGCCCACTCCTTTCACCTAGCAGAGATCTCCTTCCTTGACTCTCAAAGATTTCTGCATGCTAATCTGAAACGATCATCTCTGTACATCTGTGCCTTTACCACCTCTTTTCAACGACAAAGATTAACAATTTTATTCTCACCGAACGTCTAACTCTGTCATGTATTCTCTTATCAGGGGTTATGGTTTCCATTTTTTCCACTGTCCGTCCTTTGTTTATTCCAAAGTGCTGGTTATTAGTTTTATACAAAGATGCACACACAACAGTATTCCATCGTCTGTTTGAATTTGTTAATGACTAATTTCAAACACCAGACAAAAAAACATGACAAGCCAGGAAACAAATTCTATATTCCTTTGTATGGTCAGAAAGGACTAATATGAAAACAAAATGAAATAAATAATGTAGCTCAGCTTTGGAATCTACAGTGAAGTGGAACATTTTCTCCCTTTGTAAGTGTAAGTTTTGTAGATAAAACAGGTTTGGGAGATTAAAAAAAAAAAAAACTTCTGCTTAAAAACTACCTTAAGATACCGGAGGGTGATTTCGGTGAGATCATCGAGCAGAAGCAGTATTTGTATTGGTATTTCAGATTTTTTTTTCTTTTTGAAAGCTTCAAACTAACATAAAATAACAACCACTATGACTTCGTGGTAGGAAAAAGGATATTTTTATAGCCTAGCAAGTTGTAGTGGAGATATTTTTTAAATTAATGTGAGTCAAACTAATCAGTAGGGAAGTTAAATTCTTATAAAGGCAATTTGGCAAAGAGTTTACAGCTCTGGCAGCAGGGGAAAGAAAAAGCAATTTTTTTGTCTTCCAGTTAATTGTCTTGAGTTACTGTCTGAGTGCAGCTGACATTTATTGCTTTGCAGTCTGGAAATGTGCAATATTTATCATTATTGTTTAGATTTAAACCTACAGGTAACACCAAGTACACCACCTGAGAGACCAGGGAAGCAGATAATACTACAAAATATTCGAAGAAGATATTAATGTTAGAAGAAGTTAGATGCAATTATGAAAAGATTTTTTTTCAGATGTCAGGGTAAGACAATCTCAAGTATGGCAGATTTAGGGCTTTGGGCAGATATACTCTTGTATCTTACTTCTTAAATTGCTCCCTAATTTTGTCTTGTCTTTGAAGAAGGCCTGAGATCTTAGAGCTAAGGTATGCACTGCAGCTCTCACAGTTCCACAAGTCATGCTGTGTTAGGTAAACAACATTATTTCCCATTTATCCCAAGGGGCATTCAGCTTTGCTCTTTGTGAAGAAACCTAAACAAAATCTAACTGCCATAGATCCTTGGTGGATCAGTGAAGTTGGTTGTAATTTGCTTATGTATATAATTCTTAATATAGTGGGAGCGTGTCATGGGTTAAAGCTGGGCTGGCCACTAGACAAATGACAGACACTCTCTATTACCCCCCTGGCCCAGCCTTTCCCCTCTTCCCAGATTGGAGAGGGAGAAAAGGAGTTAGGGAGAGAGAATTATGGATTGGAAAAGAAAACTAAAACTGCTTTAATGAGAAGAATAATAATAAAATGAAACATATACAAATATGTACAATACCAATACCAAACCCAACCCCCTGATGGCAAACACGACACAACTGATGCTGTGGACAGGCACTGGGGAATTCCCAGACTGGACTCAGCCACAGATGGGAACTGGATGCAGGAGCTGGATTCCAGAACTGGATTCAGGAATGCATGGATTAGGATTGAAGGCAGAATGGACAGAGCCCTCCTCTGATGCCACCCATTGAAGAGGAACAAGAGAGTTTATTGTACTGTGTGGATTCGATGGCTTGTCACATTAAAACCACAGAAGTATAAAGCCCTTGTAGACACTGGTGAGCAGTGTGCCCTATTTGCATTGAATTATAAGGGGACAGAATATGTTATTATTTCTGGAGTTACTGGAGGGTCTCAAGAATTGACTATGTTGGAGGCTAAAGGGAGCCTAACTTGGAATAAGCGAGAAAAGCACCTTATAGTGACTAGTCCAGATGCCCCAGGCATCCTTGGCATAGAATTTCTCAGGAAAGGGTACTATAAAGACTCAAAAGAGTACCAGTGGGTCTTTGGTGTAGCAGCTGCAGAGACTAATGACATTGAACAACTGACTCTCTTGCCTAAACTTACAGATGAGTCTGCCACTGTGGGGTGGATGAGAGTTGAAGATCAAAAGGTGACATTTGTTACTAAAACAGTGCATCGAAGACAATATTGTACCAACCGAGATGCCGTGGATCCCATCCAGAAGTTGATCCATCAACTGGAAGGCCAAAGAGTGCTTAGCAAGGCTTGCTCACCCTTTAACAGTCCTGTTAGGTCACTGTGAAAATCTAATGGGGAATGGAGATTGACAGTAGACTATTGTGGCCTGAATGAAGTTACACCAGCCATAACTGCTGCTGTGCTGGACCTATTAGAACTCCAGTATGGAGTCAAATGCAGCTAAGGGGTACATTACAATTGATATTGCTAATGCTTTTTTCTCTATTCCTATAGCACCAGAGTGCAGGCCACAGTTTGCTTTCGCCTGGAGAGGTGTCCAGTACACCTGGAATCAATTGCCCCACGGGTGGAAACACAGCCCACCATTTGCCATGGACGGGTACATACTGCACTGCAGAAAGGTGGAGCTCCGGGACACCTGCAGTTGTCCTGGTTTGAGTTAGAACAGAACTAAATTCTGTTCAGTGATTTCACTTTTCACCTCAGTCTCTTCTAAATGACATCACTTTCTGAAGTTAGCAACATTATAACTTGCTTATACTTTCTCCTGTGCAGACCAAGGTCACTGCTGAACCCTGTGTCCCACGGTGGGGTGCAGTGAGTGAGAGGCTGCACCTGCGGGGAGGAGCGGACAGGACAGGGGACCCTGCACTGACCAACCAGGGGTTCCATCCCATAGACATCATGTTCGGTGTAAAGCTGAGGGGTCACAAGGAAAAGCCAAAGCCTTTCTGCACCCCAGTCCCTGGCAGTGACTGTGACCATCCAGCGCTGTCACTGCCAGGAGCAGCCACTGTCTGCACAAACCTGCCGTTAACTTCAGAAAGTGCCGTCCCTGAGCAGAGACTGAGCTGGACAGTGAAACCACTGAACAGAACTGGGTCTGTTCTGACTCAAACCAAGACACAGCACCACTTTGGCTCACGGCGTACATTGGTACAGCAAAATGTGGGGCTATGAAGAAGGGCAGTGATATCTCTGAGGCTATACGGAGCCCCACACACGGCAGGACATGCCTTGCCCAGAGTGTCAAGCGGCTGCATGTCACCCATCTGTAGACATATTATCTGGCACAATGTTCCTGTGTTTTTCCTCACCACTGCCCTGGCTGTGTACAAGGCAGGTAGTTGCGTGGCTGTCAGAGTTAACAAATGGTTCGGAAAACTTCAGCAGGTACCACCCCCACCTATGGGTGGTGGGGTCTAAACAGAGGGAAGAGACATTGTTCCCAGTTTGGGATGGGGCTACATAGACTGCTTTTATTTTATACTGAACAAGGCAGACCAAGCTGCAGTAGGATCGATGTACTCTGTAAATTAAACAGTTATATTTCTCTTGCTGGTTTCAGTACATTTTGTATAGTGGAGAGGTAACAGTTTCAGCAGGGAATGTTTCACAGACTGGTATATTTAGATCTTATTTTTCTTCTCAAGAAGAGTCAGTATATATCCCCCAAATCTCTGTATAGGTAAAAACAATAATTTATGTTACAAAGCAAAGTCAACAGGTTTTGGTTTTCACAGCTGTGTGTTGTGGTTTAACCCCAGCTGGCACCATGCAACTGCTCACTGACTGTTCCCCCCACAGTGAGATGGGGGAGAGAATTGGAAAAAAAAAGCAAAACTCAGGGGTAGAGATAAGGACAGTTTAATAGGACAGAAAATGAAGAGAAAATAAAAATAATAATAGAGTATGCAAAACGAGCGATGCACAATACAATTGCTGACCTATGTGCAGCCAGTCCCTGAGCCGCAGTGCTCCCCAGCTAACTCCCCCCAGTTTATGTACTGGGCATATCATCATAAGGCATGGAATACCCCTTTGATCAACTAGGTTAGCTGTCCCAGCTGTGTCCCTTCCCCACCTCCTGCCCACCCCCTGCCTCCACTGGCAGGGCTCTATAAGAAGCTGAAAAGTCTTTGTCATACTATAAACACTACTTAGTAACAACTGAACCATCAGTGCATTATCAACATTATTCTCACACTAAATCCAAAACACAGCACTGCACCAGCTACTAGGAAGAAAATTAACTTTATTCCATCTGAAAAGAGGACTCTTTGTAGTCAGAGTATGGAACCATTGCGTACCGAGTCTGGCTGGGACAGAAATAATTTTCTTCGCAGCAGCCTGCACAGTGCTGTCTTTTAGACTGAGGACCAGAACAGTGTAGTTAACACAGCGGTGTTTTTGCTGCCAGTGAGCAGTGCCTGCACAGCATCATGGTCTCGTCTGTTACTCAGTCTGCCCTGCCAGTGAGGAGGCTGGGGGTGGACAAGGGGCTGGGGAGGGAACACAACCAGGACAGCTGACCCCAACTGACCAAAGGATTATCCCGTATCGTATGACATGATGCTCCGCAATAAAAGCTGGGAAAAAAAGGGGGATGTTCTAGCCATGACATCTGTCTCCCCAAGTAACTGTTAGCATGACAAAGCCCTGCTTTTCTGCAAATGGCTAAACATCTGTCTGATGATGGGAAGCTGTGAAAGAACTCATATTGCTCTCTTTGCATGCCTAGATTGTATTCTTTTTACTAAACTGTCTTGATCTCGACCCATGGATGATTTCTTGCTTTTACTCTTCTGATTCCCTTCCCCATCCTGCTGGTGGGAGGGAGGGAGTGACTGGGTGGTGCTTAGCTGCCTACCGGGATTAACCCACAACACCTACAAATATCAGTGTATACATAACTAAATGTATATTGATTAATTGTATACTAATTACTTTGATGATGGCCCATGGATCACTGCTTAGGTCTCTGCTGACGTGGGTGAAGAAAAGGAACAACAACAATAACAACAGCAAGTCTTGTAAAGCATGATTAGCATAATACAGATCTTTCTTTTTACACCTGAAACCAATCTTCCAGATGTGAACAAGTAACATATTGCTTGGTTTGAAGAAGCAAAAGGTGAGAGGTCGAAATTCCTTCTCATGATTTATCAGTAATTTTAGAAGGTAAGGCTACAATGCAGGGATTTTTTCATTTGATTAACTGGGTTGTATTTGGCTATTATGAGCTTTATTTTTAATTATATGTACTGTAACCTTATTGGGAAAGTTCAACTCTAATCACATATAAAAATCACTGAAATAAAGTTCAGGCTTTCACTCTTGATGAGGTAATACCAATGTTTTCTGGCATTTGAATATTTTTGCCATTGACCTCCCTGAACATTACAGCAGAAACACAAGGAAAATCTATCTAGAATGATGCAAATCAGAGAAGTTAGGCAATATCTGCTTAAGGAATATGTATTTTAAATTCAACAGGAGTTGTGTTAAAAGCACTTGTTTTGACATTCTCTGCTGCTCTTATTCAAGAAGAATTTTGGAATCTTGTTAGAAATGAATAAGAATTAATGAGCTTTGCAAATGAGATCGCTCACATTTTGGAGGGGGGGAGGATGAAAGTTAATACATCTACAATGTACTTTATTCATTTACTCGACAAATGAAATTTTAGCACTAAATTTGAGGTTAGTTCAAAGCTTATGATAGTGCACCTTAGAAAAGGCATAAAGTCTTAATTATATGTGATCTTACAGGCTGCTCCATAGTTTTATATGAGAGGTGGGATATAATCTTTTTTCTCTGTAAACAGTAATGTTTGTATATAGCCATGCACACCAAATGTTAATTTCTCTTTCTACCATAACTTTAGTAGTTGTTTGCTTAAAGCAAAGAGATTATTTGAACAAATAAAATTAGGAAGATCTGGTTCATTATAATATCAAAAGAAATACCTTTTATTGCATATTTCTATATTAAAAGATTTGTTCACTATTTCACAATGTTTAACATTTTTAAACGTTAACCATTTGAAACTGAGAAAGATTTATGCTTCGAGAAAATTCCATGTATTCCAACAGAAATAACTCAGTCATGTTAAGAACAAATCAAGACTGAATGAAAAGAAGTTATGGTGACCATATTTAAGAAATAATAATATAGTGGTTTTAAAATAGTTTTTGTACGCTTATGCCATGAAACAGAGACCTGAAGAGAAAAGCCTGGGGGTTTTTTTAGGTTAAAAAACCCCTGAATTTACATACTTTTGAATAATATAATTTGCCACGAGTAAAAAAGAGATCCACTAGATTTTGGAAATATCTTCAGAACATATTTTACTCTCCATGCTTCTTAAATGGGGACTTGGAAATATCAGATTAGATTAGGACCTTAAGTCATACTAAAATAACACGGAGCTGGAGAAAGCCTTCATTCGGAGATCTCTGCCTGCGTTGGACATGGTCCAGTTAAAATATGGTTGTAAGAAAAGTCAAACAGCTCATTCTCCAAGAAAATCTGAAATCGATCTTCCTATATTTTGAAGCACCTGGAAGCCACTTACCTGTATGGCAACGTGCCTGACCCAGTAGCAGGGCTGAGGGGCAGGAAGTAGAAGCCCATATTTATCACTGTACACTTTTAGACTTCGGCACTTCTGCATGACTGACCGTTGGCCTGGAGCATAGGCGGAACTAACTTTGTAAGCAAGCACAGTCCACAAAACTAATTCTGGAAGATACCTCGTCATTTGCCCCTCATTCCCAAAATGCAGATATGAATTCAAATCATGTCACACAACTGATACATACAACTCAGCTGCAGACACACAAACCCCTGCAGATAGAAGGAATTAATCTGTGGGGTTGGTAACTTCTTCAATCTTTACAGTTTTACCCATGAAAATGCAGTTATTTAAACCATCAGATCAAGAAGCTGAGGCCTTAGGTGTATCAACACTACTGAAAAATCATGATGTTATGTTTTGTTTTGGATGATCTTCCAAAACAGGCAACCAAAAGAATGATTTCTGACAAACTACTTTATTCATATTCTATAGACAAGAGCTTGAGTGAAAAAAAAGCTTCAGAACTTGCATGGTCTTTAGACACACAGTCACAGATAAAAAAGGACGGAGGAGCTGCACATACAAAAGAGTCTTAAAGATGGTACCTAGAGTAGTGAAGAGAAGTTCTAACAAGTTCTAACATGTTCAAGCAGATTCAAGAAATGCTGTATTTTCCTCGAGGAACGGAGTCTCATTAAGTGCTCAGAAAGGAGGATTATTGTATAACAAGGGCTATTGCTCCTTGTAGAATCTCCAGCTAATTTTTTTCAAGGATTGCAAGATATGCACCTAAGAATAGATTACATGTTTTCATCGTTAAAGCCACTAAATTCTGTTCTGGTAAACTGGCCTCTATATCAATTACAGAGTTTGTGGATGATGCTGTAGATTTATAATGAGCCTTACATTCTTTGAGTGAGGTACTAGATACGGGGGACAATCTATATTCCTTATGTCCTGACAGCAAATCTATTGATAACTGAAGACTTCTATCCTGTTACTCTCCAATCTTGCAGTTTCATATCTGTATAAAGGGGAACAGTCTCATCCTAAATAAACACGCTCTGAATAAATGTTAGTAACTACGATGCACTATTACAGTAACAATATGCTATGATAAAACCAAATCAAACAGAACAAAACCAAAACAAAACAGTTCTGTAAAGATGAAGACTAGGATTACCTCCTGAGCAAGGAATGAAAAGGCTAATAATGAATGTTCTACGATTATGTGAGCATGTTCCCTATTAACTGATGTATCAGATGAAGAGGGGTGCAGATAGAAATTGAGTATGACACTACAACCAGAGGCGATAGAAGAATACTTTTGTATCTATTTTAATGAGAACTCCTACAGATAAGCTGCTTTGAAATACCCGTGGGCACTAGCAAGAGAAAAGATGCAAAATGCAGTTAATTCTTATTCCACCTGTAAAGATATAACAGTAGAGACATTTCAGACACATTCAACTCTGAAATACTGCTAACCAGCAGAAATAAGGTATGGAATATTTCAGACCTGCTGAGAAATATCAATAAAGTTAAGCGCATATCAAAGAACAGTCAGGTAACAGGTTACTTCTCCTGAAGCACTGAGGTCTTAACTCTGACCTCTAATGCAATAGATTATCTGTGCCTCCTTGGAAATTCCAGTTGCTTAGGCAAACTGAGATGCTGATGGCCGATCTTCGATCATGCCTAATTTTGTGAGGCTTGAAAGATTTCACCCTACTTATGGCATTTAACAGGGAGTCTTGTTTTCTCTTTGGGTTTACTTCTCATTTTTACAAACTCCTTATTGGAAGTAACCCTGGAATTAACCCTCAGCCTCCATTCTGAAATTCTAGTCTTCCCATTTTATATGCACCCCACATGACCTATAACTTAAAAGTTTTTCACCTTGATAAGAAAGTTCTTAGGATAATCAGAAAATTTTCTTCAACCTAGGCAGCTGACTAGGCTGCTCTCCTGTTCATTAATTGTGTGGATCCATTCTGTGGGATTTCCTTTCCTTGACCAGAATGAAGTCTTTGTACACTTCCCTTTCTGAAAGTTCAAATAACCACAATAAGCCAGCAAAGTTTATTTTGAATGCAATGTTTTTTAGGCACCTATACAACAAACCCTCTTGTATGTGTTTATTGCTTTTACGTTTTTACTTTCTTTAGCATTAGCAGTCTCCTGATTGATTTTATGACCTTCAGTCATGCAGTGTGAAACTCTTGAACTGAATTCAGTCTTTGACCTTGTGCTCTAACTTTCTGTACATTGTAAAAATGTTAACTTCATGAAACCCAAGAAGGCTTGTTTGTTTCTTTGTTTAATAAATTCAATTATAACAACATTGAGTAATTATTTTCTAGGCCAATTTTTTCAGGTGAATTTTTCACTTGGTTCCACTCAAGAAACATACAAAACAAACCAAAGAAACAAACAAACAAAAACCCCAAGAAACTAAACCAAATCAAACGCCCCAAAACCCAAAGAGAACAGCTCTCAAATTCCTGCATCCTATGACTGCCAGTGAGGATGAGCAATGTTTCAAAGTCTGGCATGGAGGTAAGTAAAGACCTGAATGGGGCTTCAGTTTGCATCAACAAATCGCAAGAATAAGAATAACTGGAAGCATCGAATTAGAGATCAGAGTTAGAAAACCAGTCTCATGCTCTGTTGCTTATTAAACCTCTTTGAAAAGTACTTAAGAGAGTGAGAATTTTCAAGAATGCATTCTGATATTACAGACTAATCTTTAATATCGATAAACTCAAGTTATGTCCATCATTCAGTGAGAGTTTATACCTCCCGCGTGGATAAAATAAATGCCTCCTAGTCAATTTTTTTATAACTTCACATCAAGAATCAAGTTTTTCACAACTGCTGCATCTCACAGAAATAACTATGATAATTTGATAATTCTGGCTATCTCAAGAGTTCAGAATAGAAACAAGCTTATTGGGAAATATCTGTGGTATTTATTTTGTGTTCAGTTATTTATGGGGACTTCGTTTTGAAATGCCAGTTTTTCAGTACCACTTCTTTCTTCCCTCACCAAAACAACAGAATTTATAAAAGTACCCACCTTCAAAACATATACACAGAGGACAGATGTTAGTTTCCCCCATACTACAACCAGCTTAGGACACTTGAATTCAGCCTTATTGATCCTGCCTGTTTAACAAACAATTTTTTAAAAAAAAATTCTGACTGTAGGAAATTACCATTTTTTATACAACAGCAGGCACAGACATACACATATACACACTTAAGTCTGTATATTAGAGAACCAGTTCCTTATGATCCTTTTGGCAAACACATGAGATGACTTAATGTTTTTTTCCTGAGCTTTGCTTCATGCTCAAATTGAACTCTTCATCTTTTCCTTCTTATTCAGGTGCATGACTTTTACCTTATTGTAAAAATAAAAGTCCCTGGGTAAAATCACATGACGAGCTGTAGCCTTTTTTTGATAAGCCAGTATGAAGCCATAAACACAGCTGCTTATTAAATTGTGGTTTTTTCCAGTTTTTGCACTAAGTTTCTCAGTTGAATGGAATTTCAGAGATAATTTTATAAACTTGAGGAATAATCCAGGTTCGTTAACTCTCAGTAAGTGGGGTTACATTTAGAAGTGAATTGTTCTGAAGATCAGCCTGGAAGAGTGTATCCTGATTTCTGTATCTAGAAGATTTAGGTAATAGCAACAAGTCTGCATCCAAAAGCCAACACAGCTCTAGAGTTTATGCATCTGTATTAGGCAAAATAAAAAAGAAAGCACCAACAAATAAATCTTCTGAAGAAGTGTGTCCCCTAAATAGATGGACAGCTTAAGCTTAAACAAGAACCAAACCAGACAACTGAAAAAACCCCTTGATATTATTATTTTCAAAAAGGAAGAAATCTGATTATCATCCCACAGCAGTGTAGAACTTTGACCCTATAAAATTCAACATTTCTGAACCGTGGAGCCCCAGTTCTCATTGAAATGGGAGAACACAGATTGTTTTTTATTGTTAGATTTTAAACATATCACCTTAAGTCCTCAGTAGAAACTTCCCTAAACATGGAGAGAAAAATGTTTATTTTCACGGAAGCTCTAACAAGTACTGATTATCAATTTTGACCCCAACCTTAAATAGTCCGGAATATAACACATTATAAATTCTCATAATCAAAACTTGCATCATTGTACTTTATGA
This sequence comes from Bucorvus abyssinicus, assembly GCA_009769605.1. Classification (NCBI taxonomy): domain Eukaryota; kingdom Metazoa; phylum Chordata; class Aves; order Bucerotiformes; family Bucorvidae; genus Bucorvus; species Bucorvus abyssinicus. Next base: position 38,438,506 of record CM020027.1, on the reverse strand, counting down.
ACAATTGAGGAAAGGTGAAAAGGCAGGGAAACTTATTTAACTCAGTGACTAGAGAAGCGTATCATAGTGAGATCACATGGTAATACATATATCCCCTTTCCCCTTATACATTTGTAAAAACATTGAGAGTCAGTCACATTTTCTGTGGCCGTGAAATGCTAAACCTCAAAGAGCCAGAATTGGAGAACTCATCAGGATGAATATCCCAGTTAGCGGCCAGTTCAGCTGTTTCTATGGTTACGGATTAATTTGGTGCTTAGAAAGGCGACCTTGGGTACGTTTCACTTGAACCAAGAACATCAGTGAAAGCTGGATATCTTGAGGGACTGCTACATTTGTAAGCATGGATTGACTATCATGTAATAGGGTTTCAGACTCTGTGATTTGTTAAGTGGTGCTAATCAGCACCTTTCTCACAAAAAAAAAAAAAAACAACAAAGCAAACCCAACCAAAACCAGATCTTTTTCAATTAATGTTACTGTTTAGGAAAAAATTAATGTAGAAGTAAACATCCCAATCCCTGCAGTTCAGGGAATTATTTTTCAACCAATTCTTAAAGCCTGAAGAAAACAATTAAAGATAATGACAGGATTGTGCCTTCTACATGATGTATGACTATATAATGTGTGTTATTTGATTAAATCTCAAATGGATTAGAATTTCAGTGGTATTCTTTATTAAAGTGTATTTCTGGGTAAAATCATGCTCGTTTTAAACTCTGCTTTATGCATGACATTAAAGAAATCAAAGGTCTAACTCCTTATAAATATGCTTACTGAAACATGACTTCAAAAGCAGAGATTTATACTATCCTGCCCAAAAACTTCAAATTAAAACCTCACATGATTTATATGAATATTATAGTGACTATGGTGACTATGTTACGTAAATGCTGAAAAAGTCACTGCTTAAAAGCTAGTGAAAAGAAAACACAAATTATCTTGGTGTTAACGACAATATTTCCCTCACCTAAACAGCCTTATATTGTCTACCAGTACTAAACATGCAAAGGTGTCTGCTGTTGCCATTCACTGCAGGAATAGTGTTCATGGCCTTCTGAATATGCATTAGTAGGAATAGATAATAGATTTAACAACACCAAAATACATAACCCATTCTTAATTCAGTCTAGAGAGGTAAAACTTCACACGGAGAGAATTTCCGATGATTAAGATGCTACATCTGTTGGGTGGTAGATGTTGATGCTCTACCTGTAGTCTGAGGAAATACTGAAAAAAATAATTAAAAAAAGAGCAGAACTAATAGAGAAAATAGTATTCTGAGCAAATATATCTACATATACAAAAGAATTATTGAATCAAATAGAGTCAAAGTCATTTTTTTATTTTCTTAAATATTAATCTGTATTAATCTGTTTAAGACCAAGATTATGTGGAAAATATCTGCATAAAGGGTCCTGCAGAGACTTGGGTGATTAAAAAAAACAACCAAACCAGAAAACAGTCTAGAGATCTTAAGAGCTCTACTTCAGGACAGCTTGATAATCAATGCACAAAGTCTGGATTAGTACAACAGAAACTCCTCTCATTTATCCACTTGTATAGATAAAAGGACCTGAGAGACTATAAAAAGAGGGAATAACTGGCTACACTTCTTAAAAAATCTTATCTATAAAAGGATTGATTAAGATAATACAATAACTTACGTGTAAAGTAAAACATTTTCATGAAAAGGACATGTATAAACAATCATACATGTTTTTAAAACATATGCTGTATCCAGGTTTAATACAAAATGTGATTCTTTCTACAGCCTTATAAAAGGTATGTGCCAAGAGTTGAACTGATCTTTGTATTGTAGATGAAAAGGAAGATGAAAAGGTGTCACTTGAAAAGACACTTAGGATTTATGGTACGATTGCTAGAGTGCATTAAGATAACACTTTGGAGCCAGACTAGGACTGTGTAAGCGTGAAGTAAAAAGGTTGTCTCTTATCTCATATAGAAGTGATGGAGATTAATAGTCACCATAAAGAAATGAAATGATGCACTGCATCTTTCCCACGAGGCTTCCTATGGCAAATGTATGTTTCTTCATGAGCTTTCCTAGAGAGCAAGATCCAGTCTGCCCAAACCTTTCTTGTACTTATGTGCCTAACACTAACCATGTCCCAGTTTAATCCAAACTGCTGATTTTCCAGGTTTTCCAGGGTGTGTACTCAGATTTAGTGCAAGAAGTGATACAAGACAGAAATACAATATGTTTCATGACTGTATCAAAGTGCGTGCCATGAATTGAATTGATAATAGAATTGTGGATGTGATGCTGAGGGACATGGTTTAGGGACCCTGGCAGTGCAGGGTGAAAGGTTGGACTCGATGACCTTAAAGGTCTCTTCCAACCAGATGATTCTGTGATTCTGTGATTCTGTGATTCTGTGATTCTATGTTGGGCAGATGAAAGGGGGGAGGCAGGGAAGAGGATTCAGGAAAAGAGAGAGATGTGTGAAATGAAAAAGAACTTAGCAGCTATGGCTTGATTGCTAGAGTGCATTCCCAAAATGGTTTAGAAAAAGCTGTCTTGTATTCTATGTATGCCTATAGGGCTGCTCATCCTGGAGAAGGAGGGGTGAAAAGTGGCCACATGGCCAGAGCATTCTTCTGAAAAGCGTTTTAATGTGTAGCACAGTTGGAAACATAGGAGTTAATATTTCTTGCATCCTTAATGGAAAAGAGAGACACTAATCTTAAGCAAGCTTGGATACACCCCCTATGACTCTTCTGTGGCTCTTGCTTGTCTCTATGGAGAGGAAAGAGAACACAAGTAGCCACATGACTAAATTTCAGCAAGGCAAAACTTAAAACCTAAATTGCATATTGATGTCAGGCAATCAGGATTCCATCAGTAACTTATTTCAGCATAAAACTTGCATGGATTTATTTTTGATAACCTCTTTTTTTTTCTTTTTTTTCTTTCTCTCTTTTACTTTAATGAAGTATTTAATTGACATTGCTGCAGCACACATAGGGACAGTAATACAAAGTATTAAAAAATTTAGAATGACTGTAGCTGTTCAGTCTAACCAGTTCAGAGTAAGCTCTAGGAACTTCCTCGGTAGGAAATTATTGTAACAGAAACTGGTCTTCCTAAATCCAGAAGCCATACTCCAATGCTGCAGTCAGTCCGAGGTTCAAGTCTTTAAAAATCAATGAGATATCTGTTTCTCTTACAGAGATGATTGCCCATTTATCCTACTCTAGTCAGTATAGATCCTGGACTAGAACAATAATGTAACATATTTGTTTTCACAGGCAGAGACCCCAGTGAGCAAAACTGGTGTGACAGAAGGAAATAATATTATTGCTTAATTGCTCCAGTGACTATTGGTATTTTGCTAGGGAATAAAGCCTGTGAAAAATGTTCTTTCATTGGGGGTGATTTTCAAAATGCAGTTAGGCCATTAGAAGAAATCTGTAATTGAAGGTACTTACACCTAGAAGAAGAACGATGTGTAAAAATAGGAGAAAGGAAAAATCTCTAAAAGTCCATTCTCCAATTTCATTTGTAAGTAGCTAAAATACACTCATAGATATGTAAAGAGTATCAGGATGGGGTTTTTTTAGGGTTTCATTAGCACCAAAAGCAATGATCATTGAGGTGAATGAGAAGAATGAAATAGCAACAGGATGAAAAATGAATTACTTTTACAAACCAAATTTTTTCTCACTGAAAAATTATTCACAAATAATGATGCTGTAAGCTCATACTAGTGTTCAATGAAAGAGCTACTCACCAAAAAAGTTACCACTTACTCTGTTGACTGTGGTGACTACTACGATTTCAAGAACTTGACTTTTTTTCTTTCTGAAGAAGCTTGATGTCATTATTTCTGATATTTTTTTAGTATTTCTTATATTCTACATGTCAAGAAGACTGTGGGTGAAAAACTAAGTACCTTATTGCCAGCAACATTAAGTTCTGGAAAAAACTGTTTGCAGATATACAGTTACAACTTACTAAATGATAGCTGAGCAAATGATAAATTGACAGCTGAAGTAATTTCATTACAGGATTGATGTTAACATCTTCTGTACTCTAGCCTTTCTATACGTATCTCCAAAATAGAGGTCACTGATTGAAGGAAAATATTAGTTAAGTACAAAAATACATTTCAATTTATGGACCTTAAAATTTTATTGACATATTCTGTCTCTCATTTGGTCTTAATATATTCAGTTGGTGGGCACAGCTTAGTAGTCTCCATATAGCATTTGGAATAGCTAAACTCCGAACAATGGTACATTCCAGTTACAGCCATACTGAATCCACACTTTTTATCAGAGCAGAAACATTGAAAAATGAAGCGCTTAAAAACGGTATAATACCTATGTTCTTCTTGACACAGGCTTTAGATGTATTCGCTTGCAAGCAATTTTTCTGAAATGAGTGCAATATTGTTGTGAGCGATTGTTGTAACACGGGCTGAAGAAGGATTATGCTATATAACACTCAATCTCCCCTTCCACCTGGCTTGTAAAGATTTCAGGCTATTAGGCATTGAAATCCGGAGAAAGACTTGTGTTGACTTAATAGGAGCCCAGGACTTAATAGGAGCCCAGGGCTCGTGTCACTGAGTCTAAGAGAAGTATGACAGCTTGCCTCTCCCTTTAAAAAACAAAACCACATAACCAAACCAAACAAACAAACCCCCAAAGCCACCAATTTTCACCGTTGTGCCACTATTCAAGAGACAGTTGGATAAATTTAGTCTGGCCATCTGTGGCAGACTTCCTTTGTTTAGTGGTAGTATGACATCCGGGAAGGATTCACATCCACATATACTCTCCTGAAGCTCTTAGGACATTTCTTTCCAAACACAATGGCTTGATTTACCTTGTAGTTCAAGCTACCAATATTCCCTCATAGATCAATAAAACGGAATAGTATGATATGGTAAGTCCAGATTCAGTGCTTCAACCAAAGAAATCTAAGGTTGTTCTTTCAATTTGAATGATAAAACCTCATTAATCCTTGGAGGATAACTTAGTCTTGATTTCCTCTTGCCAGATAAAAAGGAGGAACAAGAATGAACATCATTTCATAATTAATTCTGAGCTCTGCTTTTTGTGGTCGAATTGGATCCCTGTGCATTTCAGAAGTTTCAACCAATGTTTATTTCATGTAAAATGTCATTTATGGGGAAGTGGCAACCATTTTGTCACACTAAAAGCAAACAGTTCTTGATATCGTGTTTTGTACCCTGCTGTATCTGAGAGTTTACTATATGGAACAGTTGCTTTACCAAGACCTACAGTCAATGCATGAAGCCCAATGATAATGAGGGAAAGACGAATGGATACTCTGTGAAATTGAATTGATTTTGGACATGTCTGGAATCAGAGTTTTAGGAGCCTGAACAACTTCCATGAGTGTACTCTAGGACTAAGGCTCCAAATCAAATTCCAAAGCCTCCTTCTTTTATGTTGAGGTTTTGATGGACTACTTCACACAATGTGCTGCACCCTGCAGTCTCTCTGGCAATAACATCAAGTTAAGGCCATCACCCGTTTTGTGCTATCACTGTAAGAACTGTTGGAACTGATGATTCTATTAATTTCTTACAGGACTCCCAAAGTTTCGTTAGTTTATCTTGGCTTTGTTTATTATTGACTCTCATTCTTATCTGAGCTTATGGATAATGAATTTATTAGTGATACATTCATTTTAAATTATCTTTCGGAAAGGATAAGCATGACAGTGAATTCAGTTCAACAGTGAACAGCTAGCCAATCCATAAAACAGACAAGTCTATTTTATAGATGGCAAGGATAGACCAGAAATACCAATGAGCTCTTTTGTACACTTGTAATTGACTCTTTCTGAATTGTGCCATCTGTTCTTTCTTAGGTGAATGATTGATTAACTGAGCAATATATGATTAGTGGCTTGCCTTGCTACTGTACTGTACAAGTTGTTCTGGAGTGTGCTCTCGACAGCCACCGTCTGTGTGCCTAACAAATCAAGCAGGGCGACATTCTACTCTGCCATCCGTGTAACCCTTGGGGTTTCAGGCAGGTTACTAACCTCTTTGGTCAATGGGACTGAGGTTGAACAAATCTGGGAAAAACATTTCTTTTTTCTGTCTGATTTCATATTATTATTGTGTCCTTCCTTACTCCTTCCCACCTCTCCCTCTTTCTCTCCTCTCCCTCCTTCTTGCCCTCCCTCCCTCTCTCCTTTAGACCCTTCCTCTCTTGCTCCTTTTCTCCCTCTCTCCTTCTTTCCCTCTCCTTCTCTCCCTCCCTTCAAACCAATACAATTTTCTTTAACCTTGTTCACTAAGATTCTGAGCTTTGTTCTTTTTTCTTATTATTATTTAATTTTTATTTTAATAATGAAGTAATTACTCAGAAGTAGATATCACAACAAGAAAAATTTCACTTGATGCTTGAAGTATGAAGAAAAATTTAAATTATAATGGGAGATGTTATGAAACTTCGATGACAACTTAAGAATCAGAGAATGGTTGAGGAAGGACCTCCAGAGAAAAGGAACTCTGAACTTCATATTGTTCAACACATTGCTCAAACAGAGTCTTCTAGAGCCAGTTGCCCAGGACCAGCTCCAGATGGCTTTTGAGTATCTTTGAGGACGGAGACTCCGCAACCTCCCTGGGAAACCTGTGCCAGTGTTCAGTCATCCTCACAGTAAAGAAGTGTTTCCCGATGTTCAGAGAGAACCTTCTGTATTTCAGTTTATGCCCACTGTCGCTGCTCCTGTCACTGGGCTCCACTGAAAAGAGCCTGGCTTCATCCTCTTTGCATCCTCCCTTTCACGTATTTCCAAACAGATGAGAACTCCCTCTGAGTCTTCTCTGCTCCAGGCTAAATAGTCCCAGCTCTCTCAGCCTTTCCACATGGGAGAGACACCTTTAATCATCTTTGTGGTCTCTTATTGGACTGTCCCTGCTATGTCCATGCCTCTCTTGTACTGAAGAGCTGGGCACAGAATCCTAGAACATATCAAACCCACATAAACAACCCTGGAACTATGATGTGAAAATAAGCAACTCTGTTACCATTGCTGTGTTCCTTCTCTTTGAGAAAAACAGGGTTATAGATCTGATTATAAAAGATGGACTCTCATGTTGGCTAAACAAAGTATGAGCAAATGCTTAGCAAATACAAGAAATAAAGTGAAATTTCTAGCAGATTAGGTTTGTTAATGATTCACAAGAGAGCTTCCCATTAAAGCTTTGCTATTTAGATACTAAATATGTGAAAACTCATACCATCACCATTCATTCTTAAAATGTGCTATTGCCAGTAATGGAAATTTCATTACATTACTCTAGTCAGTATTTTTGTTAAAAGTTTAGAAATTTGCAGTTTCTATTTTATAATAGGAGAAAAGTCTGTTCAAGGGGTGTTTGTTGTTTTTTCTTTCTCTCAGTGTGCTTTTTTTTAAAATATAATTTGAGAAAAAATAAGAATGTTTCCAATTCATTAAAATGTATCACCCCCACACACACCCTTACTCTTTCATTACTTTTTTGGCTGCATAATTAAAAGCCTGTTCTTAATGTAAAACCTATGGACTTTTCAAAGCTGAAACATGTCTGTTATTGGGAGAACACTGGCATATATTTAATTAGGTGTTCTTGTATTGAGACAGAAGGGGAATAATATTACTGGGTCAGAGATTTCCCAAATGTTGTTTGATTACAGCTATAAAATACTATATTTTTAATGTTGGCAATGGACCAATTAAAATACGGACAGTAAAAAGCTATGAGCTAGAAAAGAAGCTCCAAAAATAACATCTTGTTAGTGTACATATCTGCTTCCTCTGTAGGTTCTGCTTCAGGGTTTTACTGCCGTCAATACTGCTGACAAAAGGCTGTAAAACCACAAGCTGTGCTCTATCCTGCCTTGTGCATCATCAACAAAATTGACAGTTAAGACCGATTTTAAAATCTGTATTGCTGATGGGTAAAAATGTACATCAACGAATTGCAAGACAGCCTGCAGTCCTGTGCTGAAAACAAAAGGGATGGGAAGAAAACACAAAAGACAATCAGAGAATGGAAAACCCTATTGGATAATGTATTAAAAATAGAATTAAGCTTTTGCCACTATGACTTTTTAAAAGATCTTCTCTGTCTGATAGCTTACAGTTCTGTCTTCCTATAAGCCAGAATGATTAATATAATGAGATGGAGAAACAATGACCCTGCTTTTCCCTTAGCCATGTTTGTTTTCTTAGCCCACTGATAGACCACGAACCCCTGATACAGCAGAGCAGTATGGCATTATGTTTACATATTAATTCCCACAAAAGACACCTGCTCATTCATGTACTTTCTTTTGCAACTATTTCGAAGTCTCTGTCAAACGTAGGCAGCTTGTATTCTTTCACAGGCAATTTCTTGAAAAAATGTCAGTTAAATGTGGGAACCAAACTGAGCTCACATAAGACAAGTGTTTATGTCATTTGCTCATTGTCCTTCAGCTTTACTTCTTAATCAGACTCTGGTGAGGCCAAACCTATAGTGCTGTGTCCAGTTCTGGACTCTCCAGTACAAAAGAGACATAACATATTGAGGCAAGTCCAGTGAAGGGCCTTAAATACTGTGAGGGTGCTGGAGCATCCTTTCCCTGTGGAAAAGCTGAGAGAGCTGGGACTGTTCAGGCAAGAGAGAGAAGGCTTGGGGGGCACACAGATAAGAAATCCATGCATATAAATACCTGATGGGGACATTAAAAACAAGGGAGCTAGACTCTCCTCAGTGATATCCAGCACAAATCAAAGCCCAGGTATGGCCATCTGAATGTATGGAAACACTTTTTTACATTGGTTCAATACTGGAGCAGGTTACCCAGAGAAGTTGTGGAGTCTCTGGCCTTGGAGAGGTTCAAAACCTGACTGAACACAACCCTTTTCAACCTGCTGTAGCTGATCCTGCTTGAACACAGGGTGTGGACTCTAGATGTGCCTTCAGCTGTTCTGTGATTATGTGACTTTGCAGTTTGATTTTCCAGACACCCTGTGTCTATACATCAAAAGATCTTATCTAAGAGATGTTTTAATGCTGAAGCACTCAAAAATCTAAAAGTACAAACCAATGGATGGGAAAAAAAATAAAAAGGAATAGGTAAGTAGAACACCATATCATATTATCATAGTATCACTGAACATCATAAGTTGGAAGGGATCCACTTCATTGAGTCCAACTCCTAACTTGACACAGGGCAATCTAAAAGCTAAGCCATGTATCTAAGAGTGTTATCCAAATGCTTTTTGAGCACCAGCAAGCTTGGGAGCTTATTTCAGTGTTTGACCACCCTTTCAGTAAAGAACTCGTGCCTAATATCTAATGCAAACTTTCTCTGATGCAGCTTTAGGTCATCCCCTTGCATTCTACCACTGGACACCAGAGAAAAGAGATGAGAACATCCCTCTCCATTTCCTGTCATAAGGAAATTGCAGAGAGAAGCGAGGTCACCTCTCAGTGTCCTCCTCTCTAATCTGAACATTTTTTGTATTTTTGTACTCTTATATTGTGGAGCCCAACACTGCACCTAGTGGTAAGGCAGTGGCTCCTCCCATGGTAGTATCTTCAGCACACTTACTTTCTCTCAATAACTTTCTCAATAACTCCAAGCACAATTATCTCCGTATTCTACCACTCATCCAAGTGAGATTGTCAGGCCTGTAATTAGCAAGGTCTTCTACTTGCCTTTCTTGAAATCTGGAATAACATTTGCTAGCTTCCAGATGACCTCTCTAGATTCCCAAGACTGTTGATAACTAACTAAGGTAGGTCTTGCAATAACATCAGTGAACTGTTTCACTGCCCTGGGAGGAATCCCATCAGGCCCCATAGACTTATGTGCATTCAGCTGCAGCAGCAAATACTGTACCAATTCAAAGTCAACCGGGAGCTTACCACTTCCCCAGATATGTTCTCCAATCCAGGGCTCCGGGAGCCCCAGGGCCCATCACTGGTGTTAAAGACAGACGTGAAGAAGGCATTAAATGTCTCTGCTTTATCTTCATCCGTATTTGTGAGGTGACCAACCTCCTGAAGTAACAGACCAATGTCTCTTTAGCCCTCCTTTTGCTGTCAACGTACTGAAACCCTCCCTGTTTCGGTTATACACCAACATATTGACCAGCTTCAATTCCAGCTGAGCTTTGACTGTATGAATTCTCTTCCTAGAGTCGTGAACAATATTTCTGTAGTCCTCCTGTACAGCCTGACCTTGCCTCCACAGTCCATACACTTCCTTTTTCTGCCTAAATTCCAGAGGAGATCCTTGTTCAGCCAAATCAGCCTTCTGGCCCTCTTGCATGACTTCCAACACATTGGAATTGCCTACTGCGCTCTTAAAAAAGATGGCACTTAAAAACCGACTAGCATCTGTGGACCTCATTACACTCAAAAAGCAGATTCCCAGGGAACTTCACTACCTAGTTCCTTGAGCAGCCTAAAATTTGCTTTCCCAAAATCCAGGGTAGTATCTCTATAGCTTTAATCTATTTATTTATTTTTAGTCTTGCTAGAACAGAACATGTAGAAGTCTAAAGGGTTCAGCCCATTGATTCTTAAAATACTGGAACAAGTTCAGGTGAACAAATTTTGTCAATATGTAATATAGATGTAGTATTCCGTCCTAAGACAGTGAGTATAAAGACATCAGCATGCTTTTTCTTTAATGTTCTCATTAACACCACCTTGCTTGTGTCTACCGCAGGTGTTCACACATTAAGCCAATTGGGGATTGATGGAATATTTAATAAATATGTCTTTGAAATTAGTTTATGCTGTTTCTTCTCCTAGTCAGTTGTTGACTTCTCAGTATGTCTTGCACAGCTCCCAAAAGTATACCTGCATTTTATTGTCCTGTGAAGATTAGCAGTGTACAATTTCCAAAGCTAGGAATGAAATATTTTCTCAATTTTATATAGTTACGGGGAAAGTATAGATAATTGCATTGTTCTCTTACTGTTTACATTGCACATTAGAAAAGATCTATCTGTAGACATATTTGAGAAGACTGCAGAAATGGCAAGGGCACAGCAACGCTTGGGGTATGCTTCAGAAACTGGCATATGCAGCTCTGGCAGTGCTTCCACCTGAGATCTGATTTGAAGAAGACAGATAACAAAAATATAAATTTATAACATTTCTGTAATTCAAAGTCAAATTTAACCCCCAAATTATAACTAAAACAAAGCTAATAGTTGTGGACAAAAGAAGAATGTTAATAAAGAAGCAATTTTTCTGCTGAGTATAAACCAACCTGGCTGATGAGCAGCATTTTGGATTGCTGCTGGAATCAACAATGAATGTCCATGACAGCTGGTGAGAGGAATTAAAACAGGATTGAACCTTTATTTTCTTATTATTTTAAACACTGCTACTAAACAAAGTATATTGTCTTGCCAAGTAGAAAGGGATGTTTTCAGATGCAATGTAATTGATATAAATCCATTATTATTAAAAACACACATCTGATAACTTTTTAAACACTTCTGGCAAATTATGCCCCCCCAAAAGGGGCAGGTGAGATGAGACAACCTAAATTATTTGCTTAGGAGAAAGAAGCTTTTAAAACTGTGAAAAGAACTCTAAAGCCTGGCCATTTTTTTAGCTAGCACAGATCAAAAAGTTAGGCTGTCGAATAATATTTTTTTTAATGATACAATAAGTCATTAAAAGTTGATTTAAAAGTCTTCATTATGAAAACCTCCCCAGAGCTAATCATGGGGAAAAAAAAAAGTAATAAGTTTTTAAAACTTTAAAAGACATCCTAAATATTGTCACTATATTTTCTGGAGGAAACCAGCTTCCTACCATGCTTTTGACTAATTGTTCCTATTTCTATAGATTTCTGTAAATCTATTTCTATAGATCTACTGTGTCTTGCAAATTGAGACTCCCACAGCACCTGCATCATTGGATCCCCAGATACAACAATATTTTGATTTTGTTGATTTGAGTGTTTCTAGTTTTAACAGAAGAAGAGAATTCAGGATATGAAGGCTCTAAAGGTGATCTTTGATGAGACACTGCTGAGCCTATGCCTTAATTTCCCCATTTGAGGAAGGAACATAATGTTGCTTGCATCACAAGTGTGTCACAGAATTCTTGTTTGGTGTGAATAAAACCAACAAACTACCTAGATGGTGTAAATTTCAGCACATTCTAAGAGGAGTTCATTGGTAAACAATACCTGAATTAATTATTGAGTAGTTCTTAGAAGATATTTATTTAGGTAGAAAGGGGTTCAATGATGGGTAAATTGTAATTTCTTTGTATAATGCAAAGCATAAATCTGTGTGGATAGTTCACTTTCCATAGTACAGTACAAGAAAATGCTTTCAACTCATCTGTAAGTGCTTTAGGTTAAATACTCTGATTAGGATATTTAAGGAAGATAACAGTATCCAATGAACAATTATCAACTTTGACAGCATCTGTTAAGCAAAGTGACTGTATCTGTGATGGTAAAAAAAAAAATGGTAGAGAAAATAAACTCTTTATTATAGGACTGGTTATAGTATCAGTCACTAAGAACCAGGAAAGGGGAAGATGTAGAGCAGCTGTTTTCAAAAGATGGGAGGGGAGGAGAATGACAAGGAAATACCAAGCAGTTACTCCTGCAGACTAATAAGACAGAGAATAAGAACTAAGCATCAAGGATTAATTTCAAAGTATAGAGGGTATAGTAAGGAAAATTTAAAAACCAAACAAACCAAAGTGAAAAATAAACCCACAAACCAACAAACCTAGCAAAATCTGATCTACTCCTTTCATAGAGTAGCTAGAGTAGTGTTATAAGACAACAGGCTGCAGTAGCGAAAATGCCATATAAAGCTTTTGACACTTCATTCTTTCATAGAAACATTAGAAACAACTCTTTATTCACATCCAGTCACTAAATATATATATATATATATATATATAATAGGTTAAAGCATTTCTGCAGAAGTAGCTGTTATAATTTATATTCCAAGAGGGCCTTCAGTTCAATCCTTTGAACATTTTTGTTAGCAACCTGAACGATGAACTAAAGGCAGCACCTAGACCATTCAAAGATGGCAAATAGATATGTAGAGTTGTAAACACTCTTCAGGACAGGATGAAAATAATTTTGATGGAGTGGAGAAAGGTCTGAGATCAACAAGATAATATTCAAGAAAAACTGCAAAGTACTACACTTCAGAAACAAACAAACAAACAACAAAAAAATTTGAGAGTATCTAGCAGACACCAAAGGAAACAGATGTCATCGTCTAGAGTAGACTGAAGGCTTGACAGAAGTCAACGACCTGTTGTTCTCCAAAAGAGACAAATATTCTTCCAGGCTGTGCTACTAAGACAGTCAGGTTGAAAACACAGGATATTATAGTTCTACCAACTGCGGTTGTATTTCAAGAGGGAGAAGGAAGACAGTAGTTTTAAATGATCTCCAAGTATTGTTGGAGGTTGTATGAGAACACGAAATACTGAAGCAGCATGTTGAGGAGATATAATCTCTGCTAGATTTCAAAGGCTAGGGATAGCCAAGATATATACATAGCCTCAACCTTTAGCAAAATGATAGAGTAGCTGAGCTGTATTTCACGTTCTGCTTTATTAAATACTTCCTGATTACTATATGCAATACTAAAATAAAGAATAAATATTACTTCTCTTGTATGATTTTCTAAAATCTTAATATATATCCCTATATTAAAGATGCACAAGATTGTGAATTAATAAGACATTATTTGTGCATACACTGAGTTATACAATGCACACACACATGCAGAAACAGAAGTTTAAGCAAAAGTTTACAAAGGAACTGATTTTTTTTTTTTTTGCAAGATATTTTTTTATACAGCTTACAGTACCCAGTTGGAACAGTATTGTCATAATCAGATAGAGATGGTAATGATTTTTATGCAGATTTAATTTCACACTTCCCTTTCCCCAATTTTAGAATACTGAATTTTGCTACTCAACAGGTTTTCTTAAGGAGCTCGTATTAAATAGATCATTAATACTTTGAAACTTATTTAGTGTTCACTATCATTTACTTTTATGTGCAACAAGGCATAGAGATGAAAAATTTATAACATATCATACTAGAAAATTGGATTTCAAATTGATTCAAATGATATGCAAATAAGGGATCAAAATTCAAACAAAAAGAGCAATTATGAATTTTGTAAAATTAAAAAAAAAGGAGAATGAAGTGAAAAAAGAGATAATAAATAGAACAACCGTGGTTTGATGGATGGTAAAACCGGATTAGTCCTTAAAGTGTCAAGCCTTTTGCAGAAACAACATTATCAGTTCTATCTTTTAATATTAATATCAGGCTGTAATATCTACCGCTATGATTTTTAGAAACAAGCTAATTTGCAATCAACATTGACTGTGATTATAACTAGTACCTGCTATAACATGCCAAAGGCATAATTTAATACAAGGATTGTTAATCATTGCTAGTACTGCGAGGCAGAGAGGGAAACCCTAGATGCATGCATAATTAAAGAACTACCATGCAGATTAATGTAGAGTGTGTCAGGTAAAACAAGTTCTTTAAGTTCCAGAGAATAACTGTGGACCTGCTTGTTCTTCTCTAGTATTTCTCTTTTATAGTAACAAATATGAGGAGTTAGGGCAAATGCTTTAAGAGTCATGAGCTAGCTTCCCCATTCATTGACTTTTCAGAAAGCCATTGGCTGGTCTTCAGTATCCACACACCCCCTGTCCCAGGTCTACAGGAAATAAAACCACGAAGCTTTTCCCATTCCAGCAGAAAGAAAGGTCAGTACCAAAACATTTTTTGCAACAGTACTTGCATGAGTTCCCAGGGTGGGAATATGGAAAAGGAACACTGGATCGGCCATGTATGCCTTTACTGTGAATGTTTATGGGGTTTTTTTGAAATATAGTGAACTGTCAAATGGGAAATGCTGCACTTTGGGCATAATGTGAAGTGCACATATGGCCAGAAAGACATCTGGAAACCAACGGATGGAATGGTGTTTTGTTTAGATATGAGCTCCCATTAAATTGAGAAAATTCTTTAGAGAAAAATGGAATCACCCAGTTATGCTGTCTGATACATGAATAATTCACACTGTCCATTTAAATTTACTGCAAGAGAACCTCATCGTTTAAAAAGACAAAGGTTCCTTTGAGTTTATATAGAATATTAAACTGAAGCTTGTATTGATGGTGGGGATAGTTTATTTGATTCAATGCCTACAATTCTAATAGATTTTTAGGACAGTGCAGAGTAATGTGTAACAATGCTTTACATGCTTTTTTGTAAGACTTTTTCTTATATTGTATGCAAACTCACTTGCATCAGGATATTTAGTCAGGTAAACAAACTACAGTTTATATCTTAAACAAAATAAGCATAATTTCGTATTCTCAGTAAGACAAAACAGATGGGCACTATGTATGTTTTTATGCAAAAGAACTAAAGCAAAAGGATTAAATTACCTAAGCAAAGTAATTCAGATCACATAGTTTCATTTGCTTTAATTTAATTGTTACTATTTTCATTATGTTAAAATTATTGTATGAGTTATGGTCATATAAACCAGAGAAAAACATTTTTTAAAAAAGATAAAGATGTTAAAATAGAACACCTTTGGTCCTGAGAGGTAAGTGATGTTCACTCTAAGAATCCAATGCAAAAGTTACAGGAATCCCCGTAATGTTAGAAGAAATGTTAGTTGTCTAAAATGCTGCAGGTGTTCACAGAAGACATTTGCAGCCTTTTAGTATATGGCCTTTAAGTATAATATGATCTGCTGGCAACCAACTTTCCACCTTAGAGTTTAATTTTTTCTTAAAAAGGATGAAATTATTCAATGTGTATAAGTTATTGCAATTATTTTGGTAACTTCTGAATCCATTTTACTCAGCCAGCACTTCCAAAAACAAATTTATTGTAGTAAAGTAGATTCCATACAGCTCCACAGTGCTTCACATGTGATGATTTCTATTTAATTTAATTGGTAAAATAATATTTTATACTCACCCAGACTCACTTTTCTTGCATTTGATCCAGAAAACTACAAAGAAATAAAGCTGACAGTTAGTCAACTGCAATATGTTACAAATTCTTCAGAAACCTTAGTATCTGAGAATAAAAAACATTCACAAGAGAGGAAAACACAGTTATTAGTGGTTTGCATATAAATTTGGACATTTTAAAATACATATACATATATATACATGTAGGACTTCAGTGGTTTTTTACTTAGATATTCTGTGTTAAAAACCTCCCAAACATTTGGTGCTTTGATACGACTACCACTATTTATTGAAATGTATTTAAATTAATTTGATAATAAATGTTCAATATTGTTGATTGCAAACTTTATTAGTGTTTTGGAGTTAAAAGTTCTTAGGAAATGATAAATATAACTTATGAAATTACCACTACAAGATAGTAATACAGCATTGCAGTGTAAAGATGAATTAAGTCAACATAAGCAGAATAGAATTGGTGTCATTCAAAAGAACATACTGAAATAATTTTGACAAAAATAGCTAAGACTCAAGCATAGTTGAAATTTCAGAGAAGTATTGAGACTAATTCTGATAAGGAACATGGCATCTCTTTTGTGGGAAAAGTATGGCAAACATTGGTTACATGCATTAACATATTAATATACTTTAACATATTAATAAAATATTGAGAACACACTAACTGAACCCTGTTGCACTGTGCCAGGCATGGAACTGCAGTGAAGCTGTTAGGTCTGAATCTGGAGCATGACCTTTGGAAGAGTATCCAGATCTTGACTTGTTTTACTTCTATGCATTTGGAAAATAAATAAATAAATAAATAGATCTGCCGTCTGTTGTCAGTGATGAGATCTACTGATAGAAAACAGTGTTTCATTATTTCTGACAAACTCTTTCATTAGCTGCTGTTAACAAAGTTTAAGTAGTGACCTGAGCCACAGGTCAAGATGGGTCACTGAACAGAAATACCCTGTGGAAAAATGAAGAGACAAACAAGACTTATTTACAAACAGCCACTTTCTCATAGAGCAAGAACCTACTGACAAGTTCATGGTTTTATCAAAACTCATTTATTTTATACCTAGATATAACTATAAAAAAACTAGAATGAGTGGAGTCAAACGTCAACGTGTATAGTCACCAAACACTAGACTGGAAGAGCAACTATCCTTTTTCCACATTTCCAGGGCTTTTCAATGTGAACTGTTTTAAGGTGGATTGGACAATCTTCTGAAGGTCACAGCTTATTAAAGATGGGTGAGATTAAGAATCCCAATTGAAAATAAAAGGTAAAAAAATTAATTCCTCAAGATTTTATTGAAGGCAAGAGCCTGGAGTATTCATTAACGTGCTATTTTTAAAGTAGTAAAAGACTTTAATATTAGCAGGACTAAGAAAAATAAAAGGATTCTAAAAATGAATATGGGGTTTTGGTTTTTTTTGTGGGTTTTTTTTGTTTTTCTTTTTTCCCAACCTGTATTAAATC